>CAJPEX010000039.1:0-137533 GCA_905338405.1 Notodromas monacha | reverse complement strand
GGTGGTTTTTTTTTTTTTTTTTTTTTTTTTGGTATACAGTACAGTATTTCATTTATTGCTGATTGGTTGCTTTTTTTTCCATCAGTTTGATCATTATCAATGGGGGAAAGAAAACACACACACATACACACAAGCAAAGAGATTTTGATGGAAAAGTTTCACCACACATTACAAAGGCGCCTTGGTACCTATCTCTCAGAAAATGTGTAATTTTCTAGCAGAAAAGCTTGTAAATTCCCCTGTAACTCTTTTTCTTTGGCCGATCCGATCGCCGAGATGCAAATGAGTAATCAGGGAACACGTTAAAGTGCAACGCCGTCATCGCGGCGGATTAAGAGATTAATTAAAATCCAGCCCGAGCCTTATTTTTTTTTAAATATTTCTCCCTCCGTCTCTCTCTTTCCTGCATATAAGTACTGTACTGCACTTTACACTTTACTCTATACTGGGATGAAGCTGTTTTTTGTCCTCCTTTTTTTTTGTACTTTTCAATATAAGCTCGATGTGTGTGAATACCAAAGATGCGGGTTTCCAAGCGAGCGAGAGGGAGACCAAAGCAGAAGCGGGATTCTTCCGAGAGCTGGAAAAAATGCAATTAGGGAATACCACGCCCCGAGATTAGCGGCTAATTCGCCGCCGGATGCCAGCTTGTCTCTCTCTCTCTCATCCCAACCGGCGGGGTTCATTAAACCCGCAATTCATCAACCCAGGAAATTTTGGGGGAATTTATCGAGTAAAGACGGCCGACTTGACGACGATTCAACGACGTTGCTGCGAAGTGCGAACGAACCAACAAGACACCAATCAGGAACGATTCCTGCTGCAGTATACAGTGCAACAAATGCAGCTGTATCGTATAACAAATAATTATAGAACCAGCACTCGTATCATGCACACTACTGTACTTGTGTGCTCCACGCCAGGTGTCTAATCCAATAATAGAGCTCGTCAAAGACCAAATAACCCGGCAGTGAGATGAAACACTGTGACCCGAGTTGATGTCTCATCATCTCTAGCAGTGTGACATTCGTGTACGAATGTTCTTTTATTTTTTTCTTACTAGTCCATTCAGATATTTCCCGAGGACATTACTGTGTGTGGGAGATGCTGAGTTTCAACGGAGGGCAGCAGCAGCACTCTGTTTTTACTCCTTTTTTTGTAGTTGTTGCTCTTTTCTGGAATAATACAAGGACTAATGGTGCACTCCATCATCATCATCATCAGCACCATCATATCCAGTCAGTGTAACAGTATTGCATCTTATTAAAAATATTTTGCAGACGGTGCGGAATCTGCACGGCAATAATGCCCACAAATTTCTGCTTTCTTTTTTTTTCTTTCTCCTTTTTGAACGTCCATTCGACGACTTTGCTCACATTCATCTACGAGTACTTTCCGATATCATCTTACTGTTGATGCTGTATGAACAGTGTGCAATTGAACAAATGAAACAAGGAAAAGAAGGAAAGAAGATGAAGCAAAAAGAAAAATTCGGTCGAAAGAGTCGAAAGTATGTACAGTAATACATGCAGTGGAGTGAACGCGGTGTTCCCTTCGAGTCGAGAATACTCGAGCTGGACGACAAATTAGTCCACCTTCGACAGGCTTTGACGATCGAGTGAATTAATAGCGCGTCGGCGCGGCCCCCTTTGGCGCATCTTTTACGGCACGGGGATTCCTGGGCTAATTACAACGTAATTAGGGATGTCGTACTGCGTCGTTGACCAGCTCTCTTTCTCTCTCTCCCTCTTCTCCCCGTGCAGGGATTTGTGTCTCAATCACATTAAACCAGAAATTAGGAAAAGAGAAAAGAAGAAGAAGGAGGAGGAGAGAGAGAGAGAGAGAGACACCGTTTTCTTCTCGGCACGCCGACGAGAAACGACGACGAGTGTCGGGTGCGATGGGATCCTTATCAACCTCCGCCTCCTTCTTTTTACGGGTCTCCAAACTCGCGTTTAACGACGCTGTTTAATTCGGATCACCCGAGACATTTCCAACTTTAATCAGAGATTAATTCCGCGCATAAAACTCGACGAGACTCTTTTCGATTTTCTCCTCTCCTACTTTTTATTATTCTGCTGGTGATGTCCATGTTGAAAGCATCAAAAGGATGCCGGGTTGGTTCCCACGGATTTCCCGACATGAAACGACCAAATCTTTTCTCCGCATTCTCTTTTTTCTTTTCTTTTTTTTTTTGTGTGGGCCTTGTTTTCCTCTTTTCTCGGCGAATAATTGCGCGGGGTTGTAAAATGAGATAAAAAAAAAAGAAAAGGGCCGCAGCTGAGAAACGCCGGCGAAGAAGAAGAAGAAGAAGAAGTCATAACGACCCGCGGGGGGCTCGACAGGAAATAAATCTTGACCAGATTTCGCATCAGACTCGCATCGGAAATCCCCGCTGCTGCTGCTGCTGCAACTCCAACCCAAAAAGTGGGAGGACGGGGGGTGCAGAAAAGGAGAATCTTTGGAATCAAGGGAACCCCGAAGTTGTGCGAGCGAGCGAGCAAAATGGACGCAATTTTTCTCATACTCTACTACTGTAGTATTATTATACTGTAGACCACAACAACCGCCCCTTTTCTTTCCAGTCCCACTCTCCGGAATGCCCACTGCGCTGCTGCGAAGATAAGCTCCTGATTGTGTTTTCACCGCCTTATCTGTACAGCACGTACAGTACAGGACTGTAGTGTATGTACGAATACTGCATTGCTGTGTGGCCGCCACCAGCAGCACAAGCTGCTCAAGGAAAATCTCACTATGACGGATGATAAGCCCCACCCAGCAATACTGTATATATAGCTATAAAGCAAAAACATCGGCCGGCCCCATTTCCGATCCTGTCCAAGTGAGGTGGCAATAACTCCTACTGATGCTGAACAATGCACATTTTTACAGTACTGTAGTTGCCATGTTTCTCCCCAAGAAGTAAATGCAGGTTGATGCGTAAAGACGGACTTTCGGGGTAGTGCGAGATTTTCACCGCAACGAAAATACTGTAAATCCGATTTCAATATTTAGTCCAACTTCTGGCAGAAATTTCAAAATGCAGGAACAGCGCGCGGCTTTGCATTTATTAACGGCTATAGTCAACCTGCCGTCACTTAATGCCGTCATTGGTCCAGGCCTCGAAGGGGGGTTTTTTTGGCACTATTTTTTTACAACTAAAGAAGCGCATTAAATGTTCCATGGAAACATTATTAGTTGGTCAAGTTCACAAAACCGAAACACACTTCAATAAATGTACCGCGATAAATATAACTTTTGGGGGAAACTGTTGAATGTATTAAAGAATAGGATACAATACAGTATTTAATTATCAATTGGTGGACTAATGTATCCCCAAAACTTGAAAATATATCCTCAAAATGGAAAATATATTCATTAAAACGTCACAAAACGTCCATCAGAAAAGACCCCAAGGCCAAGATATGAAATTATTGATGGATGAATACGGTTTGTTTGTTCATTCCCCCTTATTTTCTGATTGAGTCTTTATTGTGCCCTTCGATCAAAAGAAAATGCATCTGTACGAAAGAAGAAAAAAAAAATGCTAAGCAGAATGGGAAAATGCTTACTTCCAACCACGAGTGGATAGGTTTTCTGTTTTGTCTTAGAATTTCATGATAAAAGTTTGAATTTAAACAGCTGCTGGTTCCATAATTGAGGAATTGCCGATACTTTCCAGGAAAGTTGCCACTTGATTTTTATAATTGTTTACGAGGCAAAGTTTCGCACAGAAAATACGAATTTTCAGGAAATAACGTTGTGTAAATTTTTACATGTTTTTATTTGTGTTTAAAGGCGAAGAATTATACTTCATCCAGTGATGACATTCCAGTGTGAAAAACAAAAGTTTTTGCCACAAATCCGAAGAAAGAAAACTGGTTTTCTTTTCTTTTCTTTTCTTTTCTTGAAAGGCATAAAGCAGGAGCTAGGATATGTCATCGCAGGAAAATTTTCGGCACCCCACAAGGATGGCACTGAGCTATGGATCAACCCTATGCTCAGCTTTTCAAATGCATTATTCCAGGCATTTATCCACCCAGCATGTACAAAGCAACAATTCATCTGCATAATGGTGTTGGTTGTCTCAGCACGCATTGATTAATTTAATTGGAATGACATTGACAACCACAAGAAAAGTACAATTGAGAAGTTAGGGAATGCGAAAGAAACTGAATAATTTGGACGTGCATCACCAGCAGTATACTGTAGTCTCAAAATTCGCCGTGAGGTTTATGCGTTATTGGCTCATCCCAGCTCCGAAGAAGAAAAAAAAATGTAAAAAAAAAAATAAAATAAAGGCAAGAACGAGTGTAAAGAAATGACGCAAGACTTATTGCGCCGGACAGGTCGCCCATCGGCCGATGAGTAGCTGTATATGCGAACTGTACTGGACTCTGTATAATTGTCAAACCGACATTCAGTGTCTCCGACACACGCGTCTCTCATTCCCGTCATGCGTAATTACTGCATCATCAGCATCAGCAGGCCTTTGTGTGCTGCGACAATACCGTAACCCCGAGAGAGGCTTTTCGGAGCCATTTCCTCGCTCTCATCTGATGCGGCGCTCGGGATTTTCCGTTGTGTTTTTTTTTTTTTCTCGTTTTGGGCAAGATCGGCTTTCACCGGAACGCATACTATATAATACGCATGCTGTACTGTACAAGCGGCATGCTCGGATTCCACGCGGGTGGGAATAATAAGGGCATCCATGTGCAAATTCCGTCACTTTCAGGCAGAGGCAAGACTTGTGAATCCGGTTTCGGACGTTCCGTGTTGGCGCGATTCTCCGCCAAAAGCAGCAGCAGCAGCAGCAGCACCTCTCCAGCTCGCGAAGGAATTCCTCGAGACCTGCTCAAAATGCACGTCCAAGGTATTTTCTTCTTTTGTCGTTATATTGCAGGAAATCTTGGTGGTGCGTGTCCTTGATTTATTTCACTTTTACTCGGTGTCATTGGTTTATGGGAAGAAAAAAACGTTTGTATATATTATATGCATATATAAGAATGCTGCTGTGCTTGCATTCTTTTCATTTGCCCCGTTTTTTGTTTTCATTCAATGTTAAGGCTAGGAATGCTGACGCTATCCTTCAAAAATCCTCGACCGCACCCGCTTGAGATCGCGTATTTTCCACATCATCTCTTCTTTTGTCTTAAAATTGCCGAAAAGTGCATTTTTTTCGGGGATCCCGTTTTTCGACCATCATTGAAATCCTCCCGCAGATATCGTCAAAAGTGGGGAAAGCGCTACTTCGAACCATGGTGGCTAAAAAGTAAAACCTCGATGATCTCGGATAAATTATTTTTCCAGCAGAGCGGAATCAAGAGAACGTCAAATCTGCATTCTTTGATGATCTACACAATGATCGTGATTGATAGTAGCAATAATGTACCAAAGGAGCTTAGGGTAGATGTTCAAAACAGGAATGTGGAATACAAGCAGCAGTCGATCTAGCATCAAGCAGCAAAGGTTGTCATTTAGGCCTACATCAAAAATCATTAAAAGGCAAATTGCTAAAGAAAATAAAGAAAGAAAGAAAAGGAAAAATCCGTACTGGACAGTACATAAAATGTTACTAGTCTCGGTATAAGATGCTGCACGGATTATTCCATTCGCGAACATCTTTTACAGTTGTATGGAGTTCAGGGAGGCCAATTTGAATTCACGGTACTCTAGTTCAATTTACTATAGAAAAACTCGTGGTCAATCTTCTTCTATATACCAGGTTTGAAGCCTAAACTAAATGATGACGGATTATTCTGATTCATCCTATACAGTACATCGTGGCTATCTACCTTTGCCCACTTTCCGGAAGCAGGGGACAGATTAAAACGAAAGGCAAAACAAAAGAAAGACTACAGAAAGACGCGTCATTTAAATATTGGAAATATTTTTCCTTTATGCTGGAGATTCGGCCATATGCAGTCGTCATTTGATTGTAGAAAAAGTACTGTACACTTTCAAGATGGAGAAAATCGTGTTTAGGGCAATGGGGGGGGGGGGGGGGCGGGGGGCGGGTGGTTAATTTGAATGACTGATTGCTGCGGCTTGAATAAATGAAAGAAGAAATGGTGAGTGACTGCTGCTGGGGATAACAACTAATGTACAGTACTCAACAGCAGCTCAGCAGTATACAGTGTATACAGGTACTGAATAAACTGTAGTGTGGCTGGGTTGGCCAACGTTCAGCAGCGGGAAGCGAGCAATTGAAGCCTCGCGGGACTCTTCGGCGGACGGTGGTGATTTTCGCGTGCGATCCACTGCTATGCTATAGTGTTCACTTGATAGTGTTCACCTTATATATACAGCGGAGTACTGTAACTTGCGCGGGGTGTCAATTGAACGGGCAATTTCGGGCCTCGTAATTGCTGGCAATGACTTCCTGTCTGGCTGGCTGGGAAATCATCCGCCGGCATCAACTCCAACTGAGGGGTGGGCTTTTGTCTCCCATCACCTGCCATCTTAAACTCGCGCACTGTACGTCCTACCTACATATATATATCCCGAACTACGGGGTACTGTCTCGAGCCAATTACTATACAGAACTACTAACGAAACACCATCCGCAGAATCAGTAGGAGTACGAAGCCCTTAATTCTTCATCCAGCAAGCAAACAAACAAACAAACAAACGAGGAAACGAAATATACAAACGCCAGCAGCTAATTCTAAACTCCAGCAGCAGATACTCACACTTGAAATAGTCACCAGCTTGTCATATATTGTATTGTACTTTTCCCCTCTCGCAAAGTTCAAAATGGCAACCTCCCCACGTTCGTTCCTCCTCAGTAGAGGACGAGAGACATTGCAAGAAACAGCGAAAAACGTTAGAAAAGGGAGAACCAAATGGAGGATGAGGACATGCAGTACACCCAAATGCACTGCTGAATAAAGACAGATGCATTTTTGAAAGATATGCTCCTCGCCTTCTATTCAGTACAGTATGTACTTGTCGGAGAAATGTACCCCCATCACCTGTTGCCTCCCTCATTCCGGGGTGGGGGAGGGGGACAATGAAAGCCCGTGATGAATGGCGACACTTCCTCTGTGCGTACACACAACCATACACACACACACACACACACACGCACCAGCAACAACCAAGTACTGTCCTGTCCTGTCCTGTCCGAGTCATTAAGAACGAATCTCGCGTTCGAGTCCCAAAGAGCAACATAATCCGGAGCCTTTATTGTCATTTACTCGTACTCGATACCGTATATGGGGAGCATTTTCAAGTGATGCAGCATTGGCAATCTCAAGGTTTCTTACGTTAATTGCCCTTGGATGGTACGTTACAGAAAAAGAGAAAACGAAATAATACTGTAATGTATATATATATATATTTATATACAAGTCGACGATGAGATGTCCGTCAAATGCTAAATTTTCTCGTCTCGACAATACCAGTCGCTGTGCATTGTTTTTCAATTGCACATAAGTAAGTGAATTATTGGTGGATCGAATAAAGGAGAGTTGGCTGGCACGGCATACGCGTGTATACTGCATGCAGTATACTGCTCTTGCATAAACGGAATCCTTTTCTTAGAAGTGCAATATGCCGGATTAACGGCGTATACGTGATCATTATCCTTATTGCCTCGTCGCAATCAATTACGGCTTCCATTCTCGTACCCTTATACTGTACTGTACTGAACATTACACTGCATCCGATGCGACAATGCGGGAAACTCTTGTTTCGGTTCGGGTCTCTTATTGTTATCAGCCGTCTGGGCGGCAGAGCACCACCACAAGGGCAGAGAACTTAACTGATGATAATCAAACAATGCCAGCACAAATCAGACCTTCTTTTCCACCGAGTGAGTATATGCAAGCACCAGCAGTATAAAAGAATATACATTCACTGTACACTATGTACAGCGTACGTATGTATATAAGTAAAACGAAAAAGGTATGCCCCTCTGCCACCATCACACGGCCTGCAGACGCAGTACAGTACTGTACTCTACTGTACTGTACTGTACCTCGAGCATAATTATTATAACAATCCGTGCGTCTCATTAGCCCCTCTCTCGCGTAAATATTCGACTCAGATTTATGCTTCCTGCCTCGACGCAGCTCGTTTTCCCTCGAGCCCATGAATTGCCGCCGCCAGAATAAAAGCGAGCAGCAGCAGCTGAAGAGGAAGAGGTCGAGGAGGATGACGACGACGACGACGACGAAGAAGAAGAAAAAGAAGAAGACGAGCTATACCCGACGATCGATTGACCGACTCAGAAAGAATAAAGAAGAAGAAATTCTCTTTTCGTCTCTCCGAATCAAGCAGCAGAGAGTCATTAAGTTGACTTGTATATAGATAGTTCTTCGTGGTTTCCCCTTTTCTTCTTCTTTCTTTTTCCCCCCCGTTACTATAGCAGCATAAGCAGCAGCACAGGAACTCAAGCAGTAGGGAAAACATTAGAACGAAAAAAGCGCAAGCCGCGGCAATAATCATCCGGCGATCGACACTGCTGACCGCTGCTTTAACGAAGATGATGCATTTTTCGTGCATGACTTCCTATATAGACGCAATTCAAGTGGAACAGTAAAAGTAAAGTACTGTACATTTCTATACAGGTACACAGCAGTACAGCACAGTACAGTATACGTATACGAAAGCTCAGAGTGCTGCTCGTCTATCCGAAACCTGTTTTTGTCACGGAAACTGGCTTATGAGACGTAAAATATCGCACAGGACGTTTAGCAAACACGGCGTTACGTCACGTGTAATGAAGGTTCATTGCGGACTGACGCTAATTGATCCCGAGAAGCGCGAAATGCCCACCTTCCCCCCACTCTTTGCGACAACAAACTAACTCGCATAATAACACGGCCATTACGGGAGATTGCCAAAACACACACACACACACACACACACACACACACACACACACGGAAACATTGTCTCAGAGTGTCTGCACGTCTGTCCACGCGACTTGATTTACGAATCGGAATGATTTAAAGTTAGAATTGCGAAGCCAAACGTATATAATATTACAGCAGCATAATGTCCACATTATTTCCTCGTATATTCTTGAGCCTTGACTCGTATATACTGTATGCTGTACATGCAGTACGTGCAGACACATTTTCCGTGGAAAAAAAGTCGACAATGATTAAAATACCGTGTCACGCGTGCCCCTGCAGCAGCACCGAAAAATCCCCGACCATAAACTCGCGTCATTTGTTTGTCTGCCGCGATAGAAATTATTGCCTTATTATTATTGTCGACACCCCGTCGCTCGGGTTTGGGTTGGTTGGTTGGTTGGTTGGTTGTGAGTTTCGACGGCGTGACATGTTGAAGCGGCAAAGGGGGGGAAACAAGGGGCCAGACAGACGATTCAGAGTCATCCAAGTCATCAACTCAGGTGGTAATTAGGTACGAAAACAAGTAAGGCCAGGGCTAATGAGAACAGATGCGGATCACGAACCGCAGAAAACGCCTTAATGACTTTCTCTTTGCCGAGAAAAAGGCACGGGTTAAATAATTAGGGCAATTGAAGCAGGCGTACTTGCAGCAGCACGACAAGAGTTTATCGCTTTCAATTCGCCTCTTTTGTACTCTCATCCTGTGTTCCTATCCCGTCTTCCTTCCTCTATTTACGTACTGCATGTGTGAAGGACGGTCTCGACTTTCAGACAGGAAGGATAATTTCTTGGCACAGGCATTGTTCCGAAAGAACCCGGGTCTTTTGTGTTCTTGCATTGCTGCTTGATGGGCGCCAGTTGCGGGTCCATAGCGAGAACCGACGATGATGAGCAACAGATGGAGACAAAAGTACGCGCCAGGAAAATCCCACATGTGCGTGTAGTACTTATTGGCAAGTATAAGTCTCGTGTCTTTCTTTCTTGGTCCCCCGATACAATACATCGATTAGTTACACACTACAGCAGACAGATCATCGAGGTAGAAAAAAAAAAAAAGAGAGAGAGAGAGAGAGACACACACAAAAAATTGTTGGATTTTCTTCCTCGTTTTTTTTTTTTGTTTTAAAAAAAAAAAAAAAAAAAAAAAAAAAAAAAAAAAAAGAGAGAGAGAGAGAGAGACACACACAAAAAATTGTTGGATTTTCTTCCTCGTTTTTTTTTTTTACATTTTTTTATAGTTGACGGCAGTAAAATAAATTTGTTCGTTCGTTCGTTCGTTCAAGGTGCCTGTGATCGATCAGAAGCAGCAGCAGCAGAGGAACTCTGCAACCGTCGCCGGATTATTGGGATCATCACGCAACGGGTAGTACTCTTTTTCCATACAGCCGCGAGCGAGGATGAGAATTAAGTACGTCGCCTTTCAACGGCTTTTTCCAAAGCTGCTTCCAATGAAAAGCCCGAGAAACCGAAGCCTTTTAACAGTCTTTTCACGGGAACCGACTCATCGAATCCCCGTATCTTCGTGTTGCCATCCCTCGTATTTGTTCATTATTATTTCATTCAATTCAATTCAATCATTATCATTCCTTCACACTTATCATTCTTCTAGCTTATTGCGCAGTTGAATGAAGAATAATTAAAAAAAAATATAGCAATAATAAATATACAGCACAGCAATAATAAGGAAGATCACACTTTGACCGCACTTTGATTGTGATGTGCGAGGACATTAATTCCAAATAAGTTCAGTACATTATATCGAGCGAAAAAAAATAAAGAACTCTTCTGCATTTTATTGGCCCGTTCGAGCGAGTTTCTTAACTCACGTCTTCTCAAATCTATAATTGCCTGTTGATGGACAGTTCTCTTTTTTTTCTTCTTCTCCTTGAAACTTGTTACACATACAATACTGTAAGCTCTTACTGTACTCGATCGGGCAGGACATGACCCCTTCGAACGCGTACGTGCTGTACTTGAACGATGTCCGCGACGGTGTGGTATGAAATCAGCACACGCCCCCCACGATGAGAAAACGGCATTATTCAATTGCTTTGAAGAAACTTGTTGGTTTACACAATGAGACAACGCTGCTGCTGCATAATGCGTGGTATTTGAATTACGAAAACTCATCGGTAATGGAGCAGCTAGACTTGATTTTTTTGGCTGTCAAGATTCTCTCTCTCTCTCACTCTTTGGGGTGAACATGCACAGAGGCAGGCACAATCTGTATGCTGTTCGATCTCTTTTCGCCCGACGAGTTGTGTACATCACGTCGATGCCAGCAATGACCCATCAGCAGCGGGGAAGGAAAGGACGACAATAAGCGAGTCATGGCGATGAAAGACCCACCTCATCATGCGGATGAGAAACAAACGCATTCCGATGAGGCGAATCAAGAGAAGGGTCACCAATAGTCCACTGATTCGTGAATCGAGAAAAAAAAAAAAGCACAGCCATGCAAAAAAAAAAAATAAAAGGCGCGAAAGAGGAAGAAGAACGAGTACTGTACACAGGTACATGTCCTCCAAGAGTGTGTGTGTGTGTGTGTGTGTGCTGTGTGTGAATCATCACACAATCGAGCAAGTTTCTCTTCGTGGGTCGGGGAAATTTCCAGCTTGCTTCGCAATGCCTTTCCGGCGCATCAAACCCGTTGGCACATGTTTTTTTTTTTTTTCATTCCTTTTTTCGGGAGCTTCCCCCCCATTGTTATTATTCCGCCCCGGGCTCCCCAATTTATGCCCGTGATCCGTTTCAATGACAAGGCGAACCATTCAGTTTGAGTACTGATGTGAATGTGGATACGTTTTAGTACTGACATCCATCGGTACTTGATGCGTACTTGTCGGAACGCGGAAAAATCTCCTGACGTCGCTTAAAAATGAAGTCTTCCAAGGGCCCCGCTCTGGATTCCGCCGCCGCCGCCACCAGAGGACCGGATTTTGACAAACTCTCGTCCGCAAGTGCATCTCTCCCTTATCCCCCCCCCCCCCCCGTCCCTTTTATTGTTTCAAGTTTTGTTTTTCTTGTTTTATCGCTTCTTCGTTTCTTTCTTTCTTTTTTTTTTGGTTTCAAAGTAGGAAATGAGAATAAATATTTTTAAAAAATACTCGGCGGGGGAAGAATTTTTCGAAATTGCACTTGCGGGTTATTTCCGCGTATTATATACTGCTTGTATATGTGCTGTTCACAATATAATCGCCGAGAATAGAGTATGATACCCATCCGAAACGCACGTACTGTCAAGCATGCAGCAGAAAGTAGAAATTCATCAATATACTGTATTATAGACCGAACCATGTGAAGACATCACATGCACTATAGAACAGAGGTGACCAGATACAGCAGTATCTTCTTTTCAAAATCCCCTTGAAAACGATGTATTCTAGCTTATTGTAGCTACGACTCATTCGTTTCTATATAATCCAAGATCGAAGACCCTCCACTATCCTCTTGAACAGTTCTTGTACTTTTTTATATTTGCCGCCCTATATACCAATGCATTCATTTCCAGGAGTAGAGTATATTTATGAGAAATTTGGCTCCTTTAACCCCACACTTGTTATTGACTAAATTTAGATTTTCCCATTAAATTGTGTACGTCACGTTGAAAGAGCGAAAAAGTTACATACTACTGAATATATCATGTTCACCTGTAAAAAAAAAAAAAAAAAAAAAAAAAAAAAACTAAAAAAAAAAAAAATAATAAAAAAAAAAAAAAAAAAAAAAAAAAAAAAAAACGCATTTCGAGAATACAGTATAGGACTGTTAATGGGGTCCTCGACCCATCGAATTATTGGTCCCACTTGGCCACCAGTTCAATCTACGTTATAACTCCCGATAATTCCTCCACTCCGCATTTTCAATATTTCAACATTTTTGTTTCTTTTCAAGGCGCGTGAATCGGGGATTCAGTCCGAACATGCAGTACATCAGTGCAGTAAAGTACTGTACTGTAACTGCGACTGCGCGCATTTTACGGCTGGAATTGTGAGCTTATTGAACTGGTTCCATGCCGAAGGAGGGGAAACGAAACAAAACATTTAGTGTACAAGAAAAGCCGACCAAATGAATCCCACATCCGATGCGATGCCAACCAAATCCTTCTCACTGGTTTACAACACATTTTCGGGTTTTCATATACAGTACGCACGATGATGATCCATGATTAAAAGACGATTTTTCGTCATTCGGACTCCTCTTTGTTCCCCGTTTTGACTTTGAATGCGCAAAAAAAAAGTGCGGTTCTCGTTCCTCTGACCGAAAAGAACCCGGGAAATTTGCGACACCAAACCAGGAACAATGACAGAAACGCGGAGGAGTGGCAGAGCATGCAGTTGATAATCTTTCCCAGTGGTTTGCTCCGAAATCACGGACTAACAATTCAACCACCGTCCGACTCACTCTTCATTTTTTTTTTCATTCTTGTCCCATGTCCATTTCCGCCGCACTACCTTGTTATTTCAGTTTTCGTTTCACCTGGCCTGCATGGCAAAACACCGGAGAAAAAGTGCGATGGGAAAGTATTCGCCTTTTTTTTTCAGGGGCGGGCAAGGAAAACGCTTTCCAAAATGCGACATTCGGGTGACGCGCGTCATCACCCAGCACCAAATAATAAATTTTCTCTCATCACTTTTCCGTTTTTTTTTTTTTAATTCTGTCCTACGATCATGCTCGTGGAATCAGAATTCAAATGAAAATAAAGATAATTACGTTGTATGCTTTCAGTCATAGATGTACCGCGGCCGGGGTAACTTGCATCAAATGCATTGCCGCTGTGCTACCCACAGTACGTATAAGGAAAAGACATCTCCTTGGTAAGAGAGTCGGTGAGAGCCAATTTTCTCATGAGCTGACTTTCAGAAATCTCCAGCATCGAGCTGGACTTCACAGCATTTCTCCTTTTTTTTTCTTTTCTATTTTGAAATTAAAGTTTTTTTCTTTTTTCTCGCATTTGTTGTTGAAGGATAAGGCTATCAATTCCCTGCGGGCTTTGTCGACAATTCATATTAACAGGCCTCAATAACCCTCTATATACACGAATGAAGGCTGACGAACTATAATTTTCTAAAACCGGAAGATATCAGCTTATTTCCAAGCTTATATACTAGCAGCAGTCGGTCGTTATTGTTTTGTATATTATTCTTGAGCCTCAATGCCCTCACATGTCATGCCCTAGCTCTTCTTGAAAAAAGAAAAAAACACAAAACAAAAAACAGTGCATCTTGAGACTAAAGGGATTAAACGCTCTCATCGCTTTGAATATTAAACTCTCGCTTTCAGAGGAATTAATTACACTTCGGGGACGTCGATGTTGCGGATAATTACGGCCGATGAACAAGCAGGCGGTTGGGTTCGAACCGCCACGCAATTTATTTTTTTCCTCCTAATTTTTTCTGTTTTTTTCGTTTCACGCGGGACCCGAGAAGGGGTTTAATAAGGGGCTCATGTCACGATCGACAGATCGGGTTTTAATTGATCCACTCGGTGTTCCGACGTCTCATCCATCAGCAGCGGGGTCCGAAAACCAGCCCAAACCGTCCGTATTTAACAAGAGGATTCAGCTCCGCGATAATTTTAAATATCGCGGACGAGGGGCACAATTAAAAATTATCTTGAGCGAATAAACGAACTTTGTCCCTCCGCGAAGAATATGAAGGGCTGGCCAACAGGTATTCGACGTACGTGACAAATTTCCGCGCTTTCATCCAACAAAATGATGACGATAGCTGTGCATTGAAGATGCGGCAGCAGTGAGTCTTTCTCTTGATTTGCTAATGCAGTACAGTACTATTTCTTGCGAACCAATCCACGTGCTTCATTTCCAGAAACATGCTGCTGCTGCTCTATATACAGCACATTACTGTATTATTAGTATCATTATTATTATTATTTTCATTGTTATTATTAATGGTCTTCATCCTGTCGCCGACATTTCGGATATTGATCCTGTATATTGCTGCGATCGAGTCCGCTTTCCATGTTCTGATTCATTATTGTTGACTGTACTCACAGCATGTCGGGTGCTCGAAAATTCAAACCATGCAAGTTGTTCTCGACCGCATTTCGCTTCCAACAAGTTTTTTCTGCTTTTCGCAGACGGATTGAAATCAGGAACGAGAAACTCACCTGTGGGAGAAAAAGAAGAGAAAAACAAGAGAAAAACGTGAGACATGGCTATGATGAGGAGGGTGAAAAATACACGATATGATGTTATGGATCCCCGTTTTCCCATGGGTCGACCATCACTGACTGGCTTGACTATAATCGCAACTGATGACGAGCGAAAAATCACTCGTTCGTACGTCTCACAGCATGCTTCCCTTTTCGTGTCATCCCTTATAATAATGCTTGCATTTACTCTACTGTATTCTTCTCTTCGAATGCCGTATTTTTCAAGTTTATAAATTAGTTTACAGTACAGTACTACTACTATACTACTGCATATATATAAGAGCATCATAGATGAGCGCTCTTTTTTTTTTTTTTTTTTTCTCTCAAATTATTGAAGCTCGATAAATATTCGGACAGTGAGTGAGAGTCCCCGCCGATAATAATGGCCTTGATGAAAAGAATTAAGCGGGAATTGCAATGAATGGCATTTTTTATGCACACACTCGAGCATCATAGTGTGCAGTGTGTGTGTGCTCGTTCTCATACATCAGTGCCTCGCTGCTGCCTGCATGATGCTTGCAGCAGTCACGTCTGGTTATGCAGAAAATACTCGCATGATACGTGCCTTATTGGAACAATATATTGTACTGCAGTAAACGAACAAAGAAGCAAACAAACAAACAAAAAAGGAAAACGACCATGCGAGTGCTGTTCTTTTCATCCCAAAAACATGATAGTCTCCATCATCTATACTCTGCATAGGGGATAGTATTGCAATCTATTACAGTATAACCAGAGCTATATGACACAATTAGCACCAGCAATATGAACTACCGTATAACTCGTCCGAAAACAAATGTATATGATGCCTTCCTGGTCCTGAATGTTATCTGTATGCATTACAGACACTGATGTCAAGATAAAGGGCTGCTGCTCTGTTCTCATCCTCTATATTATATTGTATATAGAGCATACAGTATATGTATACAGTATACAGCAGTTTGTGTATATAGAGTTCATAGACGTTAGGATAGGTGTACCTGGACAAGCCTTTCGAGCTTCTCCTTGTCGAGTGGCAGGCCCGCGGGGGAGCCGGCGGCGGCATTGGGGGCAAATTGGGCGGCGGCCTGGACGTGGGCACCATGGTAGGGCGTGACGAGGTGGGCATGGTGGTGGTGGTGGTGGTGGGACGCGTGGTGGTGGTGATGCGGGGCATGGGGACTGTGCAGAGGCTGGTGCAGGTGCTGCTGGTGGTGGTGGTGGTGAGGGTGGTGCTGCGAATAGTCGGCACCTGTTGCTCCTCCTCCTCCTCCGCCGCCGCCGCCACCACCACCGCCGCCGCCGCCGCCGCCTCCACCGACAGACGGCGGTCCTGCCGACGACGGCGGCGGCAAGTCGTGCTGCTGGAGGTGGTAGTCGGCGGGCGCCGCGGCGGGCTCGGGCTTGAACTCGGCCACCGCCGCAGCCGAGCCCGCACTGCCACCGCCGCCGCAGTCCACGACCGCGTCGCGGGACGCCAGTGGCGCCGTAATTGACCCACCGACACTTGTGTGTTGACAGACCACCGAGTCTACGAACGTGCGTCAAACGGTCGACGCAACAAAGCGTTTCTTTTTCCCCTTTTCCTCTCGCGGGTTTGAAGCCCGTCGCGGTACTCGCGTGAATAGCAAACCACGTACAGTACTGTACTATACAACTGTGCTATACGACAGTGCACTGCACTATACCTCATTCGCGCCACACAGCACTCATCTTACTACGCACTCTCTCTCTCTCTCTCTCGCTCTCTCTCGCTCGTTCACTCACTCACTCACCCAGCACCCACACACCCACCCACTCGAACCAATCAATCAATCAAGCAACCAACCAGCAATCAATCAATGGTCAATGAGTCTCTGCTTCGTCTTTCCATTGCACTCTCTGAATAAATAAGAACCAGCAATACGTATGCATATTGCGCAACCAGCAATGAAAATATGCATCAATTTTCTGTCGACGAGAAAATTGTGCCACAAACCGACATGTTATTGTTCGTACATTGGCTGGCTGAAAAATTGCCACAGCGCAAGAGACACTTATCGATGAATCCGTCTTGCCCACCGCCACTGCTGATATGCACAGTAAAGCCTTTTGTTTTCTTTTTCGGTTTTCATTTTGACATTAATGCGTATTTGGAGAATTATCCTCAAGTAGGGGGTCTGAATATGAGGGAACGAATGGCACCATCAGCTGCAATAAGTGCTGGGGGATGTCCTATTTCACAGATGCAATAATAACTCCGATTCAAATTGTTTTCTCTCAACTGCTCATATCACTCTGATATTTTCTGATGATAACATGACGGCCTTTTGAAATCAGGACCAGAAAAAGAGAAAGATACGAATGATAAGAAGAAAAAAAAGGTCCTTCCTCATCATCAAATGGAAATCTTGTCCTATAATAACACAGATATTTTACTCCACATCAGGTCAACTATACTCGTATTTTTTCCGTGAAAAAGAGAACGATGAGTAAATACAGGAATGTGTATTCATTTCTTGCTATTGCTGATTATGATTGATGATGAATTCAAAGAATAACATGCACTTTCTTCCGAACTCTGCTGATGATGAGAAAGAAGAAGGAAAAGAATTGAACGGAAATAATGGGGACAATAAATGAATGAATGAATGAATGAATGAATGAACGGATGAATCTCAGTCAGCAGCACCCGCGCCGTTCCCATCAGCAGGTCGAGCAGCTGTGATGATCTGATGTGCGCCTGCGCGCGAACGAACCCGGCGAACGCGTCGCCGACACTGAGCCCGTGCAGTCGACAGCGCTCGTCATCCTCGGCACTCCTCCCCATTCCCACCCCCCATTGCACACAACCCTGAGGATTTTTAGTCCTCACCAACGGAAAGCCCTCGACACTGATTAAAACACGCGTCGAGAGATCCGATTCTCACAACGACCTATTATACACACGTATACACACAAACTCTTTTTCCACGCCTCCTTTCCCGCATCGAGCAACTCCGCTTCGGGATCTGACGTGTCTCATCGGCCTACGACGAAATACGAAGGAGGAGGAGGAGGAGCGGATGAAAGACCCGGTTTTCTTGACAGGGTTTTTTAAAAAATTCCATTTCCAATTACATATACTTTCCGGTAGATAATACTCTCTCTCTCTCCCTCTCTTACTCTTATTCTCGGAAAAATTGAATGTTGAAATCGTCAGTCACTCACGAATGCCTCTACCAGTCTCCAATAAATGAACAAAAGTCAGCATATAAATACTGTAATGATTAATGTCGATATTTTTATTTTTATTTTTTCAGATAAAATGAAGAGGCTGCTGTAGGCGATGTACGATGCCACGACACGATCAGACGAGCTTTCATTTTTTTTTTTCCTTTTTCTTTTTGCTTCTTTCCTCACTCTCGACAATGATGCGATCGGATGATACACGCCCCGGGGCGCTCGTCGTACTGAGTAAACACAACAAGTACCTGGACCAAGTACTTGCCCTCCCTCCTTGGATTCCCTTCTTTGTCTCACTCCCTTCTTGGCGAATCACGTCCGAGGGGTCCTTTTAAAAGTCGGGCGCAATTTTCAATCGCCATTCGAAGCGCGATATTCGAAGCGATAGGGATAGGATGTGTGCTGTGCGGTAAGTATGTTATTGAGCGTACGTGTGACTGAGTGAGTGAGCGGGTAAAAGCTCGCTTCATTTGGTGGAAAAAAAAAAAAAAACTCTATGCAAAAGAAAACTATTTTCACATATTCCATCATAAAACTCAATTTCCCGTAATTCTGTATATTCTTCGTATTTCACAAGGAGCTCCTCCTTCCGCCGCTTTTAGGACCGAAAAATAAATAAAATCGAAGGACTCAGTTCATCGTTTCGTGTCAAGTACTATACTGTACTGAAATGCACTTCACTGTATCTATTGCCTGTATCTATGATTGGTTGGCAAATTGTGCTTGCAGCAGTTTCTTCGACATATGCGGGACAGATTTAAAGCTTTCAATACGGAAAGTATATGCAGATGAAGCGAGACATAATTACTGTACTTAATTGGAGATGCAAGCGCCGGGAGAAACAAAAATCTGCACATTTCCTTCATTCCGCCTTTTTTTTTTTTTTTGGCTAAAAGCTTTTTGCTCATATATATAACGAGAAGGATTATAGCAAAGTAACCCTTCTCGGAGTGAATATACCGGTATTCACAAATTTGTACACACGCTTTTCCCCGTTCTCATCTATGGTTTTTGCTTTTGTTTTTGTCGCTGCTGTTTATACACACAGTAGTACTGTATGAAGCAAGCAACATCTGCTTCTAACATTGAAAAATGCAGGTTCAGTTCCTGGAATACGAGAAGGCAGTACGGTATAATATTAATGTATCAGGCGGGACACGTCGAGTAAAATGGGCCGTTTCGTGGTTGCTTGAAAATGCTTTTGCCCCGATTATTGAGTTAATATATAAGGCGGGAATAAAGAATCCATTGAAGCGACAGTAAACCAACGATAAAAGAAAAAGTTGAATCTACAAGAGATACCAACACTTGAAAAAATAATATATACAGTATACAGTATATATATTATAGAGGGAGAGGGAGGAAGCAGAGAAAGGCAGCATTTTTTTTTTAAAGGACAAGATGAGAGAAAAGAAAAGAAGACAAAGAAGAAAACAGGTTCTTCTTTGCTATACATTACTATACACTGATCTCATATCCTTTCCCTATTGGTCACCCCGCGGATCGTCGTTTGCATACCGATTTGCCCCTGAAACACGAGTCGATTGATTGCTTCGTTAAAAAATTCCTCGCTCGTCATCGACGCCTCGTTCATTAACTCGTCCGTGGCCGAGGACCAGCCAACATGGCGGTCATCCAGTCGCTAAAATGTTTTCACGACATCAACTTCGGAGGATGAAGTCATCGGAGTCCTCAGTTCCGTAAAACTGGGAGAGAGAGAGAGAGAGAGAGAGAGGGGGGGGGGCAGAGAGAGAGAAAGAAACGAGCAGGCGGCAATTATGCGTTAAAATGCGCGGTTTGTGGGCGTCCCCACCAAACCTTTTTTTATTTTATTTTTTCGGCCGGCCATGGAAGTCGTAAAAGTTGGGAAAATGTCTCCCCTCTCTTAATTATCCTGGAAAGCAATATACACGAGTGAAATAAAATCCCCAGCAGCTGTATACATATGCTGGGGATAAATGCATACATAACTGATGGAAAAGAGAGAAATTAAAATGCCATCCTCCCAACCCCTCACCCATTCTCCATATATACAGTATACAGGTAAATATATGTTCTTTTTTTTTTTTACAGTAGTTGGAAGCCGAGGAAATGTAACAAGTATTCAAACGAAGCCGAGGCGGTCATTTCGTTTTTCCGCCGGTCGAGTGACGCCTCAGTGCCTTCTTTCCGCGCGACTGCCGCCGCCAGCAAGGGCGTCTACATGAACTCTTGCTTTTGGTCAGAAGAGCACGACTCGAATGCTTCAAATTCTAGCTCGTTGCTAAGCTACGATAAATCCCATCATCATGCAGGTGTTTCTTTTTTTTTTTAATTTTCTTGGGGGTGTTTTGAAGGGATATATACATACAGGAATCACAACCCATCAGATGAGAAATAATTCCTTTAATTGATTGAGTCACGCAGGATCCCGTATTCTCCCTCATATCTCGTCGTGTTACTTTACCTCGCATATATATGTCTACTGTAGATCTAGATAAATATATGCCCTTGAAAAGAAACTCACGGGATGAAAGTCCTTCTGAAACACCGTCAGCCAGGAGAATAAGTCAACCTTGACGTCGGTTTTTATTACTCAGCTCGTAATTAAAAAAAAACAAACAACAAATTCGGGCAATAAAGCAGCAACAACAAAGAACACCTTATTTTCGAAATCACGATATGGATTCAAGGTATTTAATGAAATAATTGTACAGTACTGCTCTATATATACCAATCTCAGCACCGTTGGTACAGAAGGGACCGCTGGGGCGGATTGTTCACGCTTCAAATGATTTATTTGTTTCGTATGCGAAGAAATTGACGAAAAAGCAAGTAACTACTTTATGAACGGCGGTATTCTCGTAAGAAAAGTAGTAAAAGCTCGGAAATGTTTTCGCGTCAGCAATGAAATTCAATTAACGTGGTTTCAACAAGAATCGTGCACTGTGCAGTACTTCGCATTACACTGTAATGTATTGTACTTCCAAAATCCAATTTGTTTTATTGGTTCGAAATGCCGCAGAAAACTCGAAATTGGTTTTAGCGTCTCGACAACGAATCCGTAGTTTAAGACTCGAGACTCCAGCAGCGCGCAGGACGGTACAGCAGCAGCCTGGGTCGAACCGTAAAATATACAATGCTGTACATTACAGTACTGTACTACCTTTTTTACGTGAACTGAGGAATTGCACCTCTATCCAGTCTTTCTTCCCATCTTTGCTCTCAAAAGGAAAACCCAAAGTCACCGAAACCAGTCTTTCATCATGAGCAAGATCAAAGGTAAGTCGGGAAAAAGTGTCCTCCGGCCAGCACGGGATTATTATTTTTATTTATTTTTTATTTTTTTTGACGAGCGTGAGTTCAATTACTACGCCATTGACACACCGAATAACGGTCCAAAACCACAATTTTGCCATACCGAGAGCCATTTACTGATTCACGAAAAAAAAAAAAGTAGTTTCCGTGTTCAGGCCTCCGCGTTCAGCGAATGGCACGCAATTGCTGTGTGTATTGACGTGAGGAGTTGGCCATAGAAAGGGGACCAAATGCTCCGGCATATATGAATGCAGAAAGAAAAAGAAATGGTTGTTCGGGGGTTTTCATAAAATGTTGCAGAATCAGCAGCAGTTGAAGTATTGCTGGTCACTATATAAAAGGAAACGAGCTTCAACTTCTGCACAACACAAGTTGAACGTACCGAACAAGTATGTACAAAAAGAAGAAGAAGAAGAAGAAGAAGAAGAAGAAGAGAAAAAAAGGTTCGGCTGCATATTTTCAAAATCTATCTTTTTTCTTCCCGTTTTAGCTCTCTCATACTTGGAGAGATTCTGCTGATGAGGCTGTCGTCGTATAACCAAGTGTAGCAATACTCTGTACTTTACTGTAGAGTATTCAACTGACGAATATGCATCTCACGATACAGCAATCGTTAATCCCATACGGGTACTATGTAGAGCGAGAACAGCATTTGAGTATACTGTACTGTATAATTCAGCAGTTTTGAGAAAGTCCTCTTTGCGCCGGCCGCACGGGATCAGCAAAGAAATGGCGAACAATGCCGTGACCCGCCGGCGTTTTGCCCGGTCAACGCTTCTTTCTTTCTTTCTTTCTTTTTCTCCGGATGTAGTTCCGTAGGTGCGGTGAGTCGGAATTATAGGTCGTCGGGTTTGTTCGACAGGGTTTAATGGCCCGTTATACCCGCAAAAGCCGGAGTTGGTTCATTCTTGCTGCCCCTTTCGGGAGTTCAGAGAAAAAATGAGACCTCCTATTATTGTTATATTCGTCCTGGCGAGAAAAGAAAAGCAAAACGGCATTCGTCGGGAAATTTTTGCAAAATGCAAATTTCCGCTTATTTTCAGCCGCAGTTTACGGCGGAGTAATTTGAAGGCCCTTCCGTTTAAATGCGTCGCTAATGACGTGGTGTTACTTTTTAATGGCTCTGCCACGCAAATGGGCCAGAGTAAATGAAGGCATACATGCCAAATTTGACAAGGATTGCTTATTCAACAGCTGTCCGGAAAGGTTCATTCCACAAACTCGGGTCATCCTTTTGTTTTCGTTTCATATTCAGCAGAGATGCGCGAACGAATAACATGGAAAGTGAGTCTATATTAGGCGATTGCCGCCAATTTCACAGCATTTTGATGCACTGTACTACTTATTCGATTTTGAATCCGAACAAGGAACACTACACAACCAAAAATTACTCTATCTATCTGATCGAGGCCCATATTTACAATACAGTACATTACAGTACAGTACAGGATAGCGTACCGTATGTATAGAGGGTTTCCGTTTTGCTTATTGCTTCGTTTTCACTTGTTGCTCACTGATGCATGTACATACTGTACATGTTTGTATATTGACGTCTCTGTCGCGTCAACCTTCGTCGAAGGCACGGGAAATACGGAGAAAGAAAAGAAAAGAAGCAGTAAGTTTGCAAAGTGAGCTGTGAGCACTGCAGAGTGCAGCAGCAGCAGCAGTTTATACGGTACAATATATGCAAGAGACTCTCGGCCGGAAGGAAGGACATGATATGGAGACGCCGATTCCGGCTTCCCTCGGCACCACCTGAATCCAAAGTTGGAGCATCAGAAGAGAGACAGGGAGAGAAGATGTTCCTGCGACTGCTACTGCTACTGCTACTGCACATGGCGAAGCAGACCGTGAAGCCGGCTGCTGCTGCTGCTGCTGTGCTCGTTTCCGACTGTCATGGGGGATCTTCAAAGGAATATAAAATTTTCATGACTCTGCTACTGGTGCCAGTGTTCATTCGCCAACGAGGTTCTCTGCTGCTGTTTCTGCCTCTGCCTCTGCCAGGAATGGAATGGAAAGGCATCCCGAACCCGGGGATACTAATTTTTTACGACTTTTGCCAGCAGCAGCAGCAGCAGTCGTTTTCACCAGCATATATTTCCAGGGTTGTCGACTCTCTCTCTTGACTCTCTCTCTCTCTCTCTCTCTCGATCCTCGTGTTTTCCTAGTTTTTTTTTTTTTTCTTTTCTCTCTCTCTCTCTCTCTCTTGCACTCGGATTTTTTCCTTTCTTTTTCTCCAGTTATTTCAAGGTTGANCTCTCTCTCTCTCTCTCTCTCTCTCTCTCTCTCTCTCTCTCCCACTCTTTGATTCTCTTTCAACCGTCCTGTTACCAATTCAATAATTAAATAAATATATATATTCATTGAATAAATATATATATTGAACAAAAATACAAGGCGTCCATTTCATGGTCTTTCACACTCATCGTCATCCTGAATTTTCTCATCTCTCGAATTCCGAATCGCACAAGCGGGGAAGTAAGATACCGTAATTACTTTTTCCGTTTAAAACTTGACTTTCAGTCAGCCGGTGGAAGGGGTTCTTGCCAACCAGCCAGCCAACCCACAACACAAACACATACAGTACAGCATTGCATTTTTTAAAAGCAGCTTTTGTTTGTCGCTTGAAACAGAGACGAAGGTCTGCATGCTGCCTAAATAGCCGGCAGGAAATTTAAAAAAAAAGTAAAGAGTGAAAAATAAACTAGGCATGATGGGGGCGAACGCATTAAAACAAAGGCAGAGAGAGAGAGAGAGAGAAAACGCCCGAGGAACACTCACATTATCATACGTGATGTAATATCGTCATTGCGGATATGCAGAGCAGCTGGCAGCAAGACAGTTTCTCTCGTCATTCATTCCCCCGCGCGGGATTTTATCAAACCATTTTTTTTTCTCCTTCATTTATTTTCGTCGTCTATATAATCTATATATGTATCGCGAGCGTGTGTGTGTTTTCTGGCTGACGACGATAAGATATCTGAACCAGCACTGACTTTTTATTTTATTTTTTACAGTTTTTCTCCTGTGCTAGAAAGAAGAAAACGGATGGAATGCGAACGTGATTATTGGGTAATTACAAAATCAATCAGTTCGAATCATCTGAATTTGAAAGAAATCGCTACATCCCATCCTTTTCTGTTTTGCTTCGCGATCGATGAAGATGAGTCGATTGTTGAGAATCGCCGGGCGGGATAAAATGCGAGTTTCCGGGTCGGCTTTAAAACTCATCAAGTCATCAAATGAATATTCAGGCGGGCCTCCGTAATTGCTCCTAATTTCGTCCGTGTGTTCGTATATGCGTATGCACTGCAGTAATAATATACGCACTGCGGGAATTAATCAGAATGAAGGCGTCATACGTCGAATGCGAGTATCGTTTAACGAAATCATGCAAACTGACTCTCACTTATTGAGTACGGTTTCGACACGTGCAATGTACTGTATATTTACAATGATGGTTCCAAAAAAAGTTTGAAAAAAAAAAACAAGGACAAGTTTAAAGCAGAGGAAAGACGAGAAATGGTACTGTCGCAAATAAACGAGAACAGCTAAAGCTGATGATGTATGCATGCATGTACTCGTATGTAACCTGTATGTATGGGCAGTCAGCGGCCGGATCAAATACATATACTGTACTGTACTGCTGTACAGTCCTGTACATATCTTCCACCGCAGCTGCTATCTGTCATTCACCCAAAACCCACTGAACGTACAGTATACATATAGTAAACACCCGAATACCCCATGCACCCCAGACTCAAAATATATCTCGCTCGCGTGTTCTGACATGAGCGGGATTTTATTTAAAAATAAAAAAAAAGGAGAAGAAGAAGAAGGAGTTGGGAGGAGGGGGAACAGACGAGGACAGAAGGAGAGAGAGGGAAAATTATTCGGAAGGGGGAGGTGGGGGAATAAAAAATGGCATTTTTTCTTTCCCCGTCTGCGATTGGACGAAAGAAAAAACCCTGTTCCATTCATCACGAGTTTTGTCCCCCTCTCGACTCGTCTCTCCTCTGTGGGGTCATTACCGCACTTCTCTCTCTCTTTCTCTCTCCCCCCCCCTCCCCTTCTGTCCATATATCGGGGGTGCCACCCGTGTTTTATGGCTATTCTTTCCCTTTCCCCCTCTCTTTTTCTCTCTAATACACTCAACTCTTGCTTTTTTTTTTCTTCGTCGCTCTCTTTCTTTTTATTCCTCCGCTTCACATGCTGTATACAGAAGTACAGTACAACACATACCGCTCTACATGCATCGCTGGAAAGGGACGCGGTGCATGTGTCATCACTCAGCAGCTTTGCTGGCACGAGGACTGGCTTCCTCTTTCACAAACTGAACTTGGCAACAAAAAAAACAAAGAAAAAAACGTAATAGCGCCAATAAGTGCACAGTGTCTTTGGATTACTTAATAAGCAAGAAACCCCCTTTTTCAATTTTGATGAGATCTCATCAAACATTATTGCCGCACAAACGGAATGACGCGTTGAGCTTTACTTTTTCTTTTCATGCACTTGAAAATGTTGCTTTCATCGAGGAGACAGATTTTCACCAACTAGTCCCCTGCCATGCTGATCGACCGCACACCCGCTTTTTAATTTCAACGGAAAAGCACCGTCACCAGCAGCGAGACAGCGAGCTCCTTCCTCTATGTGCGGTATATATACAAAACATAAACTGCTATATTACTGTAAATCTCGATTACTGTATATTGAATGACGGATATATGCTTGAAATCACACAAAGTTGTCTATAAATTTGGAAAGGGGGGTGCGGTTATTCATTGCGGCGATGGATCCTATATGAGCTCCTTGAAAATATATCAATAAGTTGCCTCATTTTAAATTCCTCGCAAAAGAGTGCGTATAGAGAAATGTTCATTCGTCCACTTTAATTCGTCAAGAGAAACAGGGAATTATAACCAAATATGCCAAGAAATATACATGTACACGGGTTTCTGCCACCAAACCGGACGTCAGCTCATGCACCATTATATGTCCAAGAGAACACGAGCCCGTCAGTGTGCCCGGGGCCTTTTTCTCCCCCTCCGTCCACATGCACATTCACATGCCCGGCGTATATGCGTGAGAAAAAGAAGGCCGGGTATATAAAAGAGGGGTTGCATTTTTTCCGACCCGGGCCCTCATTTGCCCGCTGGCCTCGAAAACACCCCTCTTGCACCCCACCCCGGGAACCAACAGTTTTGCTGAATGTCGCCCGCTGCTGCTGCTGCTGCTGCTGTGCTGTGTTGTGGTGTACGGCAGTGAAAAAAAAGGGGGAAGGGGAGGGGAGGGGAGGGTGCAAGACAAAACTGGCCGACCAAGCCAAATTATATACAAGTATAGAAACGGAGGGAGGGACACGGGATGAGAAAAACGACCGAAAAAGAGGAACAAAGAGAGGAAAGGAAGGAGAAGAATGTTGGGAATTTGTGGGAAGCCCGTCACCTGGATGGACGGACGAAGCTACCTCAGACATCCGACGTCGCTGTCGTCAGGCAGCACTGGTGTGTGTCTGTCGATCAATTCATCACGGACGTGTTTCCCTCATCGTCACTCATTCGCAATCTTTCGCAATCTCCCGCCAAACGAACGAATGACTCAATTACAGTATTGACCCCATCAGCAGCACGGGCTTTCGCTGATTTCAAATTTTTTTCGCTATAGTTCCTCACCCTCATAGACAATTATAGCTTGTCTGTCTTGCATATAGCCCCTTCAAGCATGCAGCATACGATCAAACTTGATGACAGACGAGTAGAAGGTTCTACTGTACTGTACTGTGTATATACAGGAGGAACAAGTCTGCACATCAACGAGCCTCTTTTCTTCTTCCTTTCTCTTTTTCTGTAACTTGAAAAAAAAAAAAAGAGGGAGGGGGGTTGGGGCGGTGCGACGAAGAGGACACTATATATACCGGTACAGTATATACAGTTAATTTCCTCTCCATCTGATTCGAAAAATCATTTGCTTCTTCGTTTTACCGTTTATCGCAGTTTGTCCCGGAATCTGGAATAAAAGTGGGCTTTGTGAGATTGGGCTGATGATCGACACGTATCGTCAATACTGTACACTCAACTCTCTTTCAAGCCAGCAGCATGTGACAAATGACCTATGATAAAGTTGACACCACGGCCGGGTGGAATTGCCCTTGAGATAATTACTGCGCGAACTCGTCAAGGATGAGTGCTGGTATGGAACGTAATTATAGTTTAATGGGAGATGACTAAGAATCTTTCTGCATTCTTTTTTAAAATCTAGGGTACAAGGGACTAATACACAATGCTACATTATGAACTATTTGCAGCACAGAAATCCAACCCCCCCACCACGAAAATGTATAGAAACGCTGAATAAGAAGGAAGCATAGACTCGCCCTTGTCAGGAAGTGAAGTTCGATAATGATCCAGCCTTTTCCTCACATGGAACACGGGCGAACGAGGAACAAAAGCTTCACGGTCCCCCTTTTTTATATTATGCCGTACTATACTCAGTCGATATTCCTTTTTTTTCTCCCTCTATACCAGCAGCAGGCATATAGGATATGCAGTAGTATGTATGTTATTAGGCATGTGCGTGAAGGCATCTCAAGAACCTATTCTTCAAACGTTTGACGACAGTTTAAAAAAAAAAAAACAACGAGAGCAACAAATCTAACTGCCTGTATCATCTTCTTTAGCAAAGCAAAAATGTACTACATTTACTGGGTAGTGTGAAAAAAAGAGAGAATATACTGTACTGTAAAACGAGTGCAATCGCGAGGTCTCTATTCGTTGCTGAAGCTTCCACGCAAGTTGTAATCCTCCCAGTATACACCCGCCATATGCATACAATGCGTATGTATACAGTACGCAAGAGCCGACATCAGCTACATAACCACCGCGAGTATAGGTAGTACAGTATAAAACACAAATACACACACATACAGCATTGCACCTGCTGTCTGCGTGTTGCGAATTGCCATGCATGTGTGTGTGTGTGTGTGCTGTGCTCGCCAGTTTATATTCGAGTGTGGGAAATTCCTCGAATAATCACGAGGACTTTAGCGAAAGGAAGAAAAGAAGACGATAGCTAGAGGTGGAGTACTGTAGTTTATGTACGGTACTTGTATGTAATCTCCCCCATGAGAAACACCTTCCAGCAGCAATAACAGACGAGGAATAAGGAAGTCACCGGCTGGCAGCATAGTATGGCCGGAGAAAAGAAGTACAGTACGTACGATGAAAGAAGAATGTGTCCAGCAGTAGTAGTACAGTACGTACCGTATACATGCAGTGCAGAATATTCCCTCTCCATGCATCTCCCCTCGTCAATGTTCCCACACACACACACACACACACACACACACATATGGCCAGTCGTCCATTTACTTTTCTTTCTTTCTTTTTTTCTTGCTCCTCGGCTTGGCACGCTAGCTTAGCGTATTTTTGTGGTGGTGGTGGTGCAAGCTGCACAAAACCATCACCCCCACCATGTCTCTCTTGCTTTGTCCTGCTGCTCATGCAGACTCTAGCATGGACAGGGTGTTCATCCAGTCAGTCATAAAGCCTTAAAACTAGCTAGGAAAATCTCCAAAGGTCATTCCTTCACGCGTACGAAATACTGTACGAAGAAAATGAAAAAAATAAATAAATAAAACTGTTGCTCTTGAAAATGAAACATTCATCGCTCGTCTTTACTTCATAAAAACGAGAGAACGAAAAACATCGGGAAATTATTAATGAAAATCGTTTTTTCATCGAATGAAGGTGTTTCGTTTTCGTGCAAGTGTTTTTTTTTCTTCGTTTCCCCCTATCTCCGCGTACATTTTAAGCATGTATAGGTCGTATTTTTTATTCCAGCATGTGAGGGATTTATCTGATGATATTTTAGTCGAAATGTGTGAGTCGTACGTATTTTACTCGCGAGCATTAATACAGGGTAATTACACCCCTAATTCCGGATACGGTTCATTAAAAAAGCATGAAAAAATCTCTCTGAATATGCCTACAGTATATAGTATTATTGACGCCCAGTATTTACCAAGTTCTACTAATGGACATCGAGAAGAAAAAGCGAATCAATAAGAATGTAAAGCGTGATTACATTCGGTAGAAAAAAGGCGATGGATAAATTCACATTTTCCACTACTGCATGAAACTGGAGTGCTATTCATAAAAAGAAGAATACAAGACTACACTTTATCAAATAAGTTTCGCCCCTGATCAGTGAAATTCACGAAACTGCGGTAAATAATAGAGGCACCCGTATACTTTCCGTAAAAGCTGTTCGGAGGCGACAAAAAATAGTGAGATAATTTTTCCACAAGGGGAAATTTGGTTCGTCTGCGAGGAGCTTTCGAGTTCCATTATTTCCTGGCGTGTTTCTTAAGCCGGCACGTATCGATAAAGCTCAAAAAACAAGCCTCCTCTGAAATGAATCGACGGTAAACAACGCAGCACGGACAAACTTTTCTGGAAAAACTAGAATGCCACCCTCCGCCGCCCTCAAAAAAAAAAAAAAAAAAAAAAAAAACCTGACAAAAAATACTTCCGACAACTATTTTATATAAAGTAATTCGACATTCCTCAATAATGGCTCCAACATTCGGGTGGGACAAGAGCGTCATTAGTCACTCAGTTCACCGCGTTTTTCGTCGATTGGATATCAATCAAATTCTCGGCCATCAGTCAACAAAATTTCTTTCAAATGAAAGAGAAAATACTCTACGTACTTGATGAACCAAACAAAAGATGTCCCGGCCCGTCATTTATCGGCCGATGACCCAGGAATAATGACTCATGCTCATCGAAATTGACCGCAAAAGAAGAATGAAAATGTAATTCTCAAACTATTTCTCCTTTAGACGTTCGGAATACGACTATAAGCAGTACAATATTTGACAAATTTTCAAATATCGTAAAGCAAAGGCCTCTCTGGTTCATTTTTGAAAACATGTTGAACATATATGATTATTTTGTTTTTTGTTGTTGCTCCGCTTAGTACAGTATTTCCTTTATTCTTGAGCCACTCATATACTGTATAGTGAAATAAATTGACATACTTACGATTGGCCACGCAGACCAAAAAAATCCAGCGTAATAAGAAGCAGAGATTCACGTTCTAAATAGAAAAAGCTTTCGAGAAATAGGATAAAAGGTGGAATGTATAAGAGAGAAATATGCAACTGGTCCCGCATTTGGAAAACGAGGGCCGGAAGATGTGTCGAGCTAGTAATCAATCACGCGATCTCGGTGTCGACGAAGCCATTAAAACCTCCTCGCCAATTTTTCCCCCTGTCCGTAAACTCGCACACTAAACGGGGATGAGAGAGAGAGAGAGAAAAAAAAAGAAACTTCCAAACGACCACGAGCACCACCACCCCGAAAATGTATAATACAACTATACTGTACTCTCTGTCTTCCCCATGCAGTCCGATGAATTGATACGAAAAGGGTTCATTTCCTTTTTAAAGTTTTTTCTTCTTTTATTTTCGTGCTGGTTTTCTCTGTCAAAGTACGTTTCTCCCTTTCCTTTTTTACCGTGTTCGTATATCTATATATATATATATATATATATGTATATATATATATATATACTGTGTACATGTCGGTACATATACTGTATAGAGAGGAGACGATCGCGGTTGGCACCAATTGCATTCCCACTCGAACGCATATAAATCCTTGTGCTGATCCCATCGAGTTTCTGCGCTGGGCTGACGTGTCGCGATATTTCCATCCGATTTATCGTCATCTTCCTTCATCGCGGAGTGGGACAAAAATGAACTCTTGAATTGCAGTACACACACGAAAAAGAGGGGGGGGGGGGCAAAAAACAACTGCCCCTCGAGCCATTGAATTCCTAGCTTTATTTTAAAGCACTATTTACCTTCGTCTGATTTCTATATAGCAGCAGTTCCACCATGAACAAAAAGCAAAAATTAAAACAACAGGAAGACGAAGAAGAAGAAGAAGAAGAAGAAGAAAGAGAAAACAGCGTTTCAGGGAAAATTGAAAAGTGAAATCAATCAATAAGTAAAAATGGATGGATGAAGGAAGGAAGGAAGCAAGGGAGAAACAGAGACAGCAAAGGGGGGGGGGGGGAGAAAAAAGTCCCCGCAGGAGATTATTTGGCTGCCAGCAGGAGGCATAAGCAGCATGAGCGAGAGAGAGAGAGAGAGCGAGAGGCTAGCGGGGTCCTTATCAGCGATCCGGACTCTTGGTGGTGGTGGTGGTGGTGCTGCTGCTGCTGCTGCTTAACCCGCTCCCTCAGCAACTCGTTTCTCCGTTTCCCCTCTGGGGGGAGAAAAGGAAAGCAGACATATTTTCGGCTGTCATATCGCCGTCGGCGGAAAAGAACGGGGCTCGAAAAAGAGAGGGTTTTCAAAGAAGCAGCAGCAGTAGAAGAAACGCGCAGGGGGGTAAAAACGAGCCCCGGGGTTGCTGCTGCTGCTGCTGCTGCACCTACACCACCATCGACCGACATAACCTATCCTCATCGCCAGTGTAGCAGGCAAATAAGCCTGTATAGAGCACTACATTTTAATATACAGTATTTCACTGCTGTCGAGTGGCACAAAAAAAGGGGGGGGGGCGGAGAGAGAAGCGTTATCTGTTGCCTCAATCAATAAGTCAGTTTGCATCAGTACAAGTTGAGACACGAAATAGCAACAAACACCAACGTAGCATCAGGCAGGCTTTATTTCCGAGTATTGTTTCTAAAAGATCACACGGACGGTATCTATTTTCCTTCATTCCTACATACAGTATATACACTTTGTTCCTGCGTACTGCCTTTTTTGTGAGTCGCTTGTTTCATCCTATACTGTACATCCCAAATGCATTGCCGTGTACGGCAGTCAAGTATAGTGCACATTCTGCATGGGCTGTTGGACAATAAGAAACAAATGAGTAAGCAATACAGTATATGGCTTTGAATAAATGGGATGAATGTCTATATCTTGGATGAAGCGTGCTACTTGATGAAGCAGCAGCAAGCTCTATAGTACTGTATAGAGACACCACAATATGAAGGGTAGCCCACATCATCCAGGCTGGATAATATGTGCATTTTGTGCTACACTGGCGAGACAGCCAGCAGCGAGCGAAAAGAAAACCGCATGAATCCATATCTAGCCCCGGGGACGACCTGGGAAGACCCAAGCCCACGAAACGCTTTTCTTTGCCTCATCATCCTGACTCTGCTACTGTACTGTACTATGCTCAACAACCCCCCCCCCCCCCTTCTTCCACCTCGTTTTTCGCCTCGTTCTGCGTCCATTAACATCCCGCACCGACGCAAAACTCGTCTCGTCCGGGATCACCCGGGAATAAATTATCCAAGACATGTGCTGGATCCTCTGCAAAACGTACTGTACTCGACGTACCGCATATGTACAGGGTATATTATTACTGCTGTGTACAGTGCAGTACGTGTCAGTCACTGCCCCTCTGATGGAGGTGGTCAACTCAAGGCAGCTCCATTATTCTTGAGAGAGAGAGAGAGAGAGAGAGAGAGAGAGAGAGAAGGTCAGTCAAATATACCATGCACTGCATGTAGTCAAACTTAAAGTTGAAAAAAAAAATCTGATTCCTTCCTGTGACGAATTCTATGTCGTTCTTTTCTGCTCTAAATTAAAGACAAATACATTAGCTTTACACTCGAATGCTGCACTAACGCTCGATGGCCTCCCAACAAGAAAACTTCTTCGTATTCCGTCTTTTATTCAGACGATGCTTGGAAAAACGATTAGGCCAGCTCCACATCCGAGTCGTCTCGCATGGAAAGTACAGTATACTGCTGCTGTATATACACGTTGGGGGGGATCAGCGGGGCAAAAGGGGGGGGGGGGGGGGGTTCCGACTATCGAAGCAGCGCGTTCATTTTTCCATTCGCACACGGCAAAAGGGTTGCACTCACGTGTATCACGTGTGAGTGAGTGAGTGAGTGGGTGGGTGGGTGCTTTGCTTTGGTTGAAAAGGACCCCCGGGGGGACCTGGAAATGCCTCCGTGAGTGCGGAGACCTGTGCCAAGAGCAGCTCGGCGGGGGGGATGAGGTCATTTTTCTTCGCCCAGTTTCCGCTCCTGCATTCGTGTGGAAAAGAAGAAGAAGAAGGAAAAGATCGTTTCCGCTCAGCACGCGGGGAAATACAACTCATCCGACACCATCTCTTTCTCTCTCTCTCTCTCTCTCTCTCTCTCTCTCTCTCATCTCTGCACTCATGTAATCGTCAATAATAAGCGACGATGATTGCACTTTGAGAATGAATCAACTATTTTCTTTTTTCTTTCGTTTTCGCACCGCCGTCGATCCTACAGTACACAACACACCCAATTAATCCTCATTACAAGACCAATACGACTGTTGACAGTATACACACGCAGGGGGTGTTCCCGAGAGCTGAAACCCCGCAATCACTAATTCATCTACATCAAAATAAAAAAATAAACGTTCGGCTGATGGCTCATAGTATTAGTCAAGTTATTATTCTGGCGCCTGCATGGTGACCAATGTACAGTACCACACCGTACTCAGGCTACAGTCATTATTGTCATTTCACTTTATATGCGAGACACATGAAGCCACACTCAATAAAATGAAGGATGCTGTATTCGCGTCGGGCTTCCAAAGATCCATTTGAATCAATATAATACAGGTATTGGATTGCGGAAGGGACCATTTTTGGTAAACGGGTTCTCATCATCCTGGAATTCCGCATATTGTCATGTACAAGTATAAGGAATGGTTTTCCACACGAGATTTAAAAACAAAACTTTATATGTCAAAATAGTCCTTCGAAGCTGTGTCAAAACGAAACGATTTATGAAGATGTCAAAAGAAGTGGGATTTCTGCTTGTTGTATTTCGAGAATATCGTGAGAGAACTTTTCAATGCATTTTTTTTTTCTTGCAGGTAACTATGTCAAGCCCTCATTCATGAAAAGACTCAATTTAAGCAAACCTATATGTACGTTCATTTGGCTAAACCTTTTATCCAATTATTGCAGGTCTTGGCTTTTATATCTGATATCATCGCTCATCGAGCCGATGGCTGTCTTATTGGAGCACATTTAATATCTCGCGTTATCAGCTGGAAAATTACCTATACACACTGTATACATGTATATGTCAATGAAGACTTTTGATTTCCTTATGGCAAACACGAAAAGTGTGAGGTACTTACGGGAAATGCATACAGGTACATGACATACGTATATGAACAAGATTGTGAAAATTTCCAGTAGGCATTCGGGGCTGTCTGTTTTCTAGTCTTTCAAATTGCGTGAACCCTATACAGTACTGTACAAGTATATCCGTCTCATCAGAGAAGACCAATCGATGATTGCATGTAACTCGCACTTTCCGTCAGGTCTCGTCCTTATCGGTAAAAAGGGTGGTCCGAAATATCTCTCGCAAGCCAAAAATCCAGGAAATCAAAAAAAAAAATAAAAGAGAGACAAAATGAGCTTTGTTGGAAAATACTATTCTGCGCTGATGCACATGAACATGTACAGTACTGTACGTGGTTCCATCATCATCATCACCAGCATCACGTACTGTACTCTAATCATATGAGTTTATGGGTTTGCTTGCTGATGGGTGATGACCGACTATAATTTTGGGCTTATTTGTAAAAACCGGTGCACTCACTCATGCCCCCCGCGCCTTCGTCTGCATGGAATTATTGTGCTGGAAGCCGATCGGCGGAGAAAACGGAAAACTCGGCGGCGCCGCGCAGTCTGCGCCGGCGTATTTGCACGGGGACCCCTTTGCGGCGGCGGCGGCGGCGAAGGAGGAGGAGGAGGAGGAGGAGGAGTGGGCTTTGCGCTTTGTCGCCTTAATCGCGGCAGGCGTGAAGGAAGTGTACCCACATTACGCATAATTGGTGCTTGCTACCAGCAGTATATAGGAAAGGGAAACTTAATCTAAAATATGTTTTAAAAAAAGGAGCGACAGAGAGAGAGAGAGAGAGAGAGAGATGCGGGAGACAATATATTAAAAAAAAAAAAAGCAGTTCGGAAAGTAAAAGACGAAGGAACTCCTGCAGCAGCAGCAATATACAGAGCTTTCGGAATGGCGAGATTATACACGTACGTATATATCGTATATATATATATGTGCAAGGAGCGGCTGGCTTTATAACACGAGGCGTCCCTTTTTCGCTCTTCTCGATCTTCTTATATATCGTCGCTTCGTCCTCCTCCTCCCCCGTTTCACGTGCAATTCCACCCTCCCCCATTCTCTGCCATCATATTCCTCATTTTTCTTCTTCTTGCTCTTTTTTTCCCCGCGGCTGCAAACGCGAACCTTCCTTTCTTTTTCATTTCTTCTACTTGTGCTACTAGCTTCCTGTTTCCCGCGTAGTTCGTAAAGCCGACCGCAACGCATTCCAAGGCTAATTTCCGGTTCGGATTTTCGGCGGGCTCTCTCTATATATAACTCTCTGCCTCTCTCCATCATCGTTTATTATTCCCTCATCCGACCCACAGGGGGTTTGTGTTTGCTCAAGTCTGCTCGCAGGTTATTTTTTTGACAAAATAACATGCAATATATATATATATATATATATATATATATATATATATGTATTTTAAAAGGAATATTGTCTTCTTTTCTTTTCATTTTACGCGTATATACGGTACATGGTCTGATTTCGTCTCAAATCGTCGCTTTTATCCATCTCTCCCGCAATAATATACAGTAACTCAATAATACAGTATAATTCAACTGCTCTTGTACAGTATTGCCGAACCAACATCAGGCTATAGAGGGAGGGGGGGGGGATCTCATCCAACACGGTTAAAAACGTTCGCTTGCATTTGCAAAAGCGATCGAAGTCAAATCTTTAATTTTTCCCGTGGGGTTATACTGCATGATGGTGATTTGACTCGAATGCTCAGAATACGAGACGAGAAGAAGAAATCACGACAGCAAGCTGTCCCTTCTAATCATTTTCACGAGCACCGTGAAAATCATCATGATCTTCATCATCATCATCATCATCAACCTCGGCAGCAACAGCAACACGAAGGATCCGGTTGATATGTTGCACACCTGCTGCTGCACATGCTGCTGGTGGGAAACTAAGGTGATGATGCGCGGATCGAGTGACTAGCGAGAGAATGCGCAGGGGCATCATTCGTCACATCACCCAACAGTAAGCGCCAACTTGAAACGGGAGCATGTGTCATCTGCCCAATCCAGGTATATATATAGGAGTCGGACTGGCTCTCTAGTTTTTGTTTTTATCTTTTCCTCGGCCAAAAACAAAATATAACGACATCATCACATACTACTAATACAGTACTGTACTGTACTGTACTATATGCAACAGTAACAAATTAGCAATTGAAAAAAAATGAAAATAAGAGAAGCATAAGATGCAGTCGTGAGCCATCAGGCGAAATGTAAGTGTCAAGCTAGTGCTGCTACTGCACCATGGTACTGTAAGAAATGGCATCACCGTGCATATATTCCTCATCGGCCAGATAACTCCAACATTTAGTGTTGATTGATGCTCGCCGTCCAAGAAAGACTGCTTTCTATTACCGTAGTATACTGTTCTGTCTCTCTTTCGCCAACAATTTTACGTACTTGGCAGATCATCAGTTTCCAATAATGCAGTGCTGGATGGCGGCCGAAGAATCAAGTTGAGCGGCCGGGTCACAAAAACAAAGCGAGACGCGCAGTACTCTGATGCAGATGCGAAACACCCTGCAGCACTGTAGTACTGTACTTTGCTAATCTCCACAGTACATTCTAGACCAATCACGTGACGTCGCTTGTGCCCGAGCAATTTTTCGTCAGCATTAAACGATCTCTCAATGATAAAGGTTCGAAAGCTAGGAAATGTCAATGAAACTACTGTATATTTAAATCAGCAGATGGACGACAATGCAACAAAATGTTTTCTACTACTCTACTGTACTGTACTCTGAAATGCTTGCATTGTTTTCTGTTTTTCTTTCTCTATTCCCATGTCTCTTATGGACAGAATTTGTTCATCAGCTCACACGTCCTTTTATATGTACTTTATTGCTCGAAACTGGCTTCCTTTCCGCTACAATGTTCAATACTGTACAAGTGATACTTTTGATATTGAATAAAGAGGAAACAGGGCCAACATCGTCGAAAATTTGGATTTCGCAATGAACGAAAAAAAAAAAAAGTTTCTTTAGGCGCATTGTCTCATGGTCGATCATCGCGGTGAGGCTGGGCCGACAAAAGAATTTTCCTTTTCCAAATAGAGGCCATTACCAATAAGAGACAGGGGATGATGTTGAAGAAAATGCAGTGACTGCTGCAGCTTTTCCTGCGTATACGCAAACTTTTTTTTAAAACCTAGTATGAGAGTCGGTGGAGACTAAACAATGGAGCATATTATATACATCCTGTAGTGGAAAATTACCGAGTAGTACCGTACTATTGTGAAAAATGGCTATCCCTGCAAATATGTACTTCCATAGCACATGTGTTAACCAACCTTCATAATGGGCCTACGGACCAGCGAATCTCCATAAACTTGTTTGTGGACTGGCAAATTTCCACAAGCAAACAAAAAAACTTCTGCAGACCTGCAATATTTCATAAAGTTTTCTTGAAAAGACAGTGCGTTGGCAGGTGTCAGCGTTTTTGCAACAACAACAAAAAAATTGAGAACCAATAAAGCAGATTTATTGGAATTTCCTTTTTAAAAAATTAGGAAGGTGGTCTCTTGAAAAAAAGATTTCTAGGAATGAAAAGATAGAATAATTTCTTTTTCAGCACGTAAAAATTCCTTGAAAGTGTTATCAGGAGAACAGGAAACTTTAATTTTTCATATAATTTCAACTGCCATCGTCTATAAGTGTTGAAATTTCAGACAGATAACAGACTTCATATATTGCGCTACTCTTCGTGCATTGATTGGGCGACTAATAAAGAAAATTTCCTGCTGCTGCTGCTGCTGCATGACTGGCGAACAGCTTGTGATGCGGACCAGCGCTGGTCCGCGGGATGAAAAACACTGCTCTACATCAGTAACGCTGCAGCACGTACAGCAGTACTAATATTACTGTACAGTACTGTACTTCCTTCCGCCGGCAGCATAAGTTCATGTATCGTTTTATGCAGAATACTCTGCGAAATGACTCGACCATCACCAGCAACAACGGATCGCGAATCATTGAAATTGCCGTTTTGCGAAAGCAGACCAACGTTCTCTCTCGCTCTCTTCAAATCAAGGGTGTACCACAGCATCCTTGCGCCCCATTATTCCTCAACGCGTAACATTCGCCTCCCCCCCCCCGCTCCTAATTCAATTATGGGCGTTTGGAAAACCGTGATTCCCTGTCTCTCTCTCTCTCTCATTCTTTCTCTGCCCGGAGGCGAAACAAAAGGCCGCCTTTTGGCTCGGCCCGTGAAAACATATAACAACACACCCGCTGCTGCTGTCCAAAAAACCAAACAAGGCAAAAAAAGAAAAAAAGAAAAGAAAAAGAAGAAGAAGAAGGAAAAACAACCCTAGACGAGTCCGGCTTTGCCTTTCTTTCACTTCTTATTTCCTCCGACACCAGCAGCACTTTACCGAAAGCAGAGACTAAATGCGGTACAGTACTGTGCAGCCAAGTACAGTAGAGGAAAAAGAAAGCAGGAATAAAGTAACCGAATCGGCCGACTCAACCAGCAGCCGCCTTTGTGTTGAAGGCCTGCTGCATGAAGAAAGAAGGGCCGCGCGGATAGTGTACTGTAGAGAATGGAGAGGTTTTGGGCAGCAGGGAGAGGGCAGGCGATAGAAGGGAGAAGTTCCTTTTCCTTTCTCTCTCTCTCTCTCTCTCTCTTGCCATTTCGATTCACGGATTCCGTGCTTCCAAGTGCCGAAAACTGCTTCATTTCTGCAAAAATGAAGGGCAGCAGAAGGAATAAAAATCCCCTTCTCGCTCTCGCGCAGCGAATGCGCTTTTTCTTGTCGGGGAACGGCGTTCCCCGTGCTGTTGCCAGTAGACTTGTCGGCGCTTCTCGATCGCCAATTCCCTGCCCTCGAGGGGAAACAGAGAGAGAGAGAGAGAGAAACTGCTCTTTCCTCATCTCCACCTCTCCCTCTTTCTCGGTGGCCAGAGCAACGACGTCGACATCAGGCACACATGATAAGTGCACAAGTGTTTCCTCCTCCTCCTTCTTCTTCTTTTAATTTCTTTTCAGCTGTCTATATACCCCCCGAAATACCAACATCAAGCGTAGAGGATACGTCGTCGCTAATTCTTTCAGAGGGATAATTGATGAGAGAGAGAGAGAGAGATGCAGGCAAAACATTCCTTCATTTCTTCCTCTTGCTGTACGTGCATGTAAATATCGACCGTGGACTGAAATCGCTGCTCTGCAAGGCAATATTCCGTCGAATAAGCATTGGAATTGAAGAAGCAAGCATGCAAGGATGGATGAATGAATAGATGGATGTGAGGCCAAGATCGATGCAAGTACAGCACACCAGTCCTTGCATCGCAGTATACAGTACGGTATTTAGTTGAAAGAAGAACAATCTGCATGGAGAGACGATGGAAATTGCTGCAGATACAGGCGTGTGTGAAAGAAAGGTCTTGGTAGCAGCAGCAGCAGCAGCAGCAGGAAAAGGAGGTTATTAGCAGAAGGGGGCGACCGGAGCAAATCAGCAACGATCACGATTCGGTTAAATCAGCGCGCTGAAACCTGCGCGCGGAACCCCGGGTCTGCTATATATGAGCACGTTTAGAAATAAGTATAAAAAAAAGAGGAAACGGAAAGGAAATGGGGGTGGGGGGGGGGGGGGGAGTAAAAAAAGAAGGAACATTCGGCGCAAAGCTTTCCGCAATAAAGAGGGGCCTTTAGTCCGCCGCCGCCGCCTTCGTCTTCGTCTTCCTTCGCCTTCACCGCCGCCGCCGCCGCCGTAGCCGCCGTGCCAATAATGAAAGGCCGACGAAATGGGAGCAGAGGTCTGTCCGAAAGCAGGGAGGGACTGCCTCGCTTTTATATCGGAGAATTGTGCGAAATTGGGAGAGGAAAAATTGGCAGGACTGAACGAGAGAGAGAAGGATTTGGTGGTGGGGGTGGATAAAATCGGCAGTTAGCAGCGCGTTCCGGCGTAAATTACGACTTCACGCCGACCGAGGCAAACAAAACGTAATGGGGAAAAAATGAAAGAAAAAATGAGGAAATCAAAAAGGGGGAGAGGCAGAGGAAGAAAAAGAATCTGCCGGCCTTTTGCGGCTCGCCGAACACCGCCGCCAGAGCCAGACTGCTTGGCGTCTTTGAGCTTCGATTTCCCCCACTCCCCCAACTCAACTCAACCCAGCACCTCGTACTCTTCGTACTCTTCATCCTTCATCACGTTCAGCACAGGTAAAAAAAGAAAAAAGAATGCGAGAAATAAAACAAAAACAAAAAAGAGTACGCGTTCAAGCAGTACCACAATAAACGTCCGACAGCAGCAAGCATCGACTCTCAATGAGCCCACTTGATGCCGCGACACATGCGTATATATTGGGCAGCATGAGTACAGTATTATTGGGTATCTGCTGAACTGAATTGCATACTGTAGACTGTACTAATACAGTGTACAGTCCTGCACTCTATTCTTCAACAAATGCGTGATTCTTTTTTATTTTATTTTTTTATTTTCAAAGGGTACGGTAGGGGATGTAGGAACAAATTGACAAGTTTCGGCGAGATATTCACAGCATACTTTTGGACGATTACAAGTACAGTATATAGTGTACCATCAATTAAAAAGTACATGTAATAAATGCAGATTGGGCACAGCCCACGGTTTCAAGATGTTGTAGTTTCTTTCGTTCCGTGATACAAAGCTACTATGATGCTGAACTTGTTAATTTTCACGCTTATACAAACAGTAAGAAACGTATTACTGTATATATATATATATATATATATATACAGTATATTAATACTGTACATACTCTCATCTCTATATAAAAACGACGCCGCCGTGCAGTAACGAAACAGACCTTATGTTTCCCCCTGCAGCATGCTGGTACGTACTTTCGATAGTCAACATGAGAATCCAATAAGATTCGGAGATGCCCGACTCGATCCAAGTGGATTCGACGGAAAAGGAAAAGCAGAACACGTACTCTTCAAACATACAGTCAGTCATTATCCGGCTGTTAACTTTTTTTTTCCGGGGGCTCGACGACTCGACAACTTGAGCCAACAGGCAAAAGCCGCCGCCAGACTCTCGGACGCCCCTTGTTTGCTATATACTTCCCCATCGTCTCCCCATATCATATCAGAATTCAGAAGCGCAGCAAGAAAGGATGATAACCCTGCTTCCTTTTTCGCCCTCATCGTCGTCGATTTTCCTACTCGATTTCAACACAGCAGCGGTATATTCCTCTCTCTCTCTCTTTCTCTCTTTTACAAAAAAATTCAAATTTCCATGTGCTGCTGTATACTGCGCCCGCCGGAGAAACGATAAAGAAGAAAATGAAACAGCCTTGCCGCCGACGTTTCAATTTCGTGTTGGCTACGGTTAAATGATATTGACACTAACTTCCTGTTTTCCTTTCCAAGCAAATTCTCACAGCCTTGAACTGACGAAGCAGAATGTGTACGTAGGATGTGACTGACTCCATCTCTCAGAGGTTATTCAACCGAATCGAGGAGGAAATCGAGTGTTTCTCATCGTCGTAGGAGATCCATTCCTCCTTTCGGCAGCATAGTACGTATGTGTACAGTCCAATACTGGCACAGCACTGTACATAATGAAGGGACAAGTACATTATACTGACCTGCTGCAGATTTCCACACGGCGTGCAGGGAATCCGATCGGGGTTTTTTTTTTTTTGAATTTTTTAAACGAATTGTACAGCACAACGCGTATTTCGGGGGACCCATATACATAGTCGGGAATCAAATGCGGGAGAAAAGGTTAAAGTTGAGCAAGTAAGCGTATGATTTGCATACACAGTCAGGCATATACGAGAAAGGAAGGAAGGCAAAAAACGGGAATAAGCTTTTTGCTCCGCCGACTGATGCACGCATTCATCAAGCCCAGGTTTTCCTGCCCTGCTTCACTCGCATTCTCCTCCTCTGTGCGTTATTCAGTGATTTCTAAATCCTCTTCTGTCCCGAAAAAAAAGGGGGGGGGAAGGGGGACTCATCCTCGTGTCTGTTTTCCTTTAATTTTCTTTTCTTTCAATGTCTCCCTTCGTCTGCGAATTATTCCTCTATACTAGTCTGGTAATGTCAGTTGTCACTTTTCAACTTCCTGCCGTTAGTTTTTTTATTTTATTTTTTTTTTGAATAACGAACGGCGTCCCTGTGTTTCCATCCCCAGTTGATTCTGAGCGATGAAGCAAACGACTGCAGTTTTTTCCACCCTCCATTCATTTCTTTCTTCTTTTACACACAACTCGTAGTCATCACAGTCAGACATCAGCTGACTGATGATTGCTCTTTCTTTGATTTCCATGCTTTGAGGATTTCAGCTTAATTATTTTGGACTGAGAGACACGTTTCATGCTGCATATGCCGTCAGTCTTTTTCCCGTGCATTACATATTTGAAGAAGATTAGGTGGAATCTTTCGTAATACACATGCACATTAAAAACGAAAAAAGCATCTTCATCTTTCTGTGAGATCCATGATGCTTGTGTTTATCTCCCGAAAATAAGAACCGCGATGAGTTTGCGATAAATCAATTTTCCAAACGGTTGCATCTGATCGACGCGCGTCGCACACGCAGGAAGGAGTAAAAAAAAAATAGTGAATCACAAAACACCGGAAAAAATTTCATTACAACTTTTTCCTTCCCTCTTTTTTTTACCATGTTGTATATATATCTATATGCACTCTCGCCTTCATCGTCGTCGTGAAGCTGACGTAACGGTCCCCTCGTCATTTGCATACGGAACCCTTGGAATACAAAAAATCCCAACCCTTTTTACAATCTCTGTGGTGCTGCTGGACCAAAAAAAAAAAAATGATGCGTCGTTCTCTTATACATATTAACACAGGATGACGAGGAAGACAGGAATAAAAAGAGTGAAGAAGGACCAAAAAAATGGTCGCGGAAACTCGACGACCCGAAAAAAATTTCAAATCACGACCGGGGATTTGTTTGAACCCCTTCTTCTTCGTGCCCCGCGGGCACTTTTTCTCTCCTCCGCTTCCATGAGCGGCACGAATCAGACGAAAAGCAAAAAAAAAAAAAAAAAAAAAAACGTGAAACAGACAAAAAGAAAAAAAAAAAAAAAAAAAAAAAAGGGGTGGGGGAGACTACTTTTTTTCTTTCTTTTCTTTTCTTATTCTTCTTCCCCCGTTTGGTTTTAATTTTGCATCGCCGACTAAAGCTATTCAGGGTCGGAAATGAGTCCGGGAGAAGTGCGTGAATTTTCCCTCCGCCAGCTAGCAGACACTTTTTCCGCGAAAAAACCCTTTGCGCTCGATTCAGCGCCGATCGAGAATTTAATTACCGGCACGAATCGCTCAAGTGCGAGTATGCATACCGAAATTACGCGATAAAATATCTCTCTGCTGCAGCATCCTGAGTTTGACGGTCTGCCCCGCATTGTTGCATGCTGCATCATGGCAGTAGCAAATACAGTACAGGAGACTACATTACAATAAACGGGGCTGTTCCCAGCAGACGTGATGAAATCACTATACTCTGCTGGCTGGGCCAAAGCCACCAATTCGTTCCGGCGGAAACAGGGTTCTCCACGGCAATGTACAGTACAGTATACTGTATGTACAGCTATAGTACAGTACATATTAGGGTTTGCTGCTCATGGGCGTCCCAACTTTTCTCCTTGTTAATTCACAACTCGGTCACTCGACTAACAACTTTTTAGCCATCACAGGTCATAATAATACGATGTGTGATGATGTGTACGAGTTTTTTGTTTTGTTTTTGTTTTACTACATATTTATACAGTACAGTATTTGTATTTTATTTCAGGGACTTGCGCTATGCAGTATAGAGAACCAAAATTAAGGATAAGTGTTGTATACATTGTACTGTACAGTACATAAGAATTCAGCCAACACATTTTGGGCTCATTCCTGATGGATATACGTGTTTCATTTTCCCGTATTCGTTTGTGCTGGTTTGTTTGTCTGATGTCGGCCCGTGGATAATTGGATTTGGCGGCAAGATAATGTCCCGGGATTCATTCTTAGTTTTAGTTTCCGAATTTGATGCATCACGAACTTTTTTTTTGCTGTTGTTTTGTTTACCTGCTGACTGCTTAGACGGCTGACTTGTTCGCCGTCGTCGACGCCCTCGTCGTCGTCGTCGTCATCGCAGACGCGGGCAGCTGGCACGACGCCCATAATATAAGTGCGGTAGCCGTCTCGACGGCCACTCGTCGGATTCGCGGTCGTTGTCGTCGTCGTCGTCGTCGTCGTCGTCGTCACTCGCGACGACGTCACCGACCATCGCAGTCGACGTCGGCGTCGACGCGCGTGGACAAATCCCACAAGCCTCGGGGTTTCATCGCGATTCCCTTTTTCAACTTTTTCTCTGTCTCTCTCTTTTGCATTCCTGCACTTGAAAATATTCACCCAGCAGAGTTTGAATCATTCGTATCATGTACAGCATTATTACGAAATGCTTGCATTTACCGAGAAGTGGAGGAATGCCAGCAATCGATATGTCTTTTATGCGAGTACCGTGAATATACATATACAGTACATATAGAGCTTCTTGCATTCTCATGGATTTAGAGCTGGAATCGTCAAAATTTATAAAGATATTGACGACAGACACGCACAAAAATGTAGTTTTATGTACAGTATTAATATAAAACGTGAATGTTATGTAGCTTCAATCGTCTATGAAAATTTTTATACAGCCTTATAGCTGCAAGTACAGTTATACGAGTTGCGAAAAAAAAACCATCCCATCGCTCGCCAAAGCTAACACAAGGAAAGGACATGGACTCAAAGCCATTTTACGCGATATTCTTGATTGTTTTTCTTTTATATAAGCAATCGCGATATATGGCAGTAGTTGCAAAAGTGGATCGGCGTGTCAATCAAATGGAGCTAGGGGACATGCTTGAATATTGTGTCTAAAAGCTAGGCGTTCAACTGCAGGAAAGGGGGTTATAACAAGGTCAATGCAATATAATTTTCCTGATGGATTCCACACCATTGCTTCAACGGACATGATCTATGATTCATATTTGCACCCTGCTCAGCACAGCACCCACACCCTCCCACACACACACACACACACACACACACACACATACGATTGATAATTCTACTGAGAAACTGCGCAATGCTTTTTTCATCACTAAATCACAGCAAGTTTTTGGATGCCGCACGCTGAATTTGATTTTCGTCACATTTCACGTTCGTTGACGCGGGAAAGCCTTTTCTATTCTATATGATGTGTAGTTTTACACGTACTGATGCTGTATTTGACGCGCCATTCCGCCCGACGATGATACGTAATTTCATTTCATCCTATGTTTTTTTTTTCTTCACTCTGCATTACTACTGTATATAAATAAGGTTGCTTCTTCTGCTTAACTTGAGCGAAAGCTAAACTCTGCACGAACGAAATAAGAACTCGAAACTAAAATCCAAATGAACCGCCAATAAAAATATAATAATAATTCGCGAAGAGTTTGGAAAGAAAAAGAGAAAAAAAAAGTGGTCGCACTCGGCAGAAACGCAGCTCAGGATATATTTTATACATAGATATGAGATCGTTGCACTGCACCACTGCACTGTACTGTACTGCATAACCAACAGTCAAAAATGAGGTTCATTTCTCGCTCTCTCTCTCTCTTTCTCTCTTTCTATTTCTCTATTTTTATCCCCTCCGATTCTCGCGCAATTTTCAGATGGATGATAACCGATACAATTTGGCACTCTGGGGATAATGGGAACGCCGGTTTTGAGAGACGGAGAGGGAGAGAGCAGAATTCTTTTTTCGCCGGCGGATACCACTACTGAGGGTCCACGAGTCCGAGAGCCGCCGGTTGCGCACACACAAACTAGGAAAGCGCGCGGGAGAGAGAGGGAGAGAGAGAGAGACACACTATACGCATTACCCCCCTCTCTCTCTCTCTCTCTCTCCTGACAACCGGAGGCGGCGAAGAGAGAGAGAGAGGGAAGGAGCAGAGGGGAGACACTTCCGAAAGGGGCTCATCCAAAAGTTACGCGCATCTCAGCTGGTTCCTGCTTATGATAATGACGAATTGACGATGACGTCGTCGTCATCGTTCTTTTTGAGCTATAGAACTTCAATAATCCGGAAACCAAATTACTGTACTGCTGCTGCGTACGCTATACGTACAGTAACTTACTGTATTGTGATTATTTGTGTGTGCATGATATAAAAGGACTGATTTTCAGATAATTTTGTACAGTTCTTTAACCAGATTAACAACTGCGCTTTCGAGCTGTTATTAAAGGAATCAATCGTTCATCGATTATTCTAGACTGATATTCTGTATTTATACAGAATGCACGTATCCCATGCAAGTTCAGATTTTCGTGTCAATTTGTTTTTGCATAAATTTTGCTCCCAAAATAATAAAAAAAAATTCCGCCCAAAGACCCACACGTCAATGTTTTAATGGTAGAAAATCGAATTTCCTCCCAATGATGTATAATTTTAAACGAGAAAACCCCGTCCTTTGAATAAAATAACGTAACACATTTAAACAAATTAGGTCATAAAATCATTTCGTGTTTATTATTTTGACCTACACAGACTAGTAAAATACTGTTTTCATGATACTGTTTGTCCAGAAAAATTGCATACAATTTTACTTTTCTGAATTGATTTTCCAAAAAAAAAAGGTGCGCTAGGTACTACTTGCGTGAATGCAAGCAGTGCAAAGGAGTGCATTTTTCTTTCCCGAAAGGAATGGTGCATTTTTCCTTGTTGATGAGAGAGGAATTTAAACAGTCGTGTGCTAATGTTCTTGACCCTGAGACAGACAAGCATTGCTCGAAGTTTAGTGAAAAGCAAACGGATGTGACTAAAGATTCAATTTTCAACTTTTGTCTCACTGTTTTCTTTCTTTTTTTCTCACTTCCAGAAAGATGCGAAAGGCTTTTCATCGCCATCCATGAACGTAGGCATCCAAGTGCATTACAGTGAATATTGTTTCTTTGTTGCAACAAAGGCACTTCGACGAAACGCGAAAAATCGTTATGATTGAAAAAGTGGTTGAATGGAACTAAAAAAGGAATAAATCCCGTTTTTCATCCGTACTGTACTGGCGCTAAATGGTATGAATAAAAGGTCGTCAGAACGAGGTTTCCGCTCCTTCTTTTCAACAGGTTCCAACTTATTATTTAATAAGCACAATACAATACAAAAATGTAAATACACTACAGTACAGTACAGTACTTCATTGCCGTTATAAGAAGCACAGCAAGACAACTTATATCCAAGGGGGGGGGGGGAATTCGCGTTACAGTAAATATTGCAATACTATATACAGTAAATGTCGCTGATTGATTGGCAACAATTTCGTTTAATCCTCCCCAGCAGCTGCTATAGTTGAAATGAATGAAGAGGACTTTGTCGCAAGCCCACATCAGCCCTCAGCACAAGTGCCGATGGTGTTCCCCTCTTTCTTTTTTTTTCTTTTTTTTTTTCTGCCGACACTATACAGGCCAGCAGCACAGGAGCAGAAGGAAAGAAGGAGGACTGCTGCTCGAGTCCTGTTTAGTCCCTCATCCTGGTGCCGGAACCCCGGCTCAGTTGAGTTCTGCTCGAGTGCCAACTAGGATAATGAGAAATGCGAGGGGCCAGGAGGAAATTCCAAGCCAAAACAAGCAATGAATGAGTGAGTGAAAGCGAGTCTTGTGCCAGCATACGCACCGCGCGTGACATCAATAATAAGGAAGGATTTTAATTTTTGCATTGTCTAAATTGGGAGGACTATCGGAGAGCAGTACCATCAGCAGCAGAAGAAAGCAGGTGCGACGCAAGAAGAAGAAGAAGGCATCCCATAAATCCAATCAATTACCCACATAATCAGGAACATTTGCAATCAATCAATTCCCACTCCAACTCTCGGGAGCAATTAATTCCCTCGTATTGTTGCTCCCCCCCATCAAAACCACTGAAGACGCACCGACTGGAATTAAAAGAAGAAGTTCCCCCCAACTCGAAATGAGTCGCAATTAAACCGCGGATTATTACTTAATCCTCGGCCAGTCAATCAATCCCCTCGACAATTGCTGCGCCAGTCTCCGTGTGTATCTTATCTACAGTATCCATCTCCACTCCGGACTGCGTATGCAATGAAAATCTTGGGGTTACGCATTAAGCGGAGCAATTAAACGAAGCGGATTCGCGGTGCCCGAGGAAAACTCTGCAGCATTCCTCGTCGCAAAGAGAGCCACCATCAGCCCCACAAAACATTAAAACAAAACAGGCGGGGAAAAAGGTTTGAGGATGAAAAAAGGCTTCGAAATATTCCCCTTTTTATATCGCTGCGAGATTTCAACGCCTTCGGGCAATAAAAATGAGATGATTTCCCCCTATAGACGTTATGCCGAAACGGCAAGTGCACCCATGCTGAGCAAGTTCACGAAAGACCGAGAATAATAATACACCTTGGTGTACAGTAGAGTATTAAGAACGTGCATGCAGTTTACAAGGAACTCGGATGAAATTGTCCTTATAAACTCCTTGTTATACCTAATACTCAGTTCATTCCTGACGAGCACATTATATATACAGTAGATAGATGAGGGGTGGGTTCTTATTGCATATATCACAACTACGCTCACAAAATTGAATATTGGGCTTGGAACGTCGAAGAGCATGCAATAAAAAAAAAACACAGTGGACAAATTCACTTATTTGTCATGTTTTGGATTTTTTGAGAATTCTGTACGAATCAAAAAATCATCTTCTTCGTCGTCATGAAAACTAGGAAGAAGAATCCGAGTCAAGCCGATGTCGAGGTTCAGAACACACATGAAAAAAAAACGTATTTATGAATTCAAGACGACCCCATAAATATCAAAGAAATCCAGGGATGGGCACATGCATATCCCTGCAAATGATGACTTTGAGAAATTCCAAACACTTCATACCATATATACACTCGTGGTGCGCATGATCGACAGACACTTTGCCAGCATGCGACTCTCCTCACACTCGTAATACGTCCGCAGTAGACTCACGACACGAGACAATATACCCGGCGACCACCTGCATTCTTTTCTAAAATTCGGACCTCCTTTCTTTTGTCATTCCCAATATAAGGCAAAATTGTTGAAGCTGAAGAAGGAATTTATTTAGGGGGAGGAAGGGGGGGGGGGCGGTTTGGAGAAGAAGAAGAAGAAGAAGAAGGTGGAATTGTTGTCGAGCTCGTGCCAACATTAACTTACTTCCACACATGCGCGGAGGGGGTATATATAAACTCCATGCGAGAAGGGAATGTCGACAGTGTGGGCGTCATTGTCGTTGATCCGCGTCGTCTCTCTCTCTCTCTCTTTCTTGCCTTTCCTTCTTTCCCCCACGTAGTACATACGAGATGCAGCTGCGAGCATCATCCGTCCAGCAGCAGCACATGCATTCAAACATTCTTGGCATTGCCCGTTTTAAATTTCCCTCGTCTCCGAATTTCGCATCGCCCCTAATTGCTCTAAATAATTTCCCACACAGCTAGGCTCCTTATAATGCCAACCCCATCGAATTTTTAATTGCGTGCCTCGCATCGGCCCCCGAAATCACTTCCCGCCCCGCACCGCTGTTTGCTTCCGGAATTTCACTGCTCATCTAATCACCTGCTATGGGGGTTGGTGCTGCTGATGACGCTTCGTCGAGACGAGTATATAGAGTACAATGTTGTTCTCTGCAGTACTGCTATACAGGCGAATGGGATCAATCAGTCAATCAATCAATCATGTAGTTGGTGAAATTAAAGGTTTTTTTCCATTTTAAATGTATTGTCCCTAAAAAATACGCATGTTCTGCTTGATCATATCTGCTGCTGCTGCGCCAATCAGCATGCCTTCATATCTCCTTTAAATTGCTGATTATTGATTCACTTATTTGAGCACTTTTTTGCGAGACGACGAGTGGAAAGCCTTTCGAAGTCGTAAATGGTACACAATCCGGAAAGTTTTTTGGCCATGCAGACGGGGATATTCGCTGAACAATCATCATCATCAGGAGGAAAAGAAGCGTAATCGTGTGCAGTGTTTTGTGAAAAAGAATAAAAGGCTTTCTTGCGGAAGAAGAAATGCCAAGAGGAAGAGGAGGAGGAGGAGGAAGAGTGGTGGAGGAAGAAGAAGAAGAGCCATAAAACGAGTCGGACTACCGCGGTGCCAATTAGCGGAATTAGTCCGAGGATATAACAGGAGCAAATTGTTTCATTACCCGGGCCCCCGAAGGAAAAGACCGCCTCGGATCTTAACGGGTTTCCACCTCATCCTGTCTGTCTGACTTTCCGACGGCGCCGACGCTCCTTTATTTCCGCTTCTTTCCTCGAAACCATCCAAAACACGGCAAATGTTCTTCTTCTTTCGCCTCTATTTGTTTCATCTCTTTTGTTTCCCCTCGTCTCCTTTTCCGCTTCTCCCTCTCTCTCCTAAAAAGTCGCGCGCAAATTTGATTCTTTTGTTTGCGCGTGCTGCCAAATAATCATTTTTGAAAGCGGCCAAAGTGCAGGTGGCCCCCGCGGCTATTCGTACATTATTCGCGGTGGAATCCACTGGCTGGCTGCTTGCTGGAGAGATCCATCACTGCAAAGCGTGTGGTCCGCATCTTTCAGCAGCAGAACCTCTTAATTACTTGGAGGAAAAAGGCCAGAAATGTGTACGTGCTGATGTGATGTTTTGTGCGCAAATACCTCTCATCCCGCCTTCTCATCATGAGTCACAATCACACGCAGTGGCTGATGGTTCGCAGCAAGAACCAAAAAAGAAAAAGAAAAAAAAGAAGAAGGCGGAAGAATTCTTATTTTGCGAACGCGAGATCAACGAAACCATCAAATCAACGCGACGGGGCTGAATCCGTGTCAATCTGATGACAGTGTCTCAGCCAAAAAAAGAGTGCCTCGATAGATGTCACTCCATGATATTGTATCTTTCTCAGCTTGCTGGCCGTCTATTATTTGACCCGCGCTCTCGAAACACTGTAATTGTCGGTAATATTGTACAATACTGTACTTTATATGCATATATAGAGAGGTGAATCCTGATGGATGCAACATTCAGTAAAGGTGACGGCTAATATGAAAGTTTCTATTGATTTTGCTGGGCTGCATATTTATTCTTGGTGCGAGACATCGCAGAGCTGGATATTCTTGGACCGAAACAAGCAGATCGTCTGATGAATTTACTCACATTCATCGGTTCATTTTGTGTGTGTCATACTTGACCTTGTGTGAACAGCGCATTCAATTAATCGCCTGCTTTTGCTCTTCTTACTACACTAGTACACTGACACTCCACAAACAGCACCCGCCAGCATCGAAAGAAAAGCAAAGTAAGCATTGGTGAAATAAATCGTCAAAACCGATCGCCACTTCTTTTCACACAGCTGCTCCTCGTCAATAGAATGAGGAATTCAGTACATTTATCTACTATAGAGAAAGACGACGTAGTCTGCTGATCTACTGTACGACCAGCTTGCATCGGATCGAGGTCCTCATTGTTACAGTACAGTACAGTACAGTACAGTACTGTGTACGCGTTTATTCTGCGATAATGTCCAATGAAAATGACAGGAAACGCTGTTGAAATCGTTACTTTCCGCCCCGCTTTTTCGTTCAACGCAGCTCGGTGCTTGCTGCCGGGTTTCATCCGTTCCGTCATTAATAGGAAGGCCTAATGATGGGGGAATGTAAGAAACCGTGAGCTAGGTGCAATTATACCCGCCGATGGGTTAATTAGCTAGTACTCCAGCCCAATGCTTGGGGTATCGAACCCCTGTGCTTAACCCGCTTCCCACGTGAAAGACCGTGAAAGAAAAAATAAAAAATCCGAGGCAATAGGTGCTTTTTTTTGTGGGTCCGTTTCCTGGCCGTATTCTTGCGGACCAGATGGTTCATCATGATGACGAACGTGCTGATGAGAGCCTGCTCACGAAAAACCAACACTGGCAGCAGAAGCAGTATAGTAGAGTAACCACAACGACGAGACGAGTTGTTGAGAGCCCGAGGGCGAGAGCAAATGCACACACAAAAAAAAAGAGGAATCCCAACCAACCCCTTTTTACGTACTTGAATTCAAATTTTCCCTTTGCTTCCTGGGGTGGTTTCTTTTTTTCCTGTAGGTCTGCACCCTCCCCCAAGACCGGGTACGTTGTGATGATGCTGCAGGAAGAAAGTATACCTACGCATGACGGGGACATCACGCACGAATGTGGACAATAGCTAATTCAAGTTTTACTTGATGTATGAAATTTCACCATTCGCAGATGCAGTCAGTACATTTGACAAATGTTTCGCTTTTTAATGCTGTCGGCAGATGCGTCCGAAGGTTGCATGTCTTATTTTCAAGCATTACATATGATGCGGCATCATAACCTATTGAAATGTCTTGTATTTTTGTTATACTTACTGTACTTGAATGTGCATTCCTTAGCATTTGCTGAGGAAAATTCCAAAAGACGACTAGTTTCTGTAAAATGTTTACGAAAGAATTACGACTATTCTAGTTTTTATTGACGAAGCTCACGTGATTTTCGTTCAATTCACTCGTCTTCTAATTTGTATACTCTTTTCGAACGGATGATGTGAAGTATTTATTTAAAATTATTGTATAGCTACCTGGTGTCTCTCTATTTCTGAAATGCCTCTTATCATGCTGCGTGATCCTATTGTTTCTGCTACTTTCTTCATCGATTGCGGCATACTGATAAAGAAAGAGACACCTGAAGTTCATCCGCGTTTTTAAAACTATACTGTAAGTTATAAAATGATAATAACATCAATGCGTGATGAGAAATGAACGACGCCAGTAGCTTGAAAATAGTGGTCTTCATTCCAGGGACCCGCCTGTCCCACACAGTTGAGAATACCCGCGACTAGCTCCGGTAGCCTGAATGCTTCTCTGGATATCATTGAGCCATGAAAGGGTTGCGTGAGGGCAAAAAAAAAGAAGAAAAAAGTTTGAAAAAGAAATAAAAATAAATTATGCACAGAATAAAAAACGCCGCGCATTACGCAATGAAAGAAGGAGAGCAATAAAATAACGCCGAGAGCAATAATGAGAACCTGGTTCGTCGTAATAAGGGATGATAAGGGAAAATAATAAAAAAAATGAATAAAAAGTGACGGAGGAAAAGAAAAGTAAAGAAAACAAGAAGAAGAAGAAGAATTCGGTATGATAATAATAATAATAATAATAATAATAATAACTAAAGTACAAGAAAGACGACGACGACGGCGGGAAGAGGTTTGGCCGGCGGGGCGCGCAGATCAAGATGCGGCACGCGATGGACGGAGGCGACCCTGTTATCTCGCGGCTAATTTGCCTCCTCAATCATGATACTGTAGCCGCAACACCGAAACCGACAAATTTGCGGTCAGCTTATCCCTGACGGATGCGAGCATCAACTGCATCCGGCGAATGCCTATAAAAAGGAGGAGGAGGACCTCTACCGCCACCAGCACCATGCCACCACCACGACTACCACCACCATTGATGCACACCCTGTAATTCCCGTGGCCAGCCCATCATTCAATAAAATAAAATGGAACATATTCAGGGGTTGAAAAACAAAAAACAAAAAAAGAGAGAGAAACGGGAAAGGAAGAGGAAAACCCGCACACAAATGCAGTGCCCTCGTGGTTTCTTTCTCATCGTCATCGGATCACAACACCAGTATATAATCAATCCCCAGCAGCAGCAGTACCTCAACACTCCCATCACTCATGATCGGTGACCAGCCAGCAAGATAATAAGCCGTTTTTGCACTGAAATCAATTGTATTGCGCCTATGCACACGCACATCCGACGCGGCCATTATTGTCGCCAAAATGTTTCCTTCTTTCATATTGCGGGAATTAATAAAATATCGGAATCAATAAAAATTCCAGCATTTGACCTGATTCCTTCTCCAGCTCTCTCTCTCTCTCTCTCTCTCTCTGTCTCTCTATACACACACACACATATATATTGTGTCTGTGTGTGTGTGTGTGATTCATTCAAGACAAATTTACAATGCACGAAAACTGTGTACTGTACATTGCGTTTTGCGAATGCAAATTTTCAAGTCTCAAACAATGCTTTTCGAGTGGACGCCACTCTTTCTTTCATTTGCTGCTCATTTTTACAAGAAGAAGAAAACGTCGCTGGTGTCTTCCGGGTTTTTGTTTTTGTTTTGGGGGGACATGGAATGTGGTTTCCTTTTAAAATGAAATAAAAAATATTTTTTGTTGTCCACATTGGGATGTATGATGTGTCATGTCCTGTGTCATTCATGCTGAAATTCGTCGAAAACGTGTTTCCTCACCTTGCCATTCATGAACCCGAATGGCGGGAAGAACGGGAATGGAAGTCGAACCATGCCACCACCCGAAGGACTCATGAAACTGCTGCCACTGAGTTCATCTTCACTGGGTGAGAGTTGCTGTTGGTTCTGCTGCTGCTGTTGTTGTTGTTGCTGCTGCTGCTGCTGCTGCTGTTGGTGATGGTGTTGCTGCTGAATATGCTCTGGTTGGTCTGGTTGCCCAGCAGGAGAGTGTTGTTGCTGCTGCTGCTGCTGTTGTTGTTGTTGTTGTTGTTGTTGTTGGATGTGGAAGGCGACAGCAGCCGCAGCTGCAGCCAGTGGGTTGGCCTGCAGCAGGGACATGTCCCTGTTGCGGCCCAGGGCGTCCAGAATGGCCAGCTGGTTGAGGAAGTTGAGAGTGGCCGGCGGAATGGAGCCGCCGTCGACGAGGTCAGCAGCGGACACCAACGGGGAGTCTGAGGACTGCGCAGATGTTGCCTGCTGTGTCGAGGACGACGACGACGTCGGCACGGCAGTGACCGACTCGTCGTCGTTGCCGTCGGCACCAGCCCTACTCATCGTCAGCAAGGACGACGGCGGCAGCTTTCCCGATAAATCGCCTCTTGCTGTTGGTCCTCGCTCCTCGTGGTCAAGACGAAGGTGATGATGATGATGGGGGTGATCGGAGTCCAGCTCCATGTCCTCATCGTGACGGTGTCGGGAACCTGTTTCCCTCCCGCCATCGACACCCTCAACATCATCATCATCATCATCCCCATTTCCTTCGTCTTCGTCTTCTCGTCCTTCTTGATGGTGCCGTGTGTTTCGCCCCTGCTGCATGATGCTTTGTCCGAGGAGCGGCAGAGGCGACAATTGGGCCAGCTGCGGAGACGCGGCCGAGTCCTCGTCGGCGTCGTCGTCGTCGTCGTCGTCGTCGTCGTGTTTGGGCGACGCGCAGAACTCGCGGATGGCGGAGATGGGCGGCAGGGCGCCGGAGAACATTTTCACGTCGTCGTCGTCGTCCTCGTCAAACTCTGACGTTTCTTCCTCCTCCTCAAAGTCGGACCTCTGTCGATGGTTCCGGCTATTTCCATTGTTACTATGATGATGATGATGATTATTATTATTATTATTGCTCATATTGGGGTTGATGTTGGCGGCGGTGGTGGTGGTGGTGGTGGTGTTGGTGTTGCTGAGGCCGTTGTTGGCTCGAGGCTCGTCCACGTCCAGCATCGAGTTCATGCTCTTGAGGAGCCCGATGTTGTTGAGCACTGTGCCCATCAACTCCTCCATGCTTGAATTTGAGTTCTTTTCACAACACTCACTCGCACTCTGTTCGTCTATTTCTTTGCGAGAAACGTCTTTGCTTATTCTTCCCTTTTATATATATATATATTTCTTCTGTACGTCTCCCCCCCTCTCTCTCTCTCTCTCACCAACTGGGAAGAAGCTGCTTTTCCCTTGAGTTGGGACGCAACTCCGGCCGTTTTTAAAATTTTTTTATTGCACACTGATATTCTGATTATTGCTCACGAGATCTGCATTGAACACTTGTCAATTTGAAATCAGGGGAAAAAAGATTAACGATTCGGAAAAGCATGTTTGAAAATCAATTGCCGGTTTTTCTACTCACGGGGCAGGGGAACAAATTTCAATCCCAGCAAACTCAAATTCAAGAGCACAAGCATGCACATTGCACTTGCTGCTGTGTAAACTCAGATACTATTGCATGAATAAGCATCGGATTAATGGACGTTCCCCGGAACGTCTAGAAAATTGTTGATTCACGTGAGCGATTGGAAAATGAATTTTTCAAGGCATATTCATTAGTCAGGGAATATGCGGACTCAATTTTTTCACCACATTCATGTCGTGCAAAAAAACGCGAAATCACACCACTGGTTTTCTAAATTATTTTATTTGTTCGACGCGGATTGAAAATAAATTCAAGGCCTGAAAACGCTTTTAAAATTTAAATCGCTCGTAAAATGCACGGTGATCCAAATCTTTCTTTTTTGAACACTTGTTTTTTTTTTTTTTTTTACTGATGGAGTCTGCGACAAGTGTTTTTTTTTTCGGAGGGACAGCAGAAGCTACCGATCGGGAGTTTCGGCGAAGAATGCGAGAATTTGAGCAGATTTCAGGCATGCCAGTGCCCCCCGAACGCGAATGACGACAGCGACGGCGAAGCGCAGTGGGATCGCGATCGTGTATTGCAGGGTGGGTAGTGCCAGGGATCCCCCACTCCTTCCACACTCCCGTGCCCACACATGCAAGGATCCCTTCCCTCGCCAGAAAATCCCTCCTGCTGGGGGAAAGAATATCGTCATTGCTTTCTCGCTTTTCCTCCCAGCTTTTTTTTTTTTTTTTTTTTTTTCCTACATTCCACGTATTATACTGGCCCTGCTGATGAGAGAGCCACTCCTGATCATCGGGTATGAGTGCTCTCATCGGCGAAGGTTATACTTAACATCGGCTTAATTTTCATAATATGACGTTGTGATCATCGGGTATGTGTGTACTCATCGGCAAAGTTTATACTTAACATCGGCGTTATGAATGATACTAGTGTGATTTCCGCTATACATAAGTCCGCTGTGTGAATGATTATTTCAGCAGAATCGGCGTTGTGGGGAAACATTCTGCAGGAAACTATGAGGAAATCCTTGCCAGTTGTGATATTTTGAAGTATGTATTCTTTCTTTCATTCATTCACGTATTCATTCATGCATTCACAGGAAAATGAAGAGTGTGTATAGATTAGGTGACTTTGAATATTGTGCTTTAATATGTGCTTTACAAAAGGAAAATTACACAAAAATGGGGGGGGAGAATCCCGTCCTTCCCCCCTCGCTTTCCCCCCCCGCTTTTTTTTTTTTTTTTTCTTGATGCCTACATTCCACGTATTATACTGGCCCTGCTGATGAGAGAGCCACTCCTGATCGTCTTGGGGACTACTTTTTGTAAAAATTGTTTTCCCTTCCTCTTTCGCTCAAGGCGAGAAAAATCAAAGATCGAATATTCCCACTGATGTGCATGAGCACTGGAAATGTTTTTTTTTTCGAGAGAAATTCATGTTTCTTTTTTTTTTTTTTACTTCTCCCCCTCTCGTCCATTTTTAAAGCACGAGAGCTAGGATCCTTCTACTAGTGCAGAATTTCGGAATGGTAACCAAATGGCAATCATTCCGATACACAAAGCTGACGAGGCAATTCTCGCTATTATTTCTGAAATAAATTCAATTTTATTTTATTTTCAACTTCGCCGTGGACGAGGGCGCCCTCGCAAATTATTGCAGAGTTCCGGAAAGCCGTTCATCCGGAGAAGATTTACATTCGTTCTGCTACTCTCTCATCGAGTGTTTCACTGCTGTTGCCCGTTTTCTTCAAGTAAAAAGAAACGCAACTTTTCCAGAGAGCGACAGTGCAGTGTTTTCTTTCCACGATGTCAAGCAAGCAAGTCGCCTCCCCTCTTTCTCTCTCTATTTCTCGATTTCTTTTATTTCAAGTATTAATTAAGGGTCCCTCGAAAGGAAGGATGCGGGGCGGTGGTTGTAACAGTGAATCGAGAGGAAACGGAGAATACTGTACGTGTACAGGAGAGAGTGAGTTTCCTAGGAGGAGGCGGGGTTTTCCGCGACTTTCTATACGGGGAGACGGGGGAGGGATCCCCCGGCTCTCTAGATGAGCGCTTGGATGCGTTTCTTTCTTGTGCCTTCTGCTTATTTTTTCTCTCCTCCGTATATGCATTCGCTCGACACGACGTTGACGTTGTGCCGCGTACCCGCATTTTTTCCGTCCGACCAATGGGTGGAAAACATTTTTTTCCTTCTCCTCCTATAGTTCCACCCCATGATGCCCTGGTTATACCCGTGCCATTTCTCTCTCTCTCTCTCTCTCTCTCTCTCTCTCTCTTTCTATGAAATTTTTCAACTGTGATTGCAACGCGAAAAAAATAAATGCGTTTAATAAGGGTTAATAAGGGAGATCAAACAGGGAGCGACCTCTGAGTTAACATCGTACGACCTCTTCATGTACTTCTGTGCAGGATCCCAAATCCGGACGATGAACAGGATTTGGGTGATATTTTAAAATATTCATTTTAAACCAATTCTGCTTCACGTGGATCTAATTCAAGGTCGTCGCTGCTGAGTAAGATACATACAGTACATGGAGATGTTTTGCAACCAGATTCATTTTCTATACTCAAAAGCCGTGATAACGGCGTGCTGGATGTATTATTGAGAACAGCAACAAAATTCGTCCGTGGATGAAAGTATGCATCATAAAGGATAGTTTCGCTAAACTGCTATACAGTATCCGTATTTCGTCTAGTAGACGCAGGAAAATCTTTGAAAAGGACAGGAATCTTCACCAATAATAAAACACGCGCATAATTTATTATTGTGACTTCGCTATACGTACAGCTGTACTCGTAGTCGTATGTAAAGTACAATTTACAGTATAGAGGCACGTTATTGAGCAGCTTGACCAGTAATATGTGAGTGATGTTAGCTGACGCTGGATTCTAAAGTGCATCATTAATAACAATGCTCACCATTTATTCCCGATAGGAACGGAATTCGGACAGGCCCCTGGGAAACTATTCACCCCTATACATATGTGACGACATCAGGTGTCTCTCCCGAAATTTCCGACCAAAAAAAAAAAGAAAGTAAAAAGGCAAGCTTTTATTCCAACGTGCTCAGTCGTGGATGTGGTTGTAATTACGCCCAACAACCACGTCATTGTACGTCTTCTCAATGCCCACTTTTCTTTTTTTCTTCCCACATCCCCCCCATAGTCTTCATTTATTCTTTTTTTTTTTCACTGTTCAACCCCGGTTTTATCGAGGCACCGAACTGAGTACGTCGCAGCTGCGAGGCCACACATATAAACCAAAAAGAAAGAAAAAAAGAGAGAGAGAGAGAGAGAGAGACAGAGACAGAGAAGCGTTCGAACGAGAAGCCATCGATTCTTTTATTTGCCCTCATTGTTTCGGAATGAAGTTCGTTTTATTTGTACCGTTTCTCGGACATCTAATAACGCGGCCCCCTCGATTCTTCTATGGTTACTCCGTCGCCCAGCGATAATTCGAATCGACAGGTGGCGTAATGCATAGTAATTGCGTCCTTCTGAACGAGAGACTTTCTGGCTACCTGCTGGATGAGGCCCCCTCGAGTGTCGACGAGTCGACTCCTGCCTCATATATAGAGGGACTCGTCTGGCGGCTGATGGGGTGACCATCATACACAGCAACAAAAAACAGTAACAGAAAGATAAAAAGAAAAAAAATATATATATATACTCGTATTTAAAAAAAATATATGCATGGATATGTATCTGAAATCATTTGTTCATCAATTATGGATGGAAAATGACATTCGAGGTGGAACCATCGATGCAGCTGCGATGTCAAAAATCGAAGAAAAATCTGAGGAAAAAAATTTTTAACTGGGGAATCAGGATCATTTGTCAACCTGCAAGCCCTGATTTCCCAGCATCAATTGCTTTCACATTACTTCGTGTACAGAATAATCAGTCAGATTAATACTCGTGCGCCAGAACATTTCAAAAAGCCCTCTAAATTGTGAATTTTGACAAGATTATTAGAGATTTGACACGTTTTGCTGAGGCTTCACTGGTAAGAATCTGCTGCTGCCATCAATCAAAACGGGTTGACTCATTCTGAAGATAACGATACTACGGTAAATAAAAACAGCCGCAACGACAAAATTAAAAAAAAAGTGTAGTATATCATGTACCGTACAGAGAGTTTCCCTATATACAGTACTGTTTGGAGGAGCCGCTTATAATTCATGCCAGCAGGATGATGTGAAAAAACATTGTTGCCCCAAGGAGTTAAAGAGTTCACACGACGTGTCCAGCAGAAAATTGAATTTCCCTCTTATATTCAGCGTGTATACTTGTGCGTATATACAGTACAGTACCGCCATCACCAAACCGGCAATATTAAACAACAAGCGCGGGGGGTACGAAACATTTTCAAGGATGCATACCGATGATAGAGGCGTGAAATTCTTCCGCAAAGGCATGCCTTATTCCCAACAATAACGTTGAAGAGCCATACATTTTCACATCAGGACGAGGGAAGGAAAAAAAAAAAAAAAAAAGAAATCTGGCAATAATAAATGCTGGAATATGAACAACAGCAACAAGAAAAACAGGGAAAAAAAGACCGACGAGAGAGATATATACACGGGAGCAGAGCAAGAAGAAAAGAATCCGAGACGACGAGGCGTGAGGAGTTCGGTCTCGAAGTTGCATCATCATCAGCATCGTCATCATCATCATCAGCAGCAGCAGCAGCAGCAGCAGCAGCGGCGGCGGCAGCAGCAACAGCAGCAGGATCGTAATCCCGGGGACGGATATCGTGACGAGTTACGTGGCTCCCCCACGGGGGCCACTACCTCATTTGCATACCGACTATTAAAAAATTACTCCTCGGTCGGCAAAAAATAGCCAAAGACAAAAGAGAAAAAAAAAAAAGAAGAAAAGACTGACTCCTGCTGCTGCTGCTTGCTGCAGGCTCGGCTCCCCCTTTTCTCTCTCTCTCTCCGGTCCAGAAAACAAAAGCCTTCCCGACATAAAATCTCTCCCCTTTCCGTTTGCTGCGAAAAAGGGGTTTCCCTTCGTGTTCCGTGCGCATCATCACCACGACCACCACTATGCAATATACTACAGTACGTTATTCAGAAGACAGACGTCGAGGAAGACGCATGAACTTTTGAATGTGTCCCCGGCCAGTGCACACGCACACGTACACACACACACACACACGAACACTCGCCTCAACGGAAGGCTTTTCCTTGCACAGGTGAGAGATGCCGACGACCGATCGGCATTCGTGTGGCCCCCTTTGAGCACCACAGGACCAGCACAGTAGCCAACTAGCCATCACGTACATCACACACACACACACACGCACCGATATATCGACGATCGATTTTAGTTTTTCATGAGTGTATAATCGACGACGCGGCGGAGGGACAAAAAAAAACGGAAAGACAAATTAAAAAAAAAATATAAATAAGTAACCGCCAGAAAACGCTAATGCAAGGTCGCAGGAATATATATGCGAGCTGACGTACCCGACCATCATGTTTGTACTGTATATATGGGATCAATGCATGAATACAACAATTGTGCTACAAAATTTCGACTATAGGATATTAATAATACTGTATTATTAATATTTTTTTATTATTGACTGAGTTTGCAGTTTGACCGACTGCCAGTCTTCAAATGATTCATTGTGTGCACCAGCGACGACGCATAGAAATACAATGTGCTAGACATTATGCATTTTTTCTACAAGAAGTCGAAATGAGTGTCTGTGAGACGTCGGAAATCTGCTAATGAATCCCCTCAATCCAAAAATCAGAGTTATAAAAATCATGTACAGGTTTAGGCCGAGACCAACGTCCAATTTTGCAAAGTTTAATTTTGCAAAGTTCAACCGCAATGTACAGCATTTATTAAAGTAACATCTGATTTACAATAATAGAAGCACTTGTTTGCATGTAATTTCCCCCAAAACTAATTTCCCTGCAATAGCCACGCAAGATTTTTTTTTTTTTTTGGTCGAAGAGGAGTTATTTGGTTTCTAAACACAATATACCGTATTGCTAAAAATCTTTCATTGTGTGTTAAAAACTTGTATGCGCATTGTAACATGATTTTTTTTTTTTAACAGAATGTTCAGTCGATTAATTTCACCGACGGAGTATAGGAGTCTGCCAGTACTCATGTGTGATTTGACTGGCACCAACAAAGTTTCTATGTTTTTTTTAGAGAGTTTGACTTGATAAATGTAACCTTAATTTTTTTTCATGTCTGCATGCTATTTGCATAGATAAAGCAATAAACTAGGACTTTCTTGAGTACTGAAAAAAAAGAAATCTCAGGTCACAGACGAGAACAGTGCAGTTCAGCATATGCTCATCAGATTCACTGCTGTTTAATAAAGCATTTTCCCCTATTCAAACGTACCGTATATTTTGCGATAAATTAGCGTATCTGCTGAGTGCTGCACGACCCTCAGCATTATTGGAAATGTGGACAAACTCGCACACTTTGAAGCCCCTTTTCACCCGTTTTCCTTCATCAGCATTGGCTGAGAGGAATAAAAACGACGAAGGAACTTCCCCACGCCACAAATGTACGATACAGTTAGATTGATAAGCATTCATTATATCATAGGCATCAGCGTTGACTCGTTCACCTCTAATCGAGCAAACATTTCTTTTTATCATCGAATTTGAACCGGTTCCCTTTCTTGTTCCACGAGTTCACATACAAGCTAGTATTGTACGGTACCGTATACATGCTGCACTCGATCCGCGCAGAAACCCGAGCTTGATGCTAATATCCTTTGCTGGGTTAAAAAAGCAAAATGCATTAAAGTGCCGCCCGTAGTAGCGTTATGTATTTCCACTCAATCTTCAATCAACCATCATTCATCCGTCGAAACATTACATCATACGAACAACCTACGGCTCCAAATTTCTGATGGCAATCATTTTGCTGCACTGCAGGATTGGAAAAGTAAATCAGATTATCACTGGCTATACGTACGCATCAGCAAACAGCTTGGATTTCAAAAAGTATCGACCATCGCTTGGAAGACACCAACACGAACACCAGCAGTAGTTGCAAAAGTGAAGGACTTTGCACTGCATCATTATTCTCTTACCGGAAATAACTCCTGAATTTCAAATATTCTGTAGTCGATTAAGAATAATATACGCCTTTTCCCCTTTTTGCAGCATTAGCATTGATCAGTTAATCTTGTTGCCGTCTGGATTTTGACGCATTTTAATCGGAGATGTTTGAGGAAACATGATGTACATGATGAATACCTGAGGCGTTTTCTCATACAGATCTTCCGGTTACATATTGAATAATGTATTGAAAAAAATTTACGCCGAGCCTTTCAAGCTGAGGAAATATTTCAAGGAAAAAAAAATACTGGAAAAAAAATTTGCTTTGCTCTTTTTGGTATGCTGTCCATTGAAGCACAGTTGCTTCGGGATTTTTTGAAAGTGAAGTTTAAAAAGAATAATTTTCGTTTTACTTGCTTTAATGGAATTTGTAATGATGGCATTCAAATAAATATGCATGGGCGCCAAGAGCGACTCTTGTATGAAAATGTACGAAAAATAAATGCATTTGAAAGAAAATGAAGGAATAAGGTGCTGATGAGTTGTTCGCACAAGCACAGTGCGGTTACTATATAACAGGAATAAGTCACCAGCAGTTGAGAATGCAAATAAAAAAAAAAACATCGGAATAAGAACCATCCAATGTGTAACACACCTCACAACCATGAGGTCATTCTCATATTAATCTCGTATTTGCACTCGGCATCATCATCATCAGCATCACACCGTGCGAATCGTACCGCAGGCAGCACAAGCGAAAAAGAGGCAAAATTGAGTGAGCGGGTTATTTGATGGATCAAGTATCAAAGATGTTGGGCATAATCATAATAATAATGATAATAAGCCAACATCGGCCGGGTTTCGCTCCAAATATGCGGGAATCCGAGCCGCGTTTGATAATTGATTGGGCCATTATATACCCGCTGCTGCTGCTATGGAGCCCCCCTTTTCGTGTATAATATTTTTATTTTTTTTATTTACGATTTCCTCGATGAGGAATAACATTTTCTCCTCGATTCCTTCGGGAGCCGGCAACGCTTTGAGCCGGATGGATTGGGATGAATGATGAGCCCGAAGATAAAAATCGGGCCTCTTCTAGCTTCCTCCTTTTACCCGCTCCACATTTCCGACCCTCATTGTCGCGAGATTACTCGCCATGAACAAAGAAACAGAGTCATCTCTCATCCTCTCTCTCTCTCTCTCTCTCTCTCTCACTCGGCCACGAAAATTTTATTATAAGCAGCCAAACGGCAACGATTACGACTATACGAGCGCCAGTTATACGAGGAAAACTTGCCGTAATTAATACGCTTCACGGGGATGCGGTATTAATTACCCTGGGCTTTTCCACCAATTTAAAACGGATACCGTTTCCCTCAATCGTATACTATATATAGCATCATCACCTATAGCACCATCAGCGGAGACGTATTACGCATATTATTGTACGGTATGTTGCAGCGGAGATTATTACTGCAATGTATTTCAAAATATCATCCGGCCCGATGAACGAAAGTCTCAACCTTCGATTTTATTAAACTTATACATATCCCTGATGCTGACGTTCAGTACATACAGTACAGTATATGGAAAAATAAATCATAAATTTGTATATTTAAAATATACAACTGAATGAGGCATGGTGATCCGAAATACACTGTACACAGTGTACAGCATAAGTGAAACGAATCCGTCAACAGTTTGATGCTTATTTCGTCGTAAATAAGAAAGACTTGAATGAAATGTACATGCAGTGCATGCTGCAGGTACATTAAGCAGCATGGACACCGCCATCCCACACGCGCGTAGAATTAGAAAATTTCTGGCATAAGTGGAAAAATTCGTTTGAATTTTGATGAGCACTACATTCTTGATTTTGTAAATTTCCAGTGCTGGCATGTCAACTGCTGCCATTCCAAGCACATTTAATCTTTTCCTGCTTGAACAATAAATGTGATGTTTTCGGAACTTGAATGAGTTGGATTTGACCATTAGTGAGCATGCAGTCGCAGACTATGTGATGCTGGACTGTAATGTACAGTCCAGTATTTACCACGATGCTTGCAATGCGAGCTGGGTAGCGAGCGACATCTATGAAATACCCTTGAACATGATTTAGTTCCCCGAGGACGAATTGCGAGCGTCAGCAGAAACTTGTTCCAAAAATGAAATTTGCTCCCATTCTTTGACTTCATCCGCCGGCAGCCATTTTCCAAAGTGACCAAGGTGAGAAAATCCTAGCTTCCAGCAGGGGGGCTTTCTGCGAGATTTTTCAGTACTGGACTTGGTTTCCACGGGCCGCAGAAAATTCCACACCATTCTCCGCAAATCGCCTTTCTTCCAACCGCCATTCGAGTCCTTATATAGCTTATATGACCGTGCTTGTTTAAAGAAAATGCGTGGAATATATATGCATATAATGTGTACACGCGAAAAAGTGGGTTATACATAGAGCCAGTCCATGGTAATTGCGGCGTGTTTTGTCAGCAGTCAGCACCAAGACAACTGGGGTGTATATAAGAGGAAATATTATCATCATTACTGTACAGTATACTGTATTTGGGATACGCTATGGGTCCACTTTGTCCCTCGTTTTGAAATGCATTCCCGCGGCTTTCGTCGTTTCACTTTCCCCGTATGCTGCATTCTTTCAAACAGTATTTTTAATTATTAATTTTTTCTTCCATCGAGTGTTTGGAGGACGAGATCGACAAGAGATGGTACAATGTGGAACAATATGGCTTGAAAAGAGCCGAAAGTTACGCGTACATCAGTACAATACTCTACTCTTTGAACATGTATTCTCAAATGTCGTAACGGATCTAAGTACTGATGCATAATTCTCAATAACGGATGAGAGAAGAATCCGCAGCAGAGAAAAATAAAATACGCTATGGTATCCCTTCTATTATGATGAAGTGGTAAGCAGATCACAGTCAATTTTCCATCATCATGCTACTGTCGATTCAGTTTTCGTTCGCGTCGCGTCGCCCGTTACCGAAACAAGTCCCCTCGCGACTTGAGTTGAAAGTGCCCAGCGCCGTGAGGACAAGTTTCGTACCTCGAGCGACACCTAGGAGTAAAACTGCGACATACGTCTGCCGCGCAAGTTGAGGGCACTGCGTTTTTCTTTCCGTGCTCAAAAATGGATGGAATGCAACGAAGATCGCGTGTGAAAGCAGCATTAGAGCTACACCGGAAAAGGGGGGGGGGGCGGTTTCTGCAGTTGTGGAAGGGTGCAGTGATTAACTCGGTAATTACTGACGACTTTTCCGCGGATTTTGAACCCGCGAAAGAATCCCCGTTTCTAAATTGAGTCCCGATGATGCTCTGAGGAGAGAAAAAAAAAAAAACAAGTTGAGAAGTTTTGCTTTCGGGATACACTGGTGATGAATGTAACCGACTAGTTTTAATGATGCCATCATTTCCGGAGCATGAGGGATAATTGTTCATCATTCGGAACGACTGATGTGTATGATAGTTGAGGTTTTCGCACACTCTGCTCAGCGTTCAATGAGAGAGTCAAGAGTAAGACAGCCAAATCGTGATTTCTACGCCTGGATCTTTTGGCAAACAATTGAGTCATCACTGCGTCTTCGTCATCAAAACGAGAAACAGCAAGCAAGAAAAATACTGGCGAATTTCAGCAGAAAAGATTAAAATAAACTGTCGTACTGCAGTGGGATGGATAAGGCGATACACGCTCCGCCCGAACAACAGCATCAACTCTCGCGCAAAAATCCGAGGCGTCGATTTATAATTGGATGCGAGACTCACATAAACAGAGAGACTACAGGGGGATTATTTTCAGCGGAATTCATTGCACGCACAGGCAGAGACGGGGGTTGATACTTTCCCTATATACTGTGCTGTACTACTGCTGTACTGTACTGTGCTACACATCACAAAACTACCAAGATCCCATGCTGCAAATAAGTTCTAGCGCGTCGTGCGAGGAAATGATTTCAAATGAAATCCCTTCCCCATCATCTGAAAACGCCTTTCCCCCGTGTGTCTCCCATGTACAGTCTAGCTGTCACATATACTGGGTGCTTATTGAAAAGCCGGCCAAGCTACCAAACATTTTATACCTGCATATATGGGCTACTTGTTCTGCGTCACACGCACACACACACGAGGCACACTATACTGCGTGTCAGTTTCTCAGTCGGTGACGAGAGATTCCGGCCATCAGCAGTCGTCATTTATTCCTTGCGAAACCATCATCATGCATGCATAACCAGGTGGAATGAGGAACCCGCGCAAAAATAAAAGTCAGCAAATTGAATAAACGCCATCAGCAGTGATCCAGCTTTGCGTGGTGACACTTGAAACAGGTGCCGTGCAGTGTACTGTATATAGGAATGATACAACCAAGAAGAATCTTCAGTTTTCCGGCATGTAAGTAAGAAAATAATATTTAAAAAAATATCCTCATTTTCAATTGAGAATTCAAGAAATGTGGCAATAAGCAAGAAGCACACACCCGGTATATGGAAATCCGCAACATGGAGAAACCCCCCCCCCCCCCTCGTCGTCATGCACTCGTCACCGTCGTTTCCCCAGTGCCATCATCGCGTGTTAGTGCAGGGAAACGACGACGTCGTCATTCGTCGCCATCACCCTCGTACACACATCCCCCCCCCCCCCCCCCCCCCCCTCGTCGTCATGCACTCGTCACCGTCGTTTCCCCAGTGCCATCATCGCGTGTTAGTGCAGGGAAACGACGACGTCGTCATTCGTCGCCATCACCATCGTCAGCAGTTTCCTTTGAATTCATCATTCAGTCCTCGGCAATCGGAATAATAAGCTTTTCGTCGTCGTTGGAGCACAATAAGGGCGAAAAGGGAGAAGAGCTATATGGAGGGGGTGAGAGAGGATTCGTCGTCTTCCAATTATTCGGGCAACGCAAAAACATCATCCTCTGACTGAGATATGTGCAATTACAGTAATACTGTCGTGCTGTATTTCCGTACTTCACATTATTCCAATAGGAAAAGAATAACGAACATAAATGTTTTTCTTTTTTTTCTATTTTCGTTCTAGCTCCTTCGGATATTACACTCACTTTATTATTTTTCATCCCATTTATGTACAATGAGTCCATATACTTCCGGAATGTTCGACTGCTGATGATGATGATGGACGAGATGATGTGTGTACGAGGAAAGTTGCTGAAAAAGTGTACAATTTTATAGGAAACGGCGCTGCTATTTGATTTCAAGTTACGGTACACATTATACAGTACAGCAGATTCTTGAAAAGTCGTATTTCATTCATGTATGTAGATACGAGAGGAGCATTTGCCTTTTTCTTGGCATATATGTTCTTCACTGCTGTTTTCCACTTGACGATATGTATTAGGATTTATGAAGGGGTCATCACTCAACGATAAAAAAAAAAATTGATGTTGGATCGTCTCAACGTTCGAAAGGCAGAAACTTTGGACTGAAACCTCAAACCCGAGCCAGGTTCCCCCTTCTTCTTCGGAAAGTATCCTCCTCATCATTATCATTATGATTATGATTATTATTATTATTCCAACACACTTCTCCCCTGTGTCAGAGAGTTTCGGGAATCGCTTTGATCCGTGTACTGTACATATGAGAACTGCTGCATGGTATCGTATGTATTATATAAGGGCTAGCTTCTATGCAGTGTATACAGTATACAGTGTACGAGGTGATGGAATCCGAGCAATTGGGCCTCGATTCGAATCCCGACTGACAAACAGTAATTGAAACCACTCCCCAATTTCAAACGGTTATTCCTGGGAATCCTGAATCCATTTCTGCAAGTCATATATTGCACGGTACTGTACTGATGCACTATTCACACGTATACAGCAGCTGTATATTTACTTTTACCGCAGTCAGTCGATCCGCAAACGAGAACAACGTTTTCCTCGGCAAAAGACCGAAAATATATCCGGCGGAACCTCCTTGAGTGGTGATTAATGACCTTCGAAGCGACGCCATTAGCGTCGTAATTAGCCCACAAATTGCGTCTTGGGCCGACAACGGGCAATAATGCCGAGGGGATGAGATACAACTGCTGGATATGCTGCTGCTGCTTCTTCTTATTCTTCTTCTTATTCTTTCACATTCGTCGTCGTCTCGTCCTTTTTGTCGCGCTGTTCTTTCTTGATTGCTGATGATGATGGTCTCTGCCTGTGTGGCGCGGGGTAATTCCTGCGGGTACTGAAGTCACTCATTACGAAAGCCGATGAATGACTCGTCAGCTGCTAATTGACAGCGACAAAGTGACAATGACGAGATGGAGATCCGGTATCGGGGATAATAGCTGGGTCTTCGTCGAAGGGCTTAATTATGATCGAGTACTCAATCACCAGCAACGCGCGGGGTCTATACAGTAATGGACTCTTTGAGGAGACAACAGCAGCCGCGGCGGACGGAAAAAGTCGTCTGCTTCTCTTTCTACATGCAGTACAGTACAGTACAGTACAGTACAATACTGTACAATACTGTACTGTACTAATCTTCGAATAAGAACGAACGAACGACGACGACGGCGAATAAGACGACGCTCAAAATTAAACGACCGAGTCATTCCATCCATCCAATTAAGCACCCAATAATACTGTGCAACTAAATCTTTAGTACAGTATAATTGTCCAAATGCTGAAAATGACGAATAAAAATCGCGGAAAACAGGACGGCAGTGGCGAAGTTCTCTTCGATTTCTCTTTCAAGATTCCTCTTTCAAATTTCATCACAAAAAAAAAAAAACAAAAACGTCATATCCACACTGCTGTTGAAATAAAGACAGTCTTGAATTGTTTTTCAAGAATTTCTTCTGTCGAATAAAATTGAAAGGCAATACTGTAATGTACTTAGCTGGGTTATTCATCAATAAATTAATAGTACGTCTGATGAAAGAGAACATAATATACTGTACATTATAGTTTATCAGATCACTGCCGATGGAGCAGCCATTTCTGACCCGTTTTAGTAGTGCGGGTAAGATTAGTTCCCAAGTTTTTGAAATAGCTCAACATATTTAAGTCATTTTAGTACAATGTTACGTGGTGCGATTGACTATTTGGAACTTGATTAGCTTTCCCCAAAATTATGTTTCGGATTCTTGACCTAATTAAGTTCATATTATTCTTGAAAATTAAAAACTGAATCACAAACGTATTACTGGAATACACAAGCTTAATTCCAAACATTTTTAAAAATTTTCAAATCGTGTTCACTTTGAGAGGAAAGCAAGGATCTTATTGGGATCTGAAAAAATTTTCGATTATGTTTGCCAGTGCTCGGCGGATTTGAATGAAGTTGAAAGAATATGGTGTACAGCAAAGATGTAATTGATGAACACAACTGCTGATTCTACTTTTTTTTTATTCATTATCCGCGTTATTATTGGATGGCGTATGGGTTTTCAGGCATAACTGCGCATGACAAGTCGAGAAAATAGAAGGTTTTTCAGCATTTATACTTTTATGGTACAGCCCTGTACTTCACTGCCGTTGTTCCTTATCCAATACATTTTATCGCAATTTAATATTATAATTTCGTATGAGATAAGAACAACTGTCGAATATATATGTGTACAGCACATATATATAAATTTTTGTTTTTTTAAACCGCAGCAGTGATGATCCACTTTCGTAAAGCATGTGATGGCTTTCTGCATGCACAGCAGTACTCGTATCATGCAACGTTTTTTCCTTGCTGATTATTTCGGAAGCCTGCTGTATATAGGTAGCCGAGTACTCGTCATGGCGTGTTTGGTGGTGGGGGTTCCGGGCAAGATTAAACGGGTGCCGTGCGAGAAAAGGGCGGGATGTGAGGCGGAAATGGCGAGGTTTGTCGTTTCGCTGCATGTGATCATGACGTGACCCTCGTCTTCTGCAGGACGAGGTCAGGCCAGCACCAGGTCGTGTCTATTTTTTCCGTTTTATATAGTGATCCAAGGTGAAGGGAGTTTTTGTCGTCGTAGAAGTTTTGCTGAATAAGACCTGGTTTATTTCATGATGTTGCCTCCGTATGTATATACAGTACAGTATATGCATACGAGTACAGAATGCTGTATGCTGTAATATAAGGCCGGGTTGAGGAAGAAGACCCCTCGTGTATCCGCGGTGTCAATGTTGCAGTCGAGTTTCCAGCTCGGGTTCACGCTCATCACCCCGCTCAGGTTTTTAGGTTTTTTTTACTCATGTGCTGCTGGTGAAAATTCGAGTGCCAGTCCATATGCAGTCTAGTGTAAAGTTATGCGCAATAATCGATGTTTTGAACTTACTGTCTGTACAAGAAACCCTCGGGGATTCTTTGCAGAGGAAAAACAAAAAAAAAACAAAAAACAAAGAGGGCCGGTGGGGAAATGGGGCATTGAAAAGGAAGCGATTTCGTCTGGCTTCAGTGCTTGTTTCTGATGCTGGGAGACGAAGCGTTTTCTCGCCCGATCCACTCTATACTTGAATATACAGTATATTGTACTCGCTCGAGACGATGCTCTTGGAGGAGTATAAGAGGACGAAGAGGAATAAGAGGAAAAGGAGGAGGACGAGGAGGAGGAGGAGGAGGAGGGGGTCTTTTGCGCCTCCGGGATTATTTCTGCATCATTTGCTGATCAACCCACACACGCCCCTCTGCTGCTTTTTCCCCCGGTCTGGGCTGGGGCAGTCTCAAAGTTCCATCCAGCTCACCCATATACTCTCGTACATTACCGTGTACTTCCGCGGTTCATTCCGTCAGTATATATATATATACAGTACTACTGTATACAGTATATAGACAGCTTCCCCCTTCCCTGTTTCCGCCATACTTATTGAGACTCTTCTGTCATTCTACCACGCAGGACAAGTTATTTCTTTTCTCATTTATTGCATTTCATTGCATGGAAGTGCATTCGTCATTGATGGTTCAATGAATGCTAGCATGCATACACGCATCATAGCAGTCAAGACTCAAGAGCACTTGTTATCACTTTTTAGAATCCTGCATGACAGGAATTTCATGTGCATATCTTTGGAATGAACTTTGGAGCGGGACAGACCACATTATCTGCACGTATTGCTGCAGTTGCGTTCTTCTTATTTCTCATGCGAAACCCGGTTGGTTTGACTTGTTTTGGCTCATTGTCATCATCATCATCATCATCTTCTTCTTCTTCTTCTTCTTCTTCTTCATCGGCGAGTATGTCGCAAATGCAGACAATTCACGCAAAAACAGACTCAGACATTTCCTTGAAGCTCCGATTTCAGGTTCCAAAACTTTTTAAAAATCCTCATCAACGATATCGATGACTACAATGAATTGCAAAGGACAGAGATTACAACTCGAGTAAATTGTTTTAAAGACCTACGTTTAAAATATGCTCCCAAGTACCGTGAGAAAGCATCACTTCTCACACGGATTGTTTTCGTCTTTGTATCTTGGAGGATTAAAGGGAAAGGAGTTTCTCCAAAGGTATTGCGCTTGCAAAGTTGGCCACGCAGACCGAATCCTTGATTATGGTGTCAAATTATAGGGAAGTCGTGGTCTGATGTCAACTTTCCAGCAGATGAGAGTGCTGGATATTCAAACTGCAAAGTGATATGACTCGCTCAAGAGATGAACTTTTTTTTTTTTCTTGGGGAAAGAAAAAGAAAGAATATGCACCAATCATTTCAGACGCGCGCTGCATGCTGGTCATGCGAACACGTAAATCGCGCAATTGAAACTTTTTCCGAAATCTCAAGCAAAATTGAAAATCGGATAAAAATCTGCGGCTTCCATCCCAGCAGCTCATTAATAATCGCATTAATACGAATTCTCTCGTGCTATAACCATGGGATAAACGTAGCATAAGAATGTCTCATCAATCAGGAATAGCTGGAACGATGAAGGTGAGCAAAATGCGAAAAAAAGAAACGAAAAGAAAAGAAAAAACTACTGTACGATATAGTTGGATGTATACAGTACATTAGGGTGATCCTGTAAATTCGCAATGATCAAGAAAGGGCTGGAATTTTGCGAATGTCCTGCGGAATTTCATTCGGTGGGTCATTATTGCGGGCCATTATTTCCTGGGCCTTGTCTGGGAACAATCCGGCCCGAGGCGGGGAAATGGGCCGGCACTTCCGCGGATTTTCTTAGACCCCGGTGTTCCTGCGGTTTGTGTGTGCCGGGGAATTTGCATTAATGCTCGCCATTCACACGACGACGAGCAAGCAGCTTATCAATGCCCTCGCGCCAAATCCAAACTCTCTGCCTGCCTGCCTGCTTATTCCCACGTATCAACTTCCTCTCATCAATCTGCACAACGAGAGGAGAGAAAAAAAGAGAGAGAGAGAGAGAGAAACAATTCCTCCTTTTCTATACACGCATGTTGTTCTTTTTCTTGTTTTTGTTGTTGTTGTTGTTGTTGGCTTATTTTTGGAGACGACGATAAGGATGATGAGGAGGAGGAGGCAGTGCATGGGGTGTTGCAAACGACGACGACGGCGGCGGCCATTTCTGGGTGCAAAGACCCCATATGTATGACCCCCTTTTTTTCGCTCTCGCTCTCTCTCTTTCTCTTGGCAGAGGCGACACATCCAGATGAGTGGAGGAGGAGGGGAGAAAAACGGGATGATTTTCCAGCCTTTGTTTTCCTGAAAATTCCCCCGTTTCCTGTTTTATTTTTAATCAGGCGGCAGTTGCAGCTGACGCGGCGGCGGCTGAGCATCAATATATATGACACTCACTATTATTTCTGGGCCTCAAAAATCCTCAGTCGAGGTTGCCAGTCATTCATACATGCAGTCAGTAATATGGCTATACAGTAGTTACTCAGTTGAATCGCGTCCATCTCGTTGGGGGACCGACCGTTCAATTTTCCACTCTCCGGAATTCTGGAGAGAGCGCAAGCAAGCAGAATTCCTTTGTTCCCGGCTGAATCGTTGCAAATTGCCCGCCTTCCTGGCTGTCACCAACAACAGCTAGCACCCGCTTATTTTTCTTTCCGTTTTTTTTTTTTCATCTTTTTTTTTTTCATGTGCCTCCTGCTGCGTTGCGTTTCGAGCATGTGTAGTGTTTTCTGCATCCTCGTTGCTGTCCCCAGAGGTTTCCAACATCAGTGACGAGAACCATGATACGAAAGCGAAGATGCAACTTGGCAGTAATAATCAGGACGTGTCCAAACTCCAAGGGTTGTCTAAGACACATATCCTACTGTATTTAGATTTGCCAACGATTTTAAAACATCGCCGTTAGAGCAACGCTTTTTGTTGAGCGAGCATGCATCAGATGACTTGAACAATAACGAAGAGAAACCTACTACGAAATTGGCTGCATATACAGTACAGTATTCCACTCAATTATTAATTTACTTTGCTGTCCTGGACCACCATAAATGGCTGAAAATATTCAATGCATTCAACAACAACAAAACCATAGCATCAGCATAACCCAGCACCAGCAGCAGTCGCACTCGGAACACTGCTCCTCTTCTGCAAGCTTAATGAGCAAAAAACCAGAAAATAGGCGAGTATTTCGAATTCGTCGTATTTCAAATCGCGTGTCGCGGTCGCGTGCAAAAAATAAAAAATAAAATAAATAAAGGAAGGCAAAGAAAGACGGAAGGAAAATAAGTGCAATAGGAACATGCAGTGCCCGTCGGCTCTTGGCAAAAACGACGGGTGGCCATCTTATCCGGCTGCACCGCAAAATCAGCCAGCAGCACATTTATGCTGCTGCGGAAAACAGGTCAATTCCACATTTTATTCCGGAACTGTCAGGCGGGAGGGGGGTATGGGCATCAGGGAACAGCAGCGGCCGAGGACGCAATTACTGTACTGTACTGCACATTGCGAGAAAAGTAATAACGTTATTGCGAGTTTTTGCCCCGCGAGCGACGCATTCGGTTCAGCTACTTGGTGGCAATTTATTCATGCTGCTGCTGCTGCTGGGGGTTTTGCCTCTTGCATGCTTTAGCAGCACAGGGATAGAGAGAAAAGGAATCGATCGCCAACTTGATTCTTTTTCCCCCCCATCTAGCTCTCTTTTCCCCCGCCTTTCCATCACTTCAATTTCATGCAAATGCTCTTTGATTATTCAAAATGGCCCCAGCAGTTTCAGCCAAAGACGGATGGAGCAACTTATTGCTATACTGTACTGTATATACCGTGGCTCCCTTGCTGCTGGTCACCAAATCACCCATTCGCATTATTGGAGAATTTCGGAAAGTAAAGATGAAGAAAGAAAGAAAGAAAGAAAGAAAGAACGACAACAATTCCTGCACGAATAAAATATGCACGTATTACCCATGGAACTTTGTTCAATCTCACGATAATATTGGAAAATAAGTTGACATTCAACGACGTTGATGGATGGGATACATTCCCTTAATTGACAATATTTGAACGTGTTCCAAGGCAGCGCGTCTCAACAAAAGAGCATACAGTACTGTATACGTAAATAAATTTTAAAAGAACACTCGAACAACTGCACACGAATTGCAAAATTGCATTTATCTGCATGGGTCATTTCACGCAGATGATGAATATATTTTTATTTCATGATTTTCAAGTGGGATTAACCCAACAGCATTCGTATGACAGATGGAGCAAGTCTTACATTACGATGGAACGGATAAAATCAATCCTGCAATGCCTTCTGCTTTATATCTGAAAATTAAATAATTTTGCGCGATTTCAACACAGTAGAGTGTATGATTATTTCAGTTGTTGTCGCTCATCTCATGTCAGTATTGTGTGTATTTTTTTTTTCTACGCACGTGTAAATTCATATAATCATAGTATATACAGTTTATACAAGTGTTCCCCAACCCGTGGTCCGCCGCGGACCGACGCCGGCCCGCAGAATTTTTTTTGCCGGTCCGCCGGAAAATTTCTTTAGCATGATGAATTTATAAAGGAATTTATAGAATTTACAGTAGCCTGTTATCCCTCATTATCCGAAATGTCAGGAAAAATGGCAATTGAAAATATCTGAGAAAAAATTAAAGTTAGCTTATCTTCTTATTACACTTGACGCCTCAGACATGTATTTACCTGTCCGAAATATATTATTTTTAATTTTAAATCTAAGAAGCCTATCTTGAAGCTCGACTTTCTATTTTTTAAGCCATTTCAATAAAGCTGCGTATCGGTTCTTTAGCTAATTTTTGCCATAAAAGTTTGGTTTTTGAGGACTTTCTGGCGGGTATTGGAAAAATTTCCCTGGTCTTCAAAACTGTGTGCAACTTTGTCGGGCCGCAGAAAATTTCATTAAAGCGTGCCGGTCCGTGAGCAAAAAAGTAGTTTGGGGATAACACTGGTATACTGTATACTGTATGCGAGAAACTTGCTGCTTTTTGGCCTTGTACAAATGCAGGCAATAATTCATTGCGTCGCATGAATAAAGAACTTGTTGACCAACCACCAAGCAATCAGCTTTTTTTCAAGCTTCGCTGTACATATTGGTAATTTTGGGAACATCTAGGATGATGACAGGTCGAATGTTCATTCAATTCATATATCACAACATTCTACGGTCCATTCGTTTCTGCGTTTTTATTTTTATTTTTTATTCTAGAGACGGGACTGGCAAAAGTGAGCATTTATATACGATTGAGTGATGGGGGAAAAGTCAAGAAATTGCAAGCAACGACTTTTGATACGACCGGAATGAAAAGCTGTGCTTTATGTACAGTTCTGCATGTACGCTGAATACCGTGTGTATATAGTGCTCAGCATTGAGGAGAGTTGAAAAAAGTAAGAAAGAAAAAAAAAGTCATCGGCGCTATACAGTACATGCAAGCCCGAAGAACAATAATCGGGCAGTCAGTCAGTCGCTCAGCTATACCAGTTCGGTCCCGTGTACCAGCATAACAATAAAGGGGGGAAATTGAAATTTGCCCGTCGGTACTGAGGGCATTTCCGCTAACAAGATTTTGGTGCAGGACGACGATGACAACCATCGACACACACGCACACCTTCGGGGCAAAACTCCGACCACCATTCACCGCAGCAGCCCGCAAAATTCAATTCTCAGCTATATATTCTGCTGCTCCTCCTTTGGATTGTGTTCGTATGGGCGGAAACCCGTTTTCTCCTCAATTTTCCATTCCAATCCCCCCCCCCACCCCCCCCCCCCCCCCGCCCCCGCCCCCCCCCCCTCACCCCCCCCCCCCCCCCCCCCCCTCCGTCTTATCTGATTTCCGATTCCGCTATTCCCGCTCGGATGAAATGTGCTGATTCGGTGGTTCATTGTTGCACCGACCAGCCATTTTCACCGCTTCATTTCCGCGACCAACAACACGCGTACGTCGTTGCCCATTTCAAATCGAATCATCGACTCAAGAAACTGCCCGCCTCCTCATTCCTCTGCTGCACATGTATAGAACCAGCAATGCACACTTACACATACAGTATACAGTTGGGAAACAGCACGACGGAACATTTCATCATGGAATACCCAAACGCATTTATTCACTTATTATCTCTTTCAACATCAAGTCTACCACCTCTTCTCCCACCCCCTTCAATGGATATACATTGTATAGGAGAAAACAACGAGGGGAAGGGAGAGAAAAAAAAAATCCAAAAGTCATCCATCAATTCCAACGAGAGATAATTCGAGGTGCAACCCTTTCTTCTCCAGCAGGACCAGCACGGATTCCAGATGTTGAGCACCCGAGTCCCGCGACAGATGGAAGCCTAAACAAATTTGTAGTCATCATGCAGCTACATATACAACACACAGGCACGCGGTACGGCATTAGGATGATAGAATAAAAACCTATAAGCGTATCGAACACTTGACGTGAGATCAGGTACGACTCGAGTGATGGTAAACAAATGAGGGTGGTCATTTAATGACCCTCGAGGCGATTGCGGGCCGACAGGAAGAGAAAAAAAAATAATGAATAAACGCATCATTAATAACAATAAAAACGAGAGCGAGAGAGTCTCTCGTCCGTGCTGCACAGTGTATTTCATACGCGCATGCGTGTTCAGTCCGGATTCTGCGTGCGAACTGGACGCTTCATATTCCGTGTTTGTGTGTCTTTTATTTTTTTCAGTCTATATGCCTTATTGCTGTTGTGCTTGTGCTGTGTTTGCAGCAGTTATAAGATCCAATAAACCATCCAGAGAAGTTTGAAATAATTTAGAATGAATTACAGTATATACAGGTGTTGCACACAATACATTCGTATAGATGCAATGTGTATACAGATCCAGAGTTACTTTTACGTTATTCCATCGAATGCGACGAGTTCAATGTTCATATACTGTACTGTACATGGAAATGACGAGACAATAAGAGGAGCAGCTCGTAGAAACATGGAATCACTCAATTAACAAGTAAAGACGGCATATTTCCACCGCGCGTCTTGCAGCAGTGACATCTACGCCGGCAAAAGAACTTGATAATTTTAATGGACACAGCAGTACTGTACTATACATATGTTGTAAAATAAAATAAAATTGCGTATCCAGCAGAGCTGGAACCTTCATAGTTTATGTGGAGCAAACCTCCTTTTTTTAAATTAATAAAAAATGATGAATGATTTGACTGCGCAAACAAGCGAAATACTGTGCTGTCATATGCGAAGCAACGATGCTGTAATTGAAAAAAGACGGATGAGGCGGGAAAGTTGACGCGGTCGGTGGGCATTGTCGCGTGTGATCATTTGATGTGCGTGTGTGTATTACTACTGCTGATGCATATACCTCCAATAAATGCTTCATAATAATAATCGCGTGGTAGTGCTGGATGAATGATCAACAAAAGTCAGGGACTCGTTTTATTCCGCGTGCTAATTAAAGGTTCCCCCATGTTCTGCATTGAGTGTCAAGTACAGATGAGTGTTATATAGCTTGAACACACCAATTTTAATTTTCTGCTGGCGATGCGCGACGCAGCACCACTTATATACTGTGTATATCATTTACAGTTCTGTACTCTCGTCAGGTCCTTGGGGAGATGGACAAACACTTGTGTTTTTGTTTCGTCTTGTCGATTCCATTAATTCAGACGCGAGTTCCGCGATCGAAAGGAAAAGTACCGTTTTATCGCCGGCCCGGGTTCCCATGCAGCAGTTGTCGCAATCACCGAAGCACCCATATTTTTCAACCTCATTCCTATTTACTGTACGTAGCTCCACAAAGGGGAATGAACGAGCCAGTTTTATGGGTTTCATCGATCCCAGTCCTGTATATACGTATGTTTAATTTTCCTTTGTTTTTTTTGGTGCTTTTCTTTCAGCAACTGCTATCTTTTGCGGTACTCGAAAGAAACCTTCGCTATATATAGTGGTAGTACAGTAGTAGATAACTATAAACAAATTTCCCGGGAAGAAGGGGGTTTTTGTCGGCTTATTCATCCCGACTATATATTATAGCCATTTGTTCCGAAGCAAGTTTTTGCCTCTCTCTCTCCAAGTTAACCCTCGAGATTTTTCTGGAAAAGACCCGGTCGAAGTTATCGAGCTTCAAGACATCTGTCTGCTATACTGCTGCATGGCGAAGAAAGAAGCCAGAAAAGTACCCGACCGGCCTTATTTCGGCCATTTTTGAGCCCGACAGGAAATAAATAACGCTAACGAGTCTCGGGGCTCAAATCGATTCCCTGAGACGCGTCCGGTAAGATGACGACGGGGGCATATACGAGAAGTGCATCAGTACTTTTTTCCATCTTTCTTTCTTTCTTTCTATCTATTCCCACGGGTATTGGAATGCTTCTTTTCTCTCATGTCTCTTATTGCTGCCTTTTGCTTGACCTTTTCGAGAAGGCTATACAGTACTGTATACAGTATATGCTCGGGAAAAGAGCGAATGAATCCAGTCACGAAATGCAATTGTCGATGAGAAAGCGGTCAGAGTTGAAGAAAGTTGCGCGCGATGCTGCTGCTGAATTCTAGGAAATGTTCGGTTCAGATGGTCAACTGTTTCATTAATGTGGTTCAAAATTCGATCATTTGCTCATGGATGGTTGGCCAGGAACCCACCACTGCATCATCATCAAATCCGTGCCCGGCCTTCTTGGCATTCGTGTGCGCATACGACCTGCTGCTCTGGATGCGTGCGTGGAAATGCCAGCACGGCCACAGGCAGCAAAACGCAGAGCGGAAGGAAAACCCCGGGAGGGAATACAGTATACTGTACCGGGCTCGCTTTCCCCAGCACGGAGACGGTGCGAAAGCTGCGAAAAACAAGGAATGAAAAGGTCCCGTCTTCCGAGGGGAGGGAAAAAGTAGCACAATATGGTACGGTAATACAGTATTACTATTATGCAGACGAAGAAGCGCCGCCCACAGCGAGTAGAATAGCCCGCGCGTGGGATTGGTTCGCCAGCACGGCTTTTTCCACACACTCGCCACGCCTATTTAAAAACAGGTACGCGGCGGGGAGTTGGTCGTTTCTCCCCCTCCCCCTCCCCCCCCTCTCTCTCTCCTCGGTATACATGCTCCTCCCTTTATTTTTCCCTCCACGAGCTGGCCTCAGTGAGTTCCTTCTCGGCTGGCAAGCACCACTACACTTTTTCATGCCTTCTTCTTCTTCTTCTTCTTACATTTATCCCATATACAGTAGCAGCACATCGGCTCAGGAAATGAGCGAAACAACGAGTACAAGTACAGCAGTAGTACATAAAGCCGTGAGCCAGCTTATTAAGAAAGAATCTCTTCAGTAGGCCAGAAAAAGGAACTTGCATCAGTTTATGCTTATAAAAAAAAAATATCAATTGAACTGTAAATTACAACAACAAAAAGAGATATTCAACCCTTAAAAGTTGAATGATGTTGACTCCACCCCTCTTACATTGGACTTCACCCGTTTCCATCAATATGCAACTACTGTATAAATTATCGTGCCGCCGAAATAAAATAAAATAAAATAAAATAATCATACAGCATACAGAGCGACAAAAATTGGCTCATATTCAGTGCGGGCGATTCCTTTCGAGTTTTCTGTAGACATCATACGTACACAGCATAACCTAACTTTTTGGGAAAATGCCAATGTTCGTGCATTACGAGAGCGGATACTTTTCAAAATCGTACAAAAGTTTAGAACTTTGGATGTCAATTTCTTTTCCTCGAATGTATCATGATTGCTGGGAACCTGGCTACTGACTCAAGCCTGTGCATTCGCCTGCTGGATGTGCTGCGCATGTCACAAACACCCACTACTGTTGCTGCTGCAAGGCATGAGACCCACTCTGCATGCTGGCCAAGAAAGCAGCTGATGACCTCATGGTGCAGGATGTGCCGTCAAATATACCTGGTGGATCCAAATAGGACATCCTCAACATTTTCATTTTCTGTTGACCATAGCTTGCATGACTGCTGGAAAGAGCATCAGTTTTGCGAGTTATATTTTTGCAGTCCGCCGTTTACGAATGTGGTGTAGAGGGTCCTATAGAGGATGAGACTATGCCCACTTCCATGGCTATTATTCTGCTGCTGCTGGATATATGGGGACAATTAGAATACGGACCAGCACTAGGCGGAGGAGTATGACAGCTTTACCATCTTTGAGGACAGACTCGAACTGTCTTAATTTTTCGGGACCCGGGCAGGATCAGGTTCTGCGCAGGTTTAAAAAAAAAATTAATCCAACGCCATATAGAGAGGGCCATAATCAAGCAATCATCCATCTTTTCCCCATATATACCGTGCATCATAGGCGTGTTCTCTAAGGGATCTTGTTTGAACCTGACTAGAGTGATCCGAAAACAAACCAAGGCTTATTGTCCTTGACTGTTGTGGCTGCCACATGACCCATTCATTGCGGCCAAAAGGTCATGGCCCTGTACTACTGGACGCTTCAACAAGATGCACCTCAGCTGGCCGCCGAGAGGCATTTCAAGTTCATGGACTGTACTTGTTAAACGACTGCAGCAACTGTGACCTGTGTGTCAATGGCCTGCCTGCTGACCGAGCCAGAGATATAAAGTGAAACCCACCGTCGTCGCTTTAGAAAACTGAATCCCCTGGCCCAGCTGCATGCTTCAAAGTGAGTGGGCCCAAAACAAGCAGTACTACTGCTGAAACTCATGTTTTAATATCCTGTAAGCCTGATCAGGTTCCAACATTCAACGACATGAAAAGTTTTTTTTTTTTTTCGTCTCTGAATCTGGACACGCCCCAGGTTTTTTTTTTCTTAACTTTCCCATTTCAAATCTTGACGATCAACGGAAAACACTTGAGGAAACGGCGTCAGCAATCAAGCTTATCCTTTTCGAAATACAATCAAGACTTGATCAGCTGAAGCCCTGCACCGTCAATCTGAACAGTTTGATGCGAAGAAAAAACTGTTGCATGGTTAAAAAAAAAATAATTTGATCAAAGCTATAATGCGATCGATTCTTGCGTCGCACACAATTTCATCGTCGATCTACCAAAAACGTGCCTGGCAGCAGTCGACGAGACATTAAAGAAGTTGGGAAAAAAGAAACAGGGCTTCGAAAGCCACATACTCAAGGCAACCGTGCACAGCATTCATGAACGTGAAATTAATTGCACTAAATCCAGTGAAAATTAGCGAACTTCTTGACGATATGGTTATGAAAGTTGCCTCTTCAGGTGTGCTGATCGTGGTACTGTCTGTATCCGCGTGAATCTGAAGACTTTGAAGAAATGACCTTTTATATAGCCTCAGCTTTGGAACAAGAATTTGATTAGGGGAGATTGCAATCATTGATATCGTCAGTATATGAAATGACAAGAAGTTATATAACCTCAAATCCATCAAAGAAGGAAAAACAAGCAATATATCTCTGGTTTGAATTGAATGCCATACATTTATTAAAGGTATTTTTATTTAATTCTATTCTCCGATGCGTCGCATTGCAGTATTTAGGAGCAAAGGATTGGCAACCCGCTGGATGACCCTGTCCAGGGGCCAGGTCTTTCAAGCGAATCTGGAGCAGTATTTGGACTAACTGAGCAAGTTCTCGGACTGCAATATCCTCAAGATATTTGGCCAAAAAAGGTAGGAGACACTAACTAACATTGCCATCACACTTTCCCGCACGTCATGCCAGAGGATGGATATGCAATAAGCGAGTTCTCACCTGCTGCTGGGGTTGCCGCAGTGCTGATGATTTATGACCGAGCTTTCTTTTTTTTTCCTTCAACACCATTCTGTATAGATCTAACTCATCAGTGTATTGCACTATTATATTGAACAGCTTTGCACTCGGTTCTGCGGGCCTCTGCTCTGAGTAATAATTATGAAATATCTATTGCAAAGAATGGAAGAATAAAATTACAAAACACGTGACGCGAAAGAAGTTGGAATTTGATTATATGTATACACTATTGTTTTTTTTTTCTTCCAGCAAGAACCTCTTTTGATTTCTCAGGAGAATAAATACTGCACATGAATCAGCACTGCAAGAAGAATGCTTATTGTAACCTTCATAGAATCTTGGAACTAGCGCCTTTGCAAATATCGAAGATGACTGCGCCATTATCAAATTTTTCAATTCCCAACAACAAATGACCTGTTCAAGAAAAATTTTTTGACGCTGCCACACTGACGGAAAACTCAACAAATTATTTCTCATGGTGTGATTCGGGGCTATGTAAAAGCAAGCCAAAGCGTGCACATTCCAAGTTTGACACAACAAACGGAAAAATGTTGCTGCTGGTCATCTGAAAATTCTTTGCCAAACGTAATGATCAAACGTGCAATCGATCTTCATGTGCCCCTTGAGAGAGGATGAATGTCTTTCGGATTCCATTTCACGTATATCAAGTCGTTGAAATTTGAAAATGAAAAGTTGTACAAGTGTATATACGGGAGATGGTTGAGTCATCATCCTCTGGATTCAGCTTATTCTAGATGAATCCCCGGATGAATCTGTCATTATATTCCCTTGGTGTCAAAAAGGCATTTGAAGACGAAATTAACCAATGGATAAACCATGTCACACTATTATTTACAGTAGACTGAGCATATGCCCTGTATATATACGTTCAGCAGTAGCACATCAGTTTCGGCCTTCCCCCCCCCCCCCCCCATTATGCACTAAATATGCAAGATCTGCTGCTGCTGCTCCTCCTCCTCCTCCTCCTACTGGAACGTCTTCCGTACGACGTAATCCAGCATTCAAGTGAGAAATTGCCAGTGTCACTCGGTAATCCCGCCTGGAAAACGGGATCAGCTTTCCAGATCCAGGCCTCGTCTCGTCTCTCGCGGCAGATAAACCGGGCAGTAATTAAGTGGCTTCGGGAACCAATAATCCACGCACGAGCAGAGACCTCGATCGCCGTCGTTTTCCTCTGGCCCTCTTTACATACTGTTATCCAGTACAGTACTGTACAGTACAGTATTCCGATTAAAGCGATGATACATTTTCTGCACGACTCGTTGCCGATGCCGAGTTATTGATGACTCCGGATTGGCCGACTTTTTTCGCAGAGAGGAAGGGAAAGGGCTTCATGTAAAGTTGACGATGGTGCAGTGACGAATTATTAGTAGCTCGTGTGTGTGTGTGTGCTGCTTTTAATTATTTCCAGATACTGTATCGATTAAAGCAGTGTTCCTCAACCTTTTTGGGCCCGCGGACCAGAAAAAAATGTATATACTGTATATATCTGAGAACTGGCAAATTCCCAGAAAATTTTCTGCAGAAGTTTCATAAAATGTTGAAGACTCACCAATGTTATTAGGCAGGTATTTAAAAGAAAAAAGCAGATGAGAATAGCATGAAACAATTATAGAAAGGTGGGCTTGGAGAAAGGTTTCTTAGAATGAAAATTTTAAATAAATTATTTCAGCACGAGAAAATTCGTCTGAATAATTGTTATTAGAAGAAAAGTCAACTTTTGTTTTCATCAGATAATTCAACTGCCATTGTACATCCGAAATTGTAGGTCAAAAGAGAGAAGACTTCATTACAAATTTTGATAAAATTCACTATATGCTGAACAGTTTCCCGCGGACCAGCTGGCAAAAAACTTTTAGGGACCGGCGCCGGTCCGCGGACCACGGGTTGGGGAAACCCTGGATTGGAGAGACGGCGGCAGAAGTAAATACACTATAATAATCTTATCGAGCGTTCCTTTTCCCTCATTGTTTTTCCTATTTCTCTCACATGCATGCAGTCATTATTTTTTTTCACGCACGCACCGGCGGCATGGAATATAATCATCACACGTATATGTATACTAATTACTACCTGTAATACAGCACTTGCATATATATTGAACCAATATGTGCTCCACGACGTTCTGACAGTTTCCGGGCGAGGCTAAAGATCTGCTACAGCATCATCAAATATCCCGAAAGAAAAGACGAGGGAAATCTGTTGAGGAGCATCAGTACAAGACTCGCAATCATCACGGTTGCTGATCGAAGCATGAACAAACATGCCATTTTCTCTGCATTTCAATGGTGTCTTTTCTCCGCCGTTGAAATTATTTTCACATCAATTGGAATCCGTATTAGCACACGTCGTTATTGTCGTCATGCATGGATTAATACTGTTTCGCGTTCTCGAATCACATTGGTTTTGTTCATCAAATGAGAAAGCCTACAGTTCTCCCATGTGCCTTTGTATATACAGAATGACTTGGTTTGCACTATATTATGCAACAACAACTCTGCATTTATTTCCAAAGATTTCCCAAGCGTGAAAATACCCTCAAGTACACGCTGTTGATGAATCAGGATAGTTTTACTGTGCTAGCGAACTACACTTGAAGTAGCTATTTATGCAGTACTTTACTGTATTATTGCTTATAGTGACTGTATTACTCTCGTCTCCCTGCATTTTTCTTTTACATTTCTTTTATTCTCCTCGGTGTTACACATTTTGTGAATTGCAGAGAAATCGCGAAAATATGGGTATATACCCCCTTCCTTTTATTTCTTCTTGTTACATACTGTACTGTACTTATTGCGGAGATGAATGCATCAAGTCCTCTATCTCGTGCGCCTTTGAATACTGGAATGCCCGACTTATGTTTCGTGTGCCAACATTTTCCAGGCAAAGCAAAAGAAAGAAAAAACAAAGAAGGAATCATCCGACAGCAGTTCCGACACTGCTCATCCAGACTCTTCTCCGTAATACAGTATAGTCAAGACAAGTGCAAGGAGCTGATGGTGGTCAGACTCAACAACGTTTTTGGCTGGAATGCAATTTCAAGAAGGGTCGGATTTAGCCCTGCTTCGGGTGCTGATGGGCAAAATGAGTGAAAGAGAGAGAGAGAGAGAGGGAGAGAAGAAGAAGCGGATCAGCGGCGGTAATCGTCCGGTAACACCCGGGCCGGTGTCTCGACAGCAAAGACGAGCCATTCTCAACGCACGACTCATTCCCTATATCCGGCCGACGAAAGGCTAAATCCAGTGTTAAATTTCCCTCATTCACTGCTGCTGCTGATGCAACGCAGTAGTGTGTGCTTCGTTTTCGTATTGTTTCTTTGACTTCGCTCCTTATCCATTATTGAAGCGTGATGGTCTCTTTTGACGATACGATTCAGCAGCATCGATATCTTATCCAGTATACTAGACTCGACAGGATACGCTCTCTTCCACCTCCTCACCGTCGCATCATCCTCAGCAGCAGCAGTATATCGTCGAGGGAGCAAAAGAGAGGAAAGAAATGATGCAGGCATCACAAGATTTTCATCCCGCGCCAGCATAAAATAAGCAAGATATAACTGAAAGATGATGACGATGCCAAAAACACACGCACAAAAAAAAAAAAGAAACAAGATATATTGTGCAGCATGTTGATGAGGTGTTGATACACTATATGGATGCCACATGCATTCGTCGTCGAGTAATTTCTCCTTTATCCCCTCTTTATATGTACTACTGTATATGCACCGTGGCCTCATCTCTTCTCTTGCTGCTGCTGCTGCGAGGAATTATAAAGAGCTGATGTGTACAGTGCCTGCATGTACGGTATATGTATAGACCAAGAGTGCATATGCGTATATACGTGTGTGAGGTTTAAAAAGGTGGATGGGGTTGAACGGAAAGAAAAGCCAGCCTCCAAGACAGAAAAGCCGCACGGCGATGGCGTCGGTCGGTCGGTCGGTCGGTCGGTCGGAGGGATCGATCGATGAAAGCCCCGAAAGGAGGGGGTTTGCTTCTCTGCAGAATATATGCGTACGTACGTACACGAGCTCGGGCAAAAATGGAGGGATTAAGTTCGGAAAGAGAGGAGCTGGCGACGAGAAAAACCCCCCTCTTTCGACGACGACGACGACAGGGATGTCGAGTCAGGGCTCTCGGATCCCCTCTTCCCCTTTTTCCTGCTTTAGTGTCGTCGTCAAGCAGCAGCAGACAGATTGCTTCGTCTCTGTCTAAATATATCTGCATGTGCAATCGTGAGTATATCGGCGTGATGTGCTCTGTTCTGTAGAATTTTAGATACAGGGTAGTATCGAGTCGTAGACAAGCAGACACTATACAGATTTACTGTGTAAACTTATACAGCACCTGCATACTCAAAAATGCAACAACAAAAAAGACTTCATATTGTCGAGAATATTACACATGCATATTTGCAGCATCCGGTGTGGGCTGGGCACAACTCGAAAAAAAAAAGAGGAGAAATCATGGACGATATGCTGCTGCGTCAATATTATTAAGACTGATTACTGCGAGACGATGATGATTTTACAGTATTATTACATAAACTGTACAACGTGTGCTCTCATTTTTGCAGATCAACTGCTTGCAAAAAAAAGGCAAAGGAAAAGCTTTTGATACTCTTGTATTATTATTATTACTTTGTGCTGTATAAGTGATGCAAACGTCGTCGATCGAGGAGATTGACGATTAATAATCGTATCCTCTTATTTTCTTTTCTTTTTACAAATCTAATCTTTATAGCCTGCAGCACAGAGTGCTGCATCATGCATCATGTACTGCTGCTGCAGAACATGATGCACAGTACAGTGCAGCAGTGCCTGATTGTGCCCTTTTGCAGATATCCTCCCAGCAGCAGCAGCAGGTCTTGTTCAGCCAAGAGCAACAAGAGCAGAAGAGGGTTTCCGGATTTCCGTCAGAGTTCATCCCCTTTCCGAGTGAAAACTTTCACTCGATCGTCGTCCCTCCCCGACCATCAGCAGCAGCACTCGACATTGCCGTCCTTTTTTCCCCTCCTACTTTCTTGTTTTATTCTTCCCTTTCTTTACTTATTATTGCAACAACCAACCCCCCTCTTGCTGATACTGTATCCACCCCCTTCTCTCTCTCTCTTTTTCTCATTTATTGTGCTTGCACATGCACCAGACGTCGACGACGACGACGATGAGGGGGGGAAGGAGGAGGAAGGAGAGAGTGAGAGAAAAGGGAATGAATTAAAAACGGGCCTCGGGTTTAATATCCCCGAGCCGCCATGCCGTCGTGGATTCTTTCCCTGTCGTCATCGTCGCTGTCGGCAAGGAACGGAACGGAGGGGTGCATAGAGGATTTCAATTTCCGCCCCCATTTTTCCCCAGCATGCGTATACTGTATATATATATACGTACAGTATACTGTATACTGTATATATATAAGCGCACAAGTCGCCATTTTATTCTCTCATTCTCTCTCTCTCTCTCTCTCTCTCTCGTCGTTGCCTCTGAAAGAAGGGGAGGGCTGATGAACGACAGACGAAGAAAGCACATGTGCGTATATACATGGAGAGACATTCGAAAATCCCCGCCCGAATTTCTCGAAAAACTATTTCATTCTTAATTATACATATATACTGTACAGGCTCAGTTTAACGCTCGGAACTGATGTGGCATATATACAGTAGGATGTTCTTCAGTCCGACGACGATTATGTAGCTGGAAACATTTCCGAGTACAGTACTGTACTGGATATGATATGGCATGCTGTGTTTCAACAGTACGTATAGCAGAAACTGGCATTCCTTCCGATGAAAGTGAAAATTATATTAATTTAGATTATGACGATGAAATCATCCCGCGAGCAAAGACAATTATGCAATCTCTCATCAGGCCAGGGCTGTCACGTTCACTGATTTTTGTTGTTTTGCCTTTGTTTTTTGGCTATATACTGCAGCTGCCTCGATCGGACAGAATCTAAGCCTAGATTTGAGTCACGCTCGAAAGCTACATATACACCCTGCTGATATATTTCGTTGATGTTTGTTTGTTGGCTCGCTTGACGACTGCCAGACTAAATAAGTTGCATTCGGATTAGGAAATCCTCTCGAGACTCCCGGTGATGAGTCAGGACAGGGCAGCAAAAAGCGGAGGCGGCATAAATGTGCATTTCCTGTGCCCCCCACTGATTTGAGTCCCCGCAGCAGTGGTTCGGCTCACTGCTGCGCCCTTGCAGTAGAACCCCATGCCCCAATAAGTGTGGGACACTATACACAGTACTGCACTGTACTGTGATGATCACTCGGAATCATCATTCATCAGGCATCCTTCCCAGGAATGATGAGTCGAATAATATCGACGGAAGAGGGCCGGGTTATATTGCAGATGATATATAAAATTATAAATCATTGGCACTTATTTCAGGATTACTGCCAACACGAGTACTGCATGTACTGATGTACTGGAGTTCGCATCTTCAACTCCATTCAAAATGCAAGATGCTAATGGATCATTTCGAATCGAATAGTCTTCATTTTCACTGATGCTTTGCCCGAAAATGTTCAAAGTGTTTACTGGATATGTATATAAGCAAGTTCACTCGTCAAAAACTGGTTTGTTGTTGAAGATACAGAATTGTAATTCCGTCTTTAGTGTGTGGGACTACATATAAGGTTCAGAGCAGCAATTAAAGTTTCATCTATCCTTCCTTGAAGCAGGTGTACTCAGTCAGTTGTTCTGAAACCACCTGCCGAGGGAGTTGAAATCATTTCGGAGATACAGTACTATAATTCTCTCAACTATACTGTACTGTTCTATTTAGTTGCAACGGACAGACGTTGCATCACTTCAGTAGTTTTAACCATCAATACAATAAAGGGCGAGGGGGAGGATTGTCTCAAAATACTCCGGATAATAATCTTCAGTCAACTTGTGAGGGAAAAATGGATCGAGTATCATCAGAAGCAGAGTTGAAACTCGCAGTAATTTCGAGAATATTCCCAATAACACGCGGATGCCGATAAACCTTTCTCGAGGAAACTCAAATCTCAACACGGCCGCTCTAGAAAAAAACGATTGAAAATATAAAAAAAAAGTTGGTGAAGAGAACATCAACAATCTGCTGATTATTGCTGCGGTGAAATAAATAAAAAAGAAATGCAGTACTGTATAGATGAAGAATGGAATTGATCTGCAATGCCTCTAAAAACCGATGTGAAAATGCGGATTGGACTTGTGCCCGTGATGAAGCTATAGGACGACAGCCGCCAGGATTTCCTCGGAAGAAGGGACATCGATCAAGAAAAGTTGACTTAATTATGTACATCCATTCCGGGCTCATCACAATCGCTGATGCATCGAAAACCTTTCCTCGGCACAAGCGCCGCTCAAACTTCTCGACGAAACTTTCTGCTCAAACTTTGCGCAATATTCCGTAGAAATATTTCCGCGAATTCGTGCTCGGCGATTCTTCAGCAGCAGCAGCGATTTTCACCGATAAATGTAACCATAGGACGGACGCCAAAAGCAGGTACAGCAGGAGAATAAAGTTAAATTTGCAAGCAAGAAAAACAGGTACAGCAGAATCCAAAAGCAGGGAATAATGCTGATGAGGCCCTGTTGCATTTCTATGGCGTTCTGCTGATGATGGACTTGGTCATCGTCGTCGTCGCGTATAGTTGTACAGTAGTTGGGATTTTTCCTTCTCATTTCGGGGGAATTTTAATTGGTGCAATCATCTTCAGACACCCGAGGCCGGCGTTCGCACGCGAGCCAGCCGCCTCGTCTCCGACAATGCAGCACAGCAAGCACGTGACTTCGTTAAACACGTAGACCGCACGTTTTGGCATCGCCCCAATTATTACGCGACGAAATAACCCCCTTTCATCACAAGTTCATTGGACGTGAAATCGCAGGAAATGTCCCGTGAAATATAAAGCGAAACTTGGGTAACAGCAAACAAACAAAGAAACCAAAAAATCAAAACTTGCGTTAATTATTATCGAACGTTAGCTATACACCGTAGCTTATTGATCATCGTGCGTCAAGTTTGGTTCATATCAAGCCTGGTTTGAAAAATGTATATTTCCGGCCCTATTGATGAATTCCGACCTCGATGCCTCAATAAAAAAAATAAAAAAAATGATTTGCACTTGCTGGCCGACGAAAGAGACGACAATAACGACAGTCTCGGCCGGATTGCTGCTGGGCCAGCACAGGCGAGAAAGAGCGGAAGTTGAGAGAGAGACGCAATTTCCGCATCCATATTGAGGCGAAACAATGCAGAAGAAACTTGACTCATTCTGGGCCCGAGTTGGACACAGTGTCTGAGAGTTTCATCAACTTTCTCAGCATCGGGTGTCGGTGCAAATGAGGCCTCGGGTTTCCTTCCTTCCTTCCGTTCTTCCTTTTCTGGCCTGGCCATCCGCAAAAGGGGGACGACGATACGAAGAAGAACAGTTTCATTCTAGCTCCTCTCATTTCCTCACAGAAACCGGGAGATCCTACATACAGCAGTGTAGGTCTTTCGGGTACACTGCTGCTGCTGCTGCTGGTACAATAATTCATTCATTTCTTTCTCTTTTTTTCTGTGTTCTATATATAATAGATATATATATGGGCTCAGGGTGTGTGTCATTATAAGAAACTGCCTTTTTTTTTAAAAAGAAGTCTCCTGTAGTGTTCTCCATACCATCAGGGCCGCGAAGAAATAATCCTGACACGAATCCACGTCAATTCGAGGCAAGCCATGATGAATGTACAGTATTTTATATACTGTACAATACACTAACTGTAGTAATTGCAAGTCGCCAGCACGGTATTTCCGGGGCGGGAATACAGGTCAGAGAGTCCGTCCCCGAAATGTTGCGATACGCATCCGAAACCGGAAGATACGGGGAGGGGACTTTGCCTTGCAAATGAATCCGGGAAAATTTCCTCGCCGTTCTGATTTTCTCTCGACAGCGTCGTTGTTTGTTTCTCGGATTTCTCCGCGCCGATTTTCTCTCCAATCAGCCGCAACAAAGTATAGAGACGATGAGGACGTACCGTCTTTATGAAGCTCTCGAGACATTCGCGCTGAAATTCCGCCTCGCATTTAATGAAAAAGTACGATCTCCCTATCCGCTGTCTATATATATTATGTATATATATATATTCATCTCCATCACACGAATTCCCACCGAAATTCGCTTCCCAAAATAAAGAACAGAAAATAACGAATCTTGACAAGTGCTCACTATCACGCTTTCTATTATACTGCAATTATTACAGTACAGTAGATCTTTCAAGGGGTTCGATTTTATTCTGCGACGGCGATATCGTCAGAAACAACATGCAAGAATTCATGGAGAAAAATAACACTGAAAATCAACATACTGTATATTATGACTGCAGTAAAATTGAAAATACCGTACTTGCTTCGCACTTATTTGAATTCTCATCAGCTATCTGGCCGTGTTCATACAGTAATTCAGATAATTTTACTGTACTTGATATCATGCAATAGGAGGTGATGATGAACGTAAGCCGTTCATCAGAAAATGTCCTTTATTTATATGTGCTGCACTCTGGAAATTGTCATGTGATTTCAGCCAAAAGTGGATCATATGTCAGTATATAGTGGCGCGGTTTTAATCACCGCCGCCACCGCCACGACCGCCTTTCGCGGGCTTCTCGTCGTGTCACCTCTTATTTGGTCAAAAATGACCCAAGGATAAGCTAGCTTGTACGTCCCGCCGATCGATAATTGCCGGGCAAAGGCTGATCAGTAATTATCCCTCTTTCCAGCAAAATCGAGTATTGCATAGTAGCACTGTCCATGACTCTATGTCTATGGCGCACTATATACAACTTGAAACACTCGCTCATCAGCAAGAATAAAGACGAATACGAGTAAAGAGTACTGGCACTGACCTGGTCTATCAAGGGACTCGGCGAAGCCTCGAACTTGACCGGGAACTTGCCACTGGAAATGGCTGCTTCGAAATTCGGAATGAGTCCGTCGAATCCGACAGCACCGGGCTGCAGGTGGTTGTTGTTGAGATGCTGGTGGTGGTGGTGGTGGTGGTGATGCAGGGCATGGTGCTGGAGTTGTGCTTGTTGTTGTTGTTGTTGTTGCTGTTGTTGTTGTTGTTGCTGCTGTTGTTGCTGTTGTTGTTGTTGTTGCTGAAGCTGCTGCTGCTGTAGTTGTTGTTGCTGCTGGAGCTGCTGCTGGTGCTGCTGGAGGATGCTACCAGCATTGAGTTGGTGGTGGTGGAAACTGTGGTGATTGCTCAGCACAGCAGAGGTGGCATGGAGGAAGGCCGACGACACGACGCCGGACTCGTCGTCGGTGGGCGGCGACGACGCGTCGACATTGAACGAGGCAGACGTGTCGCGAATCTCCGACAGCGGGACGCGAACCCGGCCGACGCCAACGCCGACACCGACACCGACACCGACACCGACACTCGGCTGCGGCGACGTCGACGGCGACGTCGCGTTCCCACTCGTCGAGTCGGCCATCTCGAAAGCGTATTCTCTATATATCAAATGTCTCCCCTTATGTGGTGACGATGATGATGTTTGCCACGACGACAGAAGACGACGACGACGACAGGAAAAAACCCAACGCGCACATATACTGCTGGTGACACACGCACGACACGACACGACACGACCCGACCCGATCACAGCGAGTCACTTTCAATCTCACTTACGCTCACTTTTTCCTTATATCTATTGCATGGTATGAGTCCAAAACAAAAATTATACAGGGTATACGTTTCGATAATAAACCTTCTTAATAAAAAAAAAAGGACTATATATTCGTGCTTTATTGCATCCGAAACGGGTGTTCCGTATGCAAGAAAATAATGATATTAATGTTTCTGCAAGTCTGTCGTCTTTTTCCGTCGATTGCTTGACACAGTGATAATCAATGAAGGGGTTTTCGATGGATCAAAAGTCTAAACACACCTCGTGTAACAATGGTATTGTACAGTATTATGAATCTCTATATCTCGCAATAATAATCCGCACTTTTATCTCCCTTATTCATCTATTTTCGTTTCTCATTCAATTTTTAAAAATGGGCACCGATTTTTATTTTATTTTTATTTTTCAAAGAAGGAAATGAACTCGGCGGCTCATTCTATTCCATCAGCAGGATGGCGAGAGCCGAGGAACACGTGCAACCGAGTTGCCAAGTACGAACGTACTGCGGTGAAACCGCGTTTCCTCCGAGACACTTTCGGTGATCGTCCAGATACAAGTCCCGAGACCGCAATGAGATGGGAAAGGTGGAATAAAATAAATGCTCCACTGGATATGCTTTGGATTCGTTTCCAATATACTGCAATTATTTGTTATATATATATAGGATTGAGGATGATCGGAATATGTCTTCAAGATGAAGTGAAGAATCCAAGTCGATTCCATAATTACGTCACTCTTTTTTTTTTTTCAATCCTCCCTATGTATTTGATCATGAAATTGATGGGAAAAAGGCAAACAAATGTTACAAATGGGAACTTTTTTTTTTAGTTTAAGGTCCCTCGATTAAAAGAGTCAAAATCTTCAGAAGATATCCTATACTTGTAAACGCAAGTTATTAACCCACCAACTTACGTTGCGAAATCACTCTTAATTTTCAAAATTATATACGTTCACTGTATATATCTCCAACTTTATTTGCAAGAGAGAAAATTGTTTCTTCTCAGTAGAAAAAAAATAAATGAATAAAAAAATGCGGGAAAACTGGGAAATAAAACGGCTTTGTCAACTGCCAAGACTCAGCGCATCATAATCGCGTCAACCATACTATGAGAATAATGGACCGCCGGCGCATCATACAGTTTTGATGACTTATTACGTGTACGAAAAACTCACGGAAATCACGAAAGAAGGAAACAAGCCTGGATACCACTCCAGGATCAAGAGCAGAGCAGAGAAACCCCCGGTGTACGGGTTTCTCCTCTGCTGATGGGAAACAACAAACACACACGCACACTCACACACATGCCGGAAGTGTGCGCAGTACGTGGCGGAAGCAGAAATGTCGCAGCGTCGCGCGCATGCGATCGAATGCCACTCGGCGCGGGGACAATTTTCTCCCCGCACTGCGCGCCGATTTTCCGTCTCTTTCGAATTTGCATACCGGCGGCGGTCCTCTACTTTTCCAGCTGCTCAATAATCATCATGGATAATAAATGAATTGCAAAGAAAGAAGCGAGGGAAGCATTTATGGGGACCACGCATGGGATTCGTAAAGATTGGATGAACAACACGGAACAAAAATATACTGTATAAGAAAGTGCTTCTTCCGAGTACAGTACAGTACTGCACCAGCATACATGCCGTATCCAATCGGAGTCTGCTGCTTGACTATGAATCTCGACGCCGCCGATATTGGTTGGCGAAAATCAAGAAGTTGAAGGAAAAAAACATAGAAAGTGGGTATAATGCTGATTTGTTCCTTGCTGAAAGCCATTCGAAATTCCTACAGTAGTTTCTTTCGTAATGTATCTGGTTTCGTCAGAAATAAAAAGGAAAATAAATTCGTTTGGAAATCGGGGGTGTGAGGCTGCGCGAACTTGGTTTTCGTTGGAAGGCTTCTCCAACATACTCTACTGATGTACTATGCAGTCCACGATTAATATATACGTGTACAGTATATAGTCGTATTCGTGAACCACGTAGCCTAGCTCTTACGGATCGTATAGCAGCAGCACGGGCGTGTATACACGCTAGTACAGTATAGTAAAATGCACCAGCTGCCGGGGTTTATCAAAGTATGAATACATAAAGCGCAGCTGTTCCTCCTTGTTGTCTATCCGGCATTTTTAGAAAAATTCCTCCTCCTGCTGCCCGCCGGCAAAAATTGCGTTTTTCCAACTCGCGGAAAAGGATTCTGATGGCAACGGAAAACGTTTCCTAGCTCTGGCGGGGCTTAAACCTGAAACTGCCGCCGGCTTCCGCAGCAGCACTCGCGTTTTCTGCTGATGCTGACGGGGATTTCCACCACGAACCGGGGGGGGATGGCATTTCACCTACAGTACTGCTGTAGACCCAAGAATATAATGGGGATAAACTGCACGTTTTTTTCAATAATTGTATCACGAATGACCTAATGCTACGCACTGATGCGTCGTTTAATGATTGTTTAATGTATCGTCCAATTACTGTAATTTGTTTCAGTCAAGGTGAAAGAAATTACTGCATTTCTCTGATGTGTTAATGAAAGCCTGACATGCGGATGAGGTTGAAGAGTTTAAGTAGAAATCAGGATGGAGGGGGGGGGTGAAAGGGGCCTTTGTAATTGAAAGAAATCAAGTAAGAAAAATGCATTGGCAACCAAACTTGCAACAGATGTGCAAAATTTTCGATTGATGAGGCATCTTCGAGAAAACGACTCTTGTTTGCTGTTGTACAGTACTGTATATTAGTTGCGTTGTTAAATCCACCTGCTGGGGTTATTTGCCTCCGATGAAGAAGTAAAAACACGAACACGACCATTTCTCCGTCCCAGAGGGCGAAACTCATCATTTTGTTTCTGGAATAATTTATGGCTTCTTCTCAAATCACGCATAGCCGAATTTAAGAAATTTTCTAATCATTCTCAGGAGGTGTTTTCCAAGTCGAACACTGAGTGAATCATCCACTGGTACCTTGGTCACCGTAAGGGAAAATTTCTCGATACTGACAAGAAAATAAAATTCCTGCTGGACCGATTTTAAACTCTCATACCTCTAGGGTTGAAGTGGTTGAAGAATCTCGAAGAAATGATTTTATTCGGGGCAATTGTATTTTATGCGACTGTGTCCAAAGACAAAAAAAAAGAAATTAATTTCCTAATTGATTTCAACCTTCCCATTTCAATGCAGCCGTTTTTTTAAAAATCAGAATTACATATGTTCAGGTCTCGTTTCGAAGTAAATACAAGTGCTTGTCTTTCATAATTTAGACGAACGTTTGTGGCTATTTCGTACAGCAGTCCAAAATGTCTCAATCAAGAAAACTTCAACACAAATAATTTTCATGCGGGAATAAGTTCGGATGAAATCCTCAACATTTAACTCCTGCTGCATGTTCCTGTCTCAAACTCCTGATTAAGATTAAAAACCAAAACTGATTCGAATCAAAACACTAAATAAATTTCCCCGTGGAGTATTACGTCTTTCCTCAGTACATATGGCCACGTGTGCAAGACGAGTTTTATTGCAGCATGGTAAAGTGGAAGAATTATTGGCGATGATGCATCGGAAATTATTACCCCGAGATGCATGATTCCGTTTTATACTCCGAATGCTTTTCAATGAGTCACATGCTGCTTCAACTACCTTCAACAAAAAAATGTTGAACAAAACAAACGGGGGAAAAAGTCTTTTTCTCATCGGGGTCTCACCCCGTGCAGGCCTATTTAAGTGTTAACTTGCAAAATTAGTATTTTCTGCTCGAAACCTTTATACAGTATAGGCAAATAGAGTCAAGTGATTTCCTTTTATTGCGATCCGGAAAAATTATTCTTCGTTGTTTTTCCCCGACTCAAACTGACAAAAGGGAACAACGACTTCCGAAATCAAGAAAGAATTTATCGATTGAAAAAAACGCGTCGTCGTCGGTCGTTCTCGTGACGGCGACCTGGAAAACTATCAATGGATTTTGCCGACGACGCCAACGAAAAGAAGAAAAAAAACTCTTCCCATTTTATTTTCGGTTTCTTCTTTTTTTCAGCGCGTCGGCCTTGTTAGTGGCGGTCAGATGTCGACGCCGAATCCGTTACAGCAGTGTTTGCCAAGGGGGAGAAGGAACGGCGGCAAAAGAGTCGACTAAATATATACGTATATATAATACGTGTGAAGGACAAAAAAAAAGAGGAGAAGTAGGACAAGAGGTATGAAATGAAGGCATTTATTGAAGCCGATTGATGATCAACCCGGGAAATCAATAAGTAGGCAGCATAGTATCTTTCAATTTTTTGCTCGTCCTTACGATAATATGACCGTTTCTCTCCGCCGAGGTGTCTGAAATTCAACTGGTTTCTATCTTGCTGACGCTATATACTTGGCCTCGCTTCGTCATCGTCATCATCACCATCCTATACTGCTCTTTGTTTGTTCACTAGATTTTTCTTGATCCTTTTCATTATAGTGTTGGCTTTCGCCGACACAAGCTAGGAGAGAGAGGGAAAAAAATTTGGTGCTATAGCGCTTCGTCGCAAGTAGCGAGCATAAATTAGGGAGGTGAATCGCGATGGAGGAGCGAAAAAATGCGGCCATTGAAATGCGGCCTGAAAGTCTCACGGGCTCGACGTTGCGATCCGAATCACTTACGGCAGCCATTTTCCCTTTCATCCCTGCGCTGAATGCTCCCTTTCGTCCTCGCATAAATTAATGTACATTCATACCCAATGTTCTTCATTTCCTTCTTCTTCTTCTTCGTCTGCTCATGTATGTCCCCAACAGCACGCACAGGGAAGAAAGAATAAATAAATAAATAAGCAGATGAGAGACAGACGAAGCATTCTGACAGTCGCTTTTCTCGTGACGACGAGAAAACCAAGTGCTGTTGAGACTCATCCGTAGACTCTTTGAGATTTATCTATTGCAATCCGTGTTGATGATTTTATTTTATTTTAATAAACTGTTTTACTCTGTTATATGTATACGGATATACGAAGCTTTTCTTGGCGAATAACGCTTTCTTATTTCCTCGTTTATTCAGCAGTGGAATTGTTTATTGACTCAGTGCTGAGAGAAAGAGAGAGAGAAATATTCGCACGCACTGAGGATTTCTTTTATTCATTTCGGCCGGTCGAGGCATTTTTTTATTTTTTATTCTTCTTATTATTGCTGCTTTGTTTCTGGCTTGGCTACTTTTTCAGTCAGCCGGCCTTCGACTCGACTCGTGGGAGAATTCTCATGCAGAACTCTTGCCAATGGACGAGGAAAAAAAAAAAAAAAACCATTCGCCCTCATCAGAAATAACTCTTTGACTTGAGCCGAAGTCCTAAATTTACGGGGCCGTCGGTGCTGGGAAATCAATCCAACGCCCGTGATTGAAAATAACCCAGCTTTGCTGCTGCTGCCTGACACAAAGAAAAAGATTAAGTCGCATTTTTCCAGTCGCTCTTTTTTTTGGGTTGAAATAGACGCAAAAAAGTGCTCAGCTTCCCTGGGAATGCTCTCGCCGTCACGTTCATCGGCGTCAGTGCATAAAACCAGTGCAAAGGGGTAAAAAATCTTCCCCATCACCACCAGCAGTATAGCCGAAAGTTCTTTCTTTTTTTCCGCGAGCTCAGCGGCAAAAATCACCGCAGGCATTTGCATACAGAATAATTATACACAAACACCTCTTGTATTGGAATCCCGTTGAAAAAAACCTCATTTGCTCACATGGGTGAACCGTGATCCGGGAGAGAAAAAAAAAAGTGGCGGGGACATTGCGACCCCTACCTCTTTTTCTCAGGGGAACCACGGGACCGAGGGAAAGGGGTTAAAAATTGTTTCCGTGCTGGAAGCATTTTTCAGTTCATGTCATGAAGAGGGGTTGCAATACGGGATCCCACAGCAGGGGCGGGTCAAGGAGGAAACCCCTCTGTTTTTGCACTCTTTCTTTCAAGCCTTTGCAGAAGCTAGCAGATTCAAAGGACCAATCTACTTACACAGTATTTTTATTACTATCACTGTATTATAGCTTCGAGATTAAATGGATATCCTGAATATATGCGTATGACTTTGCTTCAGATAAGGTGAGCCTCAAATAAGGGTCTCGCACTTGATTATATGAAACAAGTTATTTTTCAACTGGAAAACGATTTGTGCTGTGAATGCAGTAATTGTCCTCTCGTCTGCTTGTCTGCGGATATTTCTTCAAAAGATGTTTATTCTTTCTTTCTCAGTCGTTTTTTTTTTTAAAATTATTATTTGTTTTTCCCTGTAAAACTCTGAATATTCCAACACCGGCCGCAATATATTCTACTTGGAATTTTCAAGTCATCTGAAATTGGCAATTCTTGTATACTTTTAGGTGCATTCAAGAGGTCAACTGGTGATTAAGCGTACCGCCGACTGCTACATTGAGGATTATACAGGATCCGAGTGGATGTGTTGATGTGCTTCCTTGCTGCTAATCCGAAAAAGACTTTGGATTTATCTGAAAGATCAAGCGTGTCACACACAACAGGCAAATCCAAGACTGCTGGCCCCGGTTATCTATTAAATTTAGAAATTATAGGAATTCAAAAATGGAGTAAATTCCATCCAAATGTCGGCGTCATCAGTTTCCTCATTTCTAGCAGTAGATCAATCAGGGACTTTTTTTTTGGGAAACTGAATATTCCAAGTGAGTCCCTCCCGTCTTTATACGCGCACATGAAGCCTATACACGAGGAGGTATACGGTTTTGGGTCTGCATTTAAGAGACGAGGCGTGTGCTTGTCCTTGTCCTGTGAATGCCAACGTCGTCGTCGGAAGGCATGGTAATGAGTCTCATTCCCAAACAAAACAAAACAAAATTTTGAAAAAAAAGGGGGGGAAAAGGAAGATGAGATGAGGTATGCAGATACAGTACAGCAGTATATATATATATATATATATATATATATATTCATATATTCAGGATATCCATTTAATCTCGAAGCTATAATACAGTGATAGTAATAAAAATACTGTGTAAGTAGATTGGTCCTTTGAATCTGCTAGCTTCTGCAAAGGCTTGAAAGAAAGAGTGCAAAAGGACGAAACGAGAGGCAACGACCTTCCCCACACTGATCCGGATACCTTTTTTTTATTGTCATTTCCTCCAGGCACCAATTTTTCACCCAGTCCAGCTTCCTTTTCATTTCTAAATGTTTTGTTTGTGTTTTTTGCCGCGTTTTTTTCTCTCCAGTATTATTATTATTATTACTGTATAACATTATTCCGAAACCTTGGCGAACTGAAAAGAGACGAGCCGAACGAACGGGTTAAGGTAGGCGCTTTGTTGTGCAATTTATTGTGCTGGTGCGTCTCTCTCTCTCTCTCCCTATCGCAAGCATGGGAATCACCGCTTTTTGCAAAGTCCCACGACGAGTCATGAACACTTGTCCAGGGAGCATAAAAAAAAATGTACAATACAACTTTGTAAAAGAGAACATCGCAGTGCAATATGAAAAACAGACGAGCTTAATCTTAAAAAAAAAAAAATACAAACAGCGGCTGATTTTGATACCGAAACAGTATTGAAAGTGTCCAAGAGCAACGCGTTTTTCGCATATGCCAGAAGAGTGTTAGCAAATTCAAGAGCACAAAAATATTTTCCAGCAGAACAGCCCCTCCAAAACAAAACAAAAAACTGTATATCCTGATGGAAACCCTTACGTTGATTATAGATGACTGTACTGTACTATAACACATAACCCAAAGAAACTACTGTACATCAGTATTTGTGTAATCTATTCGTTACAGAATTCTTTCGTGATTCTTGCGGCCGAAACAGTTTTGCTCAATAACTGCTGTTATCTCGGACACGTCGGCAATTTCCATCATTTTATGTACTCCGAAATCAACGGGATTTTAAATAATTGCGAGATTACTGCACAGCAGCACAGTACAGTACAGTATTTCGTCCGGCAGCAAGGTCTTTTCGCAGTTGCTTGCGAAATTCCGGCCGATCGGTTGGACAAGCATTCACAGCCGCAGGCGTAATCTTCTTGAGGTGCTAATTACGCAGGAAAATGTGAGAGGGCGTTTTTGGGGCCAATCAATCAATGTTGGCCGCAAAAACGACTTCTGCTCTATCGTCGCACACACCATCATAACGCAGAATATTACCACAGCAGCAGCAGCAGCAGCACAAGTTTCTTTTTTCGCCATCATTGTCTCTTTGTTTTTTCTTCCCTTTTTTTGTTTCAAGTGTTAAGTACCTACAGGTGGGGGTACTTGGTAGTCCACGATCTTTTTTTAAAATATATTTATTTTGCTTTTCTTTTCCAAGTGTCTAGAAAAGCTCGAGTTACTCGCGTCACGAATTACGCCTGATTTTTTCAGCTTAAAATTGTATATTCAACAAATGCAGGACATATGCAGAGGAATGATTCGCGGGAATAATAAGACTCCTTTTCAATTCACAATACAGTACAATAATTGTACTCATATGAACGATGGTTTCTTCGATGTTTCGAAAAGAATAACCTCCGCGGTATACGGCTTCTAATCTTGAAAATGTTGAGGAAATCTTTCTGAAATTCCTATTTCATTTCGTCAAAAAGATAAAGGAAGGAACACGTGCAGGATTTCACATCAGTGGCCAATAAAAAGTAATTGTGCGGTGAAAATCAGCATAATTCATTCGCTCAACTTTTCCGATTCGCTCGTTCATAAACTTAATTTAAAAAATGGCCCCTGTCGGTTGATGTCAATGGTAGAGGTAGTCATGTTATGAGAACATTATTACACTGCATTTCTACACTTTCAGTAAGACCTTCAATCGTAAATATAGAACAGCAGTTGAATGAAGTGCTGATATATTGATTTCCGGGCGGAAAATCCAAACAAACACGTAACAAGAGACAGGTTTTTCTTCGAGGTTCAATCTCGAAACTTTCAATAAATAAAGGTTTTGTGCTCGAGCTTTTTCTCCGCTATCGAAATACTGTACTGTTCTCAATCAATACATTTTGCATTTCTCCACTATATTCTCTGCATATCGTTGTTCGATTTAGTAACTTTGATTGAGAACAGCAGCATCTCATATATATGATGGGAGTATGATTAATAAGAAGGAAATATAAATAAAGAAACACCATTTACGGACGATGACGCCACAATAAGCATTCGGCGGGCAGTATAGTGTACAGTATATAATATCCAGAGTCCGGTTATGATGAGTCCCCGTCGAATACAAGGATACTCACGCCCAGTTCTTGGGTTTCCGTGCAGTACACGAACGAGGGGCGAAAGAGGTGCCGGGGAGGGGGGGTATTTTTTCGAGTACCTCAAGTACTCGCGGCTTAAACGATGACGGTTTAGTGGAAGAACCTGGAGCAACACATGCTGGTACTTGGGTTTTACTGTCTGGGGTTTCGACGGATGATGATGATGAGGTCGAACACGCGTCGGAAAGAGCGTTTCGTTCAAGCCCCTCCTGCTCTGGTACACACACGGACGTACTACTTATATATACTCATCGTACTTGGAATAAGACACCCAAAAGAAAATAAAAATGAAAAAATAAAAATAAAATAAAAAAGAAGGTACCTGGGGCACGAACAGTGCAAGAAAAGGAAACAAATGCGACGCTGCGATTATGGGATGAAGCTGCTGGAACCCCGCTGTCTGGCGAGAAAATATCCCCGCACAAAATACACTCCGCGTTACGTACAATACAGTACAGTATATCCCTGCTGCATGGTCTAGACTCTAGACTCTAGACTCTAGAGTTGCCAAAGCAAAAAAGTAGCAATCATTCAAGAAGCTTCAAGTTCAGCTTTGGATCTCATACATATATACCTGTAAACAAAATTATATGTCGCGTTTATGAAGCACATTTATCAAACGGAAATGACGTACAATAATTACAGCACAAATTGCATTAAAACACGGATTTGCTTTTTTTTTTCTTCAAGTCCCTGCTGCCTGCCAACAACAGAAAACCATTTATGCGCTCTTGATGCCCGCAGCAGTAAACTGCCCTCTCCTGCATGCGCAGACTCGGAAGATAAAATCGACATTTCTTCAGGCTTATTTGTGCAATTCAAAGTACAGCTTGCACACATTATATATTCGTAAGACTGGATAACAAGGAGCATATATATATATATACATAGACGACTTCACACCTGGCCCTCGGGAGCCGAAAGAAAAAAAAAAGGAGTACAAAGTACCTCCTCCGGTGGCGAGACAAAGTGGGGGGAATCCCGCAGACACTCGGATCGATTACGTCTCTCACAGCCCTCTGCAATGCGTGTAATGCACTGTATGTGACCAGACGCATTTATTTCCCGCCAAATAAGAAAGAAACGAAAATCGTCTTCGGCAACGGCCAGCTACATGATGAGTTGGACAAAAACCTCCTAAATTAATAATGAACGAGCATGCAGTTGAGATTTCGAGCTGCTCGCTGCTCATTGCTTGATGGAAGACGTCTTGGATTCCTCGTGCATCAAGATTGTTTTATTCTACGCACTTGAAAAAGGAAAGCAAATTTTACTCGGCCAATATATGGATCAGCAGGCCGCCGGGGGAATTTCAGGCAGAATATAATTTTCCCATCATCAGCATTCAGCAATTTCACGGATAAATCGCGGGACGAGGAGATCGCGTTCGTGGTTGCAAATGGTGACAATAACAAACAAACATCTCTCTCTCTCTCTCTCTCTCTCTCTGCCTTTTTCTTTATTTTTGGGACGATTGCTGATTCAGCAGATTTGATAGGATACATAGTGCAATACAGCTGTACTGTATATACACAACAACAGCAGTGCAATTATATACACTACTACCAGCTAGCTAGACTGGTTTCCTCCATTTCCTCGCGTCGTGGGTGACTAAATGATGCAATTTGCTTTCTCTCTCTCTCTCTCTCTCTCTCTTTCTTGGAGTTGCAATTAGAAACAAGGCCCCTCTTCGGCGGCATTTAGCCTCAGCCTGTTTTTCCCAGGCGAGAAACGAGACAGTCGCATCATGTGCTGCTTCGGTTCCGATATCAGTGAGTAGTGCAGTACTGTACAATACTAGGCAGGGGGGATCAAAGACGCCAGGTGGCCAGTGGACACCCTTTTGTGGCCTTGTTGCATGGCTGTGACTGCGTGTGTGTACCCTGCTCAGCACAGCACAGTACACACACAGTACATGTACTTGTATTACAGAAGATGGAAGGGGGGAATAAAGGACGGCGAGGTCGGGTTTTAATCTCCGAGACGTGAAATGAGCTGCTTCATCCCTGAACCCAATGCTCGTCGTCCATCACCAGACGTGAGACAAATGAGAACCATCAGGTACATCTTGTGTATATAATATGCAGTAAAACTCGAATATATACACACAGTCGGGGGGCAACATGTGTTTCCAGCATCTTCGATTACGCTCAACGAATTGTTTTCTCCTGTCGTCCAGGTACGGATCCGATCCGCCGACACATGCGTGCTGTAATCTAAAGAGATGCAATCCCGCGTTATATCAGTATATAGGTATTCAGTACAGTAATTGATGGTCCACATTAATTGAGGGACTGCGTCAGTAGCAGAAACGGTTTATTTCCAAGCATGGCGATGGAAACACTTTCTAACAGCAGCAACAGCATGATGTAATATACTGAACGGAGTTTTTATTGGCTTCAGTGCGGCTCATGAAGCAAAGCAGTAGACTCTAAAACCTAAACCTGCTTGGTAGAAATTCCGTGTCTTTCTTGTTTCTTATCGGACGGGATTATTAATAGTTGCGAAGGAAATGCCATGGACGTTCGGATCTGCGAAAAAGGCGACTACTTCACTGTACAGTATATTCGAGTCATTCATAAGTGCCGCAAGAACGACTCACGTGGAGCCAACGTGAAAAACGGCGTTTGCAGCTAGGAGTAGCGACATCTAGTGACTAAAGTTTTGATTGTTATCTCGATCTATATTGATGTCGCTCCATCAACATACTCGCGACAATCCCATACACAGTACAGTAGCTTGTATAGCATGATGTATACTGCATGCAGTATTCAGAAGTTCCCGCAGTTATGTAGTACGTAATTGTTTTCATTCAAATTGTAAAATGTATTATTATACAGTATTTATGGATTGGTTTTCTCTTATGATGCTCATTACGTACTGGCCAGCAGTTTCTTTTCATCCAGTTTCCAAGGAACAGCTAGTACAAAGAACAAGTATCAGCAATGAAGCAGAACTTCTGGATTCAGAACCCGATTTTTATAATTATTCAATACTGAAACTTTTCAAATCCTACATGATGAGACCAATGGTAAGAGATTGAAAAGAGAACGCGAATGATTCAAGTTCATTTTTATTCAATTTTCCTTTCCAGCATTCTTGCTATATACAGTTGACATTTGAAGCCTATTCATATACTGTATGCATGTTCTATCCATCGTTGGACTTACAGTATCCTATGTGCTATGCCTATGCCCCATAGTCGTCGCTGAAATGCACACCACCCAGCTAGAAAGGAACCTATTGGGCACGAGTCCGAAAAACTCCCCAATACCGGCCATAAGAAAACGGGTGACAAACCATATTGATGATTTTAAATTAATCCAAAAGAAAGCGATAGCATGCACGAGGGCAACACAACAGACAGAATATAAGTTTAGTACAGCGCAACGGACCTCTTCACAACGGACTCTTGCTCGAAGCGAATTCTGTTTTAAATAACTGTAGTAAAGTACAGTACATACTCGAGGTATAATTTTTTTCTCAAATGAAAAATATTGACATAGTATTTTTTCCAGATCCCAATGGATTCCAGACTATACGTCGTCGTCGAATTGTTGCAGCGGTTTTTCGGCGATTCAAAACTATTGAATCTACAATATGATGTCCTTTTCCGCTTGGAAGCTTTCTATAATGCACTTAATTATCAATAACAATAATGGCAAATGGTAGAAACTCTGAATTATGATTGTTTCAAGTGCGTGAAATTGCATTTTCAATTCTTGTAATATTTTAATCATTTATAAGAAAATTATCTGATCCTCCAGTTTTGGCTTCTGCATTCATGCATATTGGAAAGGTTTTCTAGTAAATCATATACTGTATTTCAATACTGATAATTGGACACTTGAATAAATGCAGCATCATGACATGCATATCTTCATTTCATTCTGAACTCAACGAATCATTACTAAGATGTGTGCCCATCTCACAAAATCCGCCTGATATCGTTCAGAAGAAAGGTTCCGTGGCAACAGCCAAATCTTAGAAACAACTGAAAAATAATGCTGAGAAATCCAAGAAAAGCCCTCTACTTGAAACAATGTCTCTTTCTTTTGTGCACAACACAAGGAGTTCAAAAATTGTATCCCAAGGAAAAAGGTTACTTAGTTTATTTTACAACGGCACTCCGACAAAAATGCAGGAGGAAAATCCACCAATTACTGGAATGTTGAATTTTTCCTGTGTTGCATATTAGCATTTTTTATTAATATTTTCTTATCAATGTGATTTCTTCAATCCCTTCAACTTATGACATCATCCCAAACTATATCACGATAAACGAAAAAGTACTGGGCATTATATGAGACTTGCACTTCTATAGGCCATATTTCTTTGGTTTCTCTTTGTTTCAACATGTCACAAAGCCAAGTACTGTAATCAAAAATTAAATTGCTGTTTATTATATCGATGAATCCCGTTATTGCAAGATCACATGAAATGCAATTTTTCATTCTTTTCGCTGAATACAGTACATAATACGCTTCGCTTTCTGCAAAAGGCCGTTTTACAACATGTCAGTACATTAGTTTTTATGAGCTAGCTAGTCAATCAAGATGAATCCTGGCTGATCAAACAACGGCTGTCAGTCTATATAATACAGTACTTATCATCGAAAATTGAAAAATTGTCTTATTTAGTTGGTGTTGTGTGTTAATTATGATGTTGTAATGATACTACCGTAACATGGCTGACTTTCTTTTGATAATCTCCTCTCTGCTAAAATGCGAGAATATTCAACAGGGAAGTAAAATGACTGACCATCGCGAATGAGGTTTGCCCAACGTACTTGGAAACCAATTTTGGCAATCGCATTTAGCTCCAAAATGTAAAAAGTTTCGATACTGATTTCCCAATGAAACCGCGGAATGGATCTCCAAACAATAAACATTACACGACGACCGTGGTTCTCCGTCTCCAATCAAGAAAAAACCCACTTGGGTTGATATCATTCAAATCTTCAAATTTATTAACAAGAAAAATCGTATCGTACAAGACAGCTACCCATTCCCCTTCAATCGTCTCCCAGTCACGAAATAAAAAGAAGGAAAAGATTCGCTGTAACAGCATTACAGCCACGAGCCATAATAAAAAGAAACAAAAACAAACAAAAATCATCATTTCAGACCCACGCAAAAAAAAATTTGGACACTGCAAAAAAGTTCAGCAAATTCGCACAATCCCCGCCGTCAAAAAACAAACGCGCACAACTCACTAATTTTCTTCTTCTTCACCTCAACGTATCAAAGTTTTTGTTTTTTTTCCCCATCTCCATCAAACTCGTTTGCTTTTTTTTCCCCACCACGAGATAATTTTGATGATCCTTGATTTTTTTTCGATTTTTATTTCCCTGAGAAAGCGAATCAATCAATGACGAGAACAATTCAGTTCACGGGGCAGAGAAACAACTCAATCAAAACGAGACCAAAATGTTTCTGTTCCAAGCATCGTTTGAGCACTAGATTCTTCCTTCCTTCCTTGAAATGAGGAGCGCAGAACTAATCACCAACTCAAGATTTTCTCATCTCTCTTTTTCTTTTTTTTTTAACTTGGCAAGGAAAAGGGAAATGCGCTCAACTCGCGTCAGTCGCATCAATAACATCCTAAGAAATGAAATCAGGTCTAGTCCCGGGTTTTCCCACAAGACCTATCATCAGCAGCAGATGGAAACACAACCTACCCGATCAATTACTGCGTTCCACAACTTTTAAATGATCCCCAGGAATGCTTTGATTCTAGATTGCTGAGGTACATTACGTTGAAAAAAAGGCAACAAACGAATGAACAAACAATTCAAGGAGAGAAAAAAAAAGCGTCACGAATTTGCACACGCAAATAAGGTGACCTGCATCATCTCAAACACATTTCGAGGTAGAAAATGCCCTCAGGACTAAAAAATGGAAACCAGAGTAAACCACTTGAGACGGAACAAATATTAAGCACACTTTTTGCCCGACGCGTTTGATTCCCGTTCTTCTGCTAGTCAACACATAGCGTCAGCAAACTTTATAGAAAAAAATAATAATTGAAACCGATAAGCCTACTCATCGAATGAAAAATAAAAAAACAAAGCAAAATAGATCGGCAGACGGAGGGCTACAGGAGGAAACATTTTTCCTGAGTTCAACGATTGCACCGTGTTCAAAGTACGAAATGCAAAATCAAGGAAACAAGTCTCCAAAGAAGAAGAACAATAAGTAAGCAAAACAAAAACCCAACCAAGCTCTCGGTCGGTAGAACAGGGTTCTTGCAATATGAAAATCTATTGAAAAAAAAAGCCCCCGGGTGAATTTAAGAAAACGCGAATGAAATATATGGCAGCGGATCATTTCAAGTATACCTTTCCGGTGACGACAGTTGAGGAATATTTTCACGAAGGCAGAAGCTCTTTGGAAAGACCATTTTTTTTCCCAATAAAAAGAAACCACAGGTCGTTCCCCAACATGTCCCCCCACACCCCGTTTCACACACGACTCTATTACAAAGGGGAAATACAAAAACAAAACAAAAAAGCGAGCGAGCGAGCAAAGACAATCAAGTTCTTTCTTTTTTGCAAATCCTCAACTGACGTGATGGCTGTATTGCTTCAATGGCAGTTCCAAAAAATTATCTTAAAAAAAACAGCGGCAGATCCAATGCGACCAAAAAAATCACAGAAACCAATCTTCCGTCTTCCATCTCATCGCGAACAGCGGATAGTCACACCTACGAATTTTGCTGTTTCCGGGGCAATTTGCTTTCAGGGTGATTTTTTTTCTTCTCAGAAGCATACGTTAAATTTCAAAATCTGCAAAGTGCTACGAAAAAAAAAGTACGTTCACAATCTTACTGACTTGCTAATCTGAGTCAAATAAATTTAGCCCATAAAATGAAAAATCAAGGATAAAGGGAAAATTTGGGATATTCAATCGAAAAAAAATCACTCAGGAAGCAAATCGCCGCAACTTTCAAGAGAAAAACAAAAACAAACGCCTGCTGCTCATTTCGGCCGCATACACAATTGGAACAATTTGGAAGCCGAGAAAGAACGACACCTAACGAACGTTGATGCAAACAAAAATCTCGCGCTGGCGGCGCTTCTTCATTGCATCTCACTAGGTGTCGCAACATCACTGTATTCTATCCCCAGGTCTTTGCTGCTGTTGTTGCTGCTGCTGCTGCTGCTGTTGCTGCTGCTGGGCAAACTGCTGTATATGACTCAAGGAAATGAAGGGCTGGGAATTAAACGGTCCTGGTGGAGCGTCATAAAAGTGCGGCCGTTGGGAAAACAGGCCCAGGGGAGTGAATGCGGAACCCGTTGTGCCCCCAAAATGCCCCGGGGTATTGGCGTGGGGGTGTTGGTGCGGATGGTGATCCTGTGGTGGCATCAGCATGGTCGGGTAGTACGCTGCTGCTTGCTGTTGGTGCTGCTGTTGGTGTTGCTGCTGCAGGGCAGCCGCGGACTGCGACTGCGAGGTTGGCGGGCTGCCTGGGGCGACATCTGCTTCCTGCTTAACGATGCCCCAGGCTTGGTGTTGGAACAAGGCGTCATGCGGTGGCGCTGGTGGTAATGATGCTCCTAGGGACGGTGCTGCTCCCGATGATCCCGATGGTGGTGGTGGTGGTGGTGGTGGTGGATGCTGATGTGCCAGTGTGGCTGAAGCAAGGCCTCCTTGGCGCTTCCCACGTCCACCACCCCCCGTGGACGTCGGCTTCTCGCCGTGCTTGCTCATGTGCTTGATGAGGTAGGTCTCCTGGCAATAGGACTTGCCGCAGAACTTGCAGATGTGCGTCTTGAGGTGCTTGCTGTCCTTGTGTCTCGGGATGTGGTCGTGCAGCGCCGCCTCGTCCGCGAAGCACTTGTAGCACGAGTTGCACTTGAACGGCTTGTCCGTCTGGTGGCACCGCGAGTGCGACTGGAGGTTGGACAACTGCGAGAAGGCCTTGGTGCAGCCGGGCGTCTTGCACTTGTACGGCTTCTCGCCCGTGTGCGTCCGCTCGTGCTGCTGCAGGTGGGACAGCTGCGTGAACCGACGCTTGCACACGTTGCACTCGTAGGGCTTGTGGTTCTGGTGGATGCGCATGTGCTGCGACAAGTAGGACGAGTTGGCAAACGCCTTGCCGCACTCCTTGCACTTGTACGGCTTGGCCTCCCGCATGTGCTCTTGCGTGTGTAGCTGCAGATCGGCCTTGGACCCGAAGATCTGCAACGAACAACCAAGACCCAAACAAAAAGCTCTGTCATCATCTCGTTTCTTCTTCTTCTTCTTCTTCTTCTTACTTTTGTTTAATATAAAAAAGGGGGAAATTTTGGAAAAGGTTTCCCCATTTTCCGACAGAGAGAGAGAGAGAAAGAGATTCGTTTGCAACAGGGCCAGCAGGAAAGAGGTGGCCCATGAACAAAAATAAAAAATTCGAGACCATCATTTACTCAGTTGTGCTGAACAGAAAAAATAAACATTGTTAAAAGAAACTCATATATACGTGGATCGAAAGAACTGTTTATTATTTAAATACTGCACAGACAAACAAGCAAACCAAAATACTCGGGATCTCCTGGGACCAAGGCAGACATGCATGCAGCTACACACTACAAGGCAAAGAGCAAATAACAGATCATTCCACCATGCAAAGACACTTCCACCAGCACGAGTACAAAAATAAGGAAAGAAAAAAAAAACCGACCATATAGCAAGCATGCGAAGCAAAACAAAAAAAGTGCAGCGAATAATGTAAAGAACAAAAACATGCATATATCAAAACACCTCGTTTTCTCAAAAGTCTTGCAAATAACCTATAAATCGTAATTGAAGTTGGACGACTATCCAAAAAAATCTCAATCTACAGCGAGCAACTCATTGGTTTAAAAAGTTCCTCTTGGAAATCAAAACGGGATACTTTCTCTGTTAAATTCTCCCGCGGAAAAAGAATTCACAACTACCAAGGACGAGCGTGGCCATTTTTCCACAATTTTTCGGATGGTTTGTAAAGAAAAAACTGCCTCACATCTTTTCTCAAGTGAATTTAAAAGAACTTGATGGAAAATATTGTCAGGGATATGGAAGGACGTGTGCAACGAAAAACAAAGCTATGAACCACAGACAGTTCTGCTGGTAGATTCTTCAGAAAAATCCCTTGCCGGAATTGAAAGATCATTTCCTGAGCAGAAAAAAAAAACCCCGAAGCTTTCCAATCTTTCCGCAATTTTTTTAAATGACTTCCATGGGTCAACATGAAAAGTTATACACTACATTTTTTTCAATTGATTGCGCCTATAATCAATTCTGATCATATATGCCTCAGCTTTACACTAATTGAACATAATGAAGATACGCATAGATGATAATTGACCATCAATCAAAATGTGTCGACGACCTGCACAGCATTCGAGGAACATGCATGCTTTGCAGTAAAGCAAAAATAGCTGACCAATGCAATCCATGCCATGCAAAGAAAAATCTTTGTCAAGACCAGCTCAACCCAGAGGAAGTCGGTCAAATGATGAGAATGAAAGTAAAAAAAAAAACCGTTGATAGTCCCCTTGTCAGAAAAAAAAAGTGGGTCGATAAACTTTTGATCCAGGAAATTCAGTTACTCGACCAAAAAAAAAAAAAAAAAAAAAAAACTCGGTTGGAATGTCTTCAACCGTCAAAAAAACTTTTGTTTCAGCCATATGCAAAATGCTTGAACCCTTCCATGCATTCGGAGCTATACATACATAGAGAGAAAAAAAGACTCCGCCCTCGAAATTTTTTATAAGTAATCCTCCCGACAATCGTCTTATTGCAACCGACATCGCCGAAAAAATTCTAACCGAAATCTTTCCATTCTCTCCACCCTTTTTTATTCCATTTTTTTCCAGCGCTGCAAAAAATGACGAAAAAACTCCTCTTCTTTTAAACGTGAATTACCAACACTCGGGGGAAAAGGGTTGATCACCATTTTTTTTTGCGCATCAGTTCCTCGGTCACGACCTGAAAGCTGTTTTTTTTCCTCTCCAGTGTTGCGTCGGCATTCGATAAAAGGACAACCCCGGGTCTTTTTCATTTTATTCATTTTTTGCTGGCCAGTATAGGCATGCATAAATTTTTTTGCTGGCGTCGTCGTGATCTAGTTTTCGTCATGGGAACAGTTACTCTGCAACTTGTATGCAGATTATGATGAAAATAAAAGAAGCGCGCAAAGGGGATAAAAAAAAAAGAAGGAGGGGGGGGGGGGGGGGATAGAAGGAGGGGGGGGGGGGGCACAAACGACAATAATCGTGCTGTAGAGTCTAGTGACTCAGGCAGATGAAGGGGGGGGGGGGAGAAGGAAGTGATTTGAATATCGACGGATTAACCCGATCGCTTCTCACACACGCAAGCTTTTTGTGTTGAGGAATTATTCAACCGAGTTCTTTATTTTTATTTTCAAGCGAACGAAATATTTCGCGTGCTTGTTACACAACGCGTTCTGCCTCAGAGTAGGAACCCACAAAACTACAGACTATTGCACAGAAACCGTCCTTGAGTTGAAAGGATTAAATATTTGCTGGAATAACGAGTTGGCAAGTTTCTTGGCGCCTAAAATTTATTTCTAATGCATACAAATCGTCGAATTTGTTGGAAGTATACACGGAATACCACTAAAATAGAGCTACGAAAAATAAAAAGAGGGGAATCAATTCAGTAAGTTTAAAAAAATGAACATTGAATACTTTATTGGCCAAAGGAAGTTGGGAAAGCGGGAAACTCTGATCAAATGTGTGATTACAAGTATTTAAAAAAGGAAAAGTATTTGGTCTTTTCCACGGCAAATCGCAAGGGGAAAAATTAAAATAAAATGCAAAAGGCAAAAAAAATCAAAGTATTATAGATATTCGAGAAGCTGCAGTAGGTTTTCCTTCTTCAACGTGAAAAAAGGTCCGCTTCTCTTTCAACAATAAAAAAAAAATTTACTCACTTGTTCAGAAAATGCCAGAACTGTTTCCTAATATTTGTGCAATACTGTATTTCAATGCGAGCCACCTTATTTCTTCAAAGATAAATTCGTTAATGACGCACTTAAAACTCGACTGCTGAAAGACTTCCAAACATTCTTTTTTTTTTACAATGTAAGTAGCTCGCGAATCATCGAGTAAAAACAGAAATTGAAGAACTCATTCACGTTTTACGAATTATTATTTTTTCATCTTTATTGTGGATGATAGCCCCCTGAAATGCTTCGTAAAACTGTGGATTCTGCATGATGACAAGTATAGAGTTGCAGCAGAAGAAAGAGAAACCGAGGAGAATCCGCAGTCACGAAGTCATCTGCAGCATGGAGAAATGAAATCAAAGAGGATAAGGGTATCCTCAATGTAGCCCTTCATTATTTTCACCAATAAGAGCAGAAGAAGAACAGCAACATCAGAGGGGCATTCTTTTAAAATAAAATGAACGAAATGCCCTCCGCGCTGCTCAGGATACTAAAAAAAAAAAAAAAAATAAATAATAAGAAGAGGAGGAGGAGGAGGAGAAATAATTTGAATGCTCTTCGGATCGTCACACGGTCCGACGGAACAAGGCAACGCAACGAATTCCGACGCAGCCTGTGGGAACATGCAAATGAGCATTTAGGGCCTCGACTGCTCCAATTTTGCATCGCTCATTCATCCAATCTCTTCAATGAGGCCTCAACAGTTGTTCTGTTTCGATCTTTATTTTATTTTCTCGCTCCCCCCCCCCCCCCTTTATCAGCTATTTTTTGTGTTCACTTGATACCCCCTCTCTATCGGGGAACGCCCGCATATCGTCGATATTCAAATCACGCGGGGGAAGATGAATTTGCATGTTTTTCGTGCCCGCTGCGTTCCTTTTCACCCATCTCTTTTTTTTTTCTTCTCTTTTTTTCTCTCTTGTGTGTGTGTGTGTGTGTGTCCCCTCGCAACCTTTTATTCGGCCTCGTCTCTCTGCTGGTTTTGCATACGCTTGACTGATGCCTTGGTGGGCGGGCATTTCGCTGGCTTTTCAATCCCGCCTGTGGGAACCCGCGGCCCTCGTTGCCGAAAGGGTTCGTGCGACTGGAACCATCACCTTCCGTTAATTAATTCCCATCAACCGAAATTTAATTCAATCAATTAATTTTTGATCCTTCCAAACATTTGTGGAAATCATGCGATGGGTTCTCTCCGTTTCTTTTTCTTTTTATTTCTTTCTCTTTTTTTTGGGCATTATTCTCGAAATCACTCTCATCATTGCTTTAAAAACTCGAGATTGAAACGATAGGATTTCTGAATATATTTGTAATACAGTACATATGTATTCCAATATTTCCCGCTTTATGCCGCAAAAAATATGCCCATTTGGAATAGGATAAAAAATCAAAATGAAAATCAGGCAAACAAAAAATATATTTCTTAAGAAAATGTTATCGTGAAATTCCCACTAAAACCGTTACGAATACTGGAAGCGGAAAATAATACCGTTGTACAAATAATAGAATTTAAAGAGTGTATCAGGAGAATGGACGAAATTCACCAGCACGACTTCTGAAGAGAAAAAACAAGAATCTCGCTTTTCTTTTAATCAAACAAACGTAAGGCATGTGCGGTATTGTCGACGAATAATCGCAAAAATATATATTACAGACCGATGAATTATTCAATTGAAAAAATAAAGTCAAGTGTGGACCGTCAAGAAATCAACAAGTACTGTAAACAGCCAACTCGTGCTATACGAGCGAGAATGTATAAGGAGGAATTATTGTCCAGCAAACTTATGATGAGTATATAGTACCGAGTAAATCAGGTTCTAATGAACCCATCAAACCCATGCCGGGTTCAATGCTCACATCATCATAGGTATGATTCACAAACAATGCCTCCTTCTCCCCGTCAACGCGACGACGATGACAAATATAAAACCCCAGTACACCACACGTATACAGTGTAGTTGAAAATCTCTTTTTTTCAAAAGGGTAGGGTGGGGATTTCTTTGAAAAAAGAAGTTGGCAGTATGTGTTGCGAAAAATCTACATCATGACTACGGCATATAGAGGGACTCTTTGGATCGACCGACTGAATTCCGCATTTTCAATCGAAACCTGAATGAGAATTACTTGGGCAAGAGAGGTGGGAGAGAGAGAGAGAGAGAAAAGGCGAGAGGATATTTCATCGAACCGGCTGTTGCTTTCATTCATTCATTCATTCATTGTGATGCTGATGACCGTAAACACGACCGCGGGTGCTTGTAATCCATCCGCGCGAATGAAGCTTTCACTGCTTCCTCCCTTTTGGGGAATATTGCACTGTACTCTATACTGTACTGTACTCTGGTTTAATTCAGGCACCTTCAACTACAATATATTGTAGCAGGTGGAGGGAAAAAGAACAAAGCCTGGGATTCTCTTTAACAAATATCGCACAGCCGAATATATAGCCACCTTAAATTATACACGGTAAACGTGAACACCAAGATTTTATCTATATTTTTCTCCGTTTGCAACTGGTGATGCAAGAAAGTGAATTCCATCAGTGAATTTAGGGATATTGCTGAAAATGTTTTTGCAAGAGACACTGGTTGTGCTTTGCTTTTCCGCCTGACCCAAATAAAACAATAAGAAAGTGCGTCACATGAGATTTTCAGGTAAGAAATAAATCATGGTACAATAGTTTCTCTCGTCGGGGCACGAAGATCATCGTGGCAACCCTCACGTTGGTATAAAATCATCACCAGCAAAACGTTCAAACCAGGATTTCAATTTCCCGCTCTTCAGGTGCAGCATATGTATATATATATATATATATATATATACATATATGCCAGAATGAAAAAAAGAAAGTAAATTGATGAACCAAAAAGAATAAAAAAATAAATGAAAAGAGACGAAAGCTTAAACGAGAAAAATGCGCCCCGACGAGCATTCCGAATCCGGATTTGTTGCGAGAGCGGCTCCGGTTCTTCCGTTCTGTGCTTTCCCTTCATATACACGTAGATGAGAGAGAGAGAGAGAGAGATCCGGACGAAATAATGGCATGCAAAATACTCGGCAATGTTGTCCACATTAGCTTTGTGCTTTTTAATCCCTCCGCAGGGGAGGCCTTTGGAATTCGACAGCCGTGAGATCCGGGCGCGACACGGGATGCGCACACCTTGTATACAGTACAATACAGTATATATCCATGCATGTGTGTGTACATACACGTATATGCTGTACTGTACCAGGAAAGCTTGTATTTATTCATTTATTTATTTCTACTTTTCTCTCTCTCTCTCGTCCCACCTGAGAGGATTTGCATGCTAAACTCCCCGAAGGGATTTCTATTTTTATTCAGCGTATTTCCTGCTGCTGCTCTCCGGGTTATTTACAGTATACGAGTTGATTCTCTCTCTCTCTCTCTCTCTCACCAGGAGGGACTCGGGATCCTGCTGGGATCAAAAGGTCGTTGAATCTTGAGGGATAAACGTGTTTTGTGCCGGAGAGACGCATCTCGCACAATAGTAACGCCCCAACGGAAAATTCGCCTGTGCTGTGCAACGATATAGCCAGCCCATCAGCAAGGCAAAACTATAAATGCAATAATAAGCTCGGCACAGTTGAGCGAGTGTTATCAAAACAGCGCGATGCCCGAAAAAAAAAATATATATAACGTGAACATGGCACGAAACGTAAGAAAACAGAAGCAAGATCGAAAGTCGTCGATCAAATGGCGCAAGAAACAATCAAGAGCCAACTGCACTGACGAGAGGAAACAGCGTCGTTGATGGAAGTAAAACTGTTTGGCACAAGTGCCATCAGCATGTACTCATCGCCATATAAGGGTATGACACCGACAACATTTTTGGCACAATCAATCATTCGGGACTCGGTCAGCGGAACAACTCCTCATAGGATGCAGATCTGCTGCTACCGGTTTCTTGGTGTAATATAGGATAAGGGGCGGCGGTTCTTCCTGATTCATATAAGTCCATTAATAATAACGTATAACCTCACTTGAAAAAAAGAAAAGGTAGGGTGGCGTTTACACACACCGTTCATCACTTGGGTAGCTAACTCGGCGATTTCCATCAGGGCTTGGAGAGTTTGAAATCAAAAGAAGCAGCAAAAGTCTCACGATTTATATGAGGATGAAGGGACAACACTTCCTCTTTCGATTTTGTTTTTTTTTTGCGGGTCTGGAGATGAGACAATTTGTCTAGAGGTGCTCGCGTGTGGCAAGACAGTTTACTGCCTGACGTGATTTTTTTTCTCTCTCGATCGTGGCCCGAGGTTCGAGTACGGTTCTTTTAATGCCCGCATAAATTGACTCGTCAGTCGTGATGAGCTGCTGTTCACGCTTTTGTGTGCCCAAGGAGATAAATGGACTGGCCAAGAGGGGTGAAAAACACGAGCGGCGATTTTTATGCCAGGGCTGCTGCTGCTGCTGTGGTGGTCAACGATCTCAGCAGCAAGAAGCACACCAACACCAACAGGCTGCTCAACAACAACAAAAACAAAAAAAATAATACCACTCTCTTATTTTTATTTATTCTTTCGTGATTCCCCTCGTCAGCATCCATACGTATATTGTATACACTGCTGATCGTGTATACGTATCTTCTTCTTCTTCTTCTTCTTCTCTCTGCTACGGTGTGACGGGGTGCTGAGAGTCAGTCGGTCGGGGATGAAGAATGCTTGGAATTGGTTACTCTTAGTCTCGGGCTCGTCATGTTTCAGCGTTGCCAACCACACAAAATAATTGCCACCATGCAGCAGCCTCGGAGAGAATTGTTCGTCTCTTTTAAAAATTTGAGGGATCAACCCAGTAAATAACTGTACTGCATTTTGTTGGCGGGAATATCGAAATAAAATCCTTTCTGAACACTCGAGTTTATCGAATCCCCCTCTACCACCATGGCAAAACAAGGGAACCACGGAGAATTCCTTAATTCTCCAGGTGCCCAGGTTTTATTTAATTTTTTTCACTACTATGACGACTTCAATTTTGTGTCTGAAGATTAATAAATCTTAAGGGAATGAATGAAAGCCACAAACGTGACTCGTGATACGTACTTTTTTTTTGCGAGCCCGGAAAAACCAGATTTCAGAAAAACCATTCAAGAATTTATCAGAAAATCTTCAAATACGGTACACAATTATTTTATGCATCAACAGCGCAGCAAAGTTTCGCCAAACTGGCTGCTACTTATGAATTATACAAAAAAAAAATCGAAACGAGGAAAGCGCCATAAAAAAAAAAATGCTTCGAGCTCCTATAGGTATAAGCCCGCAGCAATTTTTCCCAATTTTGAAATTTTTGTCAAGTACCACCATCGCAAATACAACTGAATGAGATTCACAAGTTAATTAAAAAGGTTTTTGCCGTGTACACATGCATAACTCGTTCAGAATTGATGCTTCTCAATCTTTAAATTTAGCGAGGGTCTATATACCTAGAATTATTAGTGGTTATCCGTTACATTCTCTCGCGTTGATTGTGCAGAAAATAGAGAGACGCGTCTTTCGAACTGAAGTTGCGTTCAAGTAACAAGCAAAAAAAAAAAGGAAGAAGAAGAAGCAGTGGGGTGCTGGTTGGCAAGGCTGTTGGGAAACCCGGGTTCCTTTTGCTCATCTGCCGACGTGTGCGATGAATGGCAGCATCTGGTGAGCGCACGCGCGTAGGAAAACCAAGCCACGATTTTCTTCTTCCCCTCGGGGCACAAAAAAAAATGAAGAAAAAAAATAACCGAAATCTTATCTTTCACCCTTCTAACAATTATTAAGCCTTTTAAAACAAAAAACAAAATACATACTGTTTATGAATAAATCGGCAAAGAAAATCCCCGATTCGTATTCCTCGTTCATTTCACGGCTTGTTCGAGAAACGGGTTCGTTTCCAGATGTGGGTTCGAGAGAAAAAAAAAAAAAAGCAAGTCCTCGTGGCAGGAATTGATTGCTCCTACTTTTTCGCCCTCCCAGGTGGCATGAAAATGTTTCACTCACACATCATGCATTTTTTTTTTTTCATACTCACTGATCGATTGGTCTTTGAATCTTCTCGCTCTCTTTTTTTTTTCCTTGTTTGTTTGTACCTCAGACTACGACGACGACGAGAGGTGTGAAGATATTCGGAATGGCGATTCATTGATGAGTGCAAAGTGATTGATGACGTTGACGCATTCGAGAGGGTTTCTGAAGTGTTTTTTTTTTTGTGTGTTGATTCTCAAGCCCTCTTCACGTGCTTGGGATGCTAAAAAAAAGCGATTCTTCGGGGTATTTTTTGCTCGAAAGGACACTCAACACTGATGGATTAGATATTTGAGTGCACTGATTGATTGAAATGCTCGCCGACTTCTCCCCGATCCAGATAACACATAATCCTTGCCAAATTCCCCTTGTGCTAATGTATCCGACTTCCATGAATGAGCGAATAGGGGACGGGAGTTGGGAAATATTTCGAATGAAACGAGAACATGATCAATGAAAGCGTTTCGCCGATTTCCTCTCGCTCTGTCGTGATTCCGGCATCAGGGCCGTGAAATTTGCCGTGAGAACGTGCAAAGAACAAGAACAGAGCCCGGGGTTTCGATCACTCGGTGATTGCAGCACGAACAGCACAGCACAGTACAGTACAGTATAAATGCAGGATCAATCCCGTTTTCCCCGTTTAGCCTCGAATGCTTTCTTTTTTTTTCTTTTTTTTCTTTTTTGTAATTGTCAAAGCCCCCTCTCATCGAGTCTTTTGTCGTTGCTGTACCCAAGCAGCAACTTCGTCGTTTCCTTCCTGTTTCCCTGCTGGCTAATCTCGGAGCATCAGACGATAATAGCTGCTAGGTGGAGAGAATAACACTGAAAAGCGGAGCAGCGCAATTACCCAGAGCAGCGGACTTTCTCCCGGCAGGCGTTTCAAGCAAAACCCGGGCCGTTTGCAATTATCTCTGCCTCATTAAATCCTGCTGCCCACACACAAAGTTCCACATTCTCGCCTGCATTTAAATAACGAATTGAAAAAGGAAGCAGATACAATGACGGATTGCGCGGCGAGTCTTTGGCTCCCGCTTTTCGCCGAGTCATTCGAACGGAAGTGACGCATTTTTTAAATTTTTTTTTTTTTACCGCATCACGAAACGGGTCAAAGTCGGACGGAAACGTTTTGTGCCAGCGTGAATCCAGAGAAAATGGCTTGCAGAAAAACAAAAGAAGAATTCAACGTCATTTTTTTCATGTCAATCCCGCATGAACTATCGAAATATTGCACAACTTATTTGCTGTTCGAAAAGGACGAATTCTCATAATCCAAGTCTTGCATGACCCCAAAAAAATGCGTTACAATATACAGAGAGAATCATACTACATCACGTAATCCTCGTTCACTTATTGGTGAGGTTTCAAAGTCATTCGGGTTTGCCGGGATTCAAGATACTAATACAGAAAGTTTAAATGAGTGAAATGATTTGCCATATTTTTCTTATTTTTAATTTTGCAAGTTGCAAATCATTGGACCTCTTCGACTGTATCCCGAGAATATTCCCCAGTGCACTTTGATCGGGTTGAAAACAAATACCAAAAAAAAGCTTTTCTGTTGCACGTTGTTCATGTAAAATTGAACCTGTCCAGAATTATGAAGCAGCATGGCAACATCAATCAGTTGATCAGCAATGCGTCTCATTCCACGTTGAAAAAAAAAAAACGCATTCCCAACCCTTTCCCGAGTTTGAAGAAGAAGAAGAAGAAGAAGTTGAGCTACTGTACTGTGCATAACAGTCGGAAACAAAAGGATAAGTTGAGCAGTGATTCTCATGGTCGCTTCGATGACTGATGAGGGCACAACTGCCGAGGATGAGGAGGAGGATATTAAAAAGAAAGAACTCACGTCGAAGGTACGAACACGAACAAGTAGCAATAATGATTGCATAAAACAAATGAGAAAAAACAACGACCGAGCAGAAAATGACGGATAGGAAACGTGTGAGTCAATATGCAAATGCCGAGTCGGCGTCACGTCGCGATCTGTTAGTCTGCTGCCGTAAAGCCCAGTGGCTCTTGGCTCAAAATACTCTTGAAATTCAAGCTCCACTTTGTAAATGGGGGGGGGGGGGGGGGGGCCTTCTTCTTTTTTTTTTAATCCCCCATTCCGTGATGTGTGGGGGGGGGGGGGGGGGGGGGTTCCTTCTTCTTCTTTTTCTAATCACCCATTCCGTGACATCACATTACAACACACGCATTGTTTGTTGGCTTGCTTAGTAAATATGTTTCCCTCTCCGACCTGCAGATGATTGAAAGCCCTCCGCAGGGGATTAATTAACCCCTTGTGCGCGGGTCTCGGAGAAATCATTTCTCCTTCCTTCCTTCCTTCCTTTTCTCTTCTTCTTCAGCGTGATGCACTTCTTCCGACGTTTGTGTGCCACGAAACTAGCGAATAAAACGAGTGCGGGATATGCCTCGTAGATGCCCCGTGAAATTCCGGAAACCGCACGTAAATCGAGAAAAGTCGCAACAAAAAAAACATAAATGCAAACGAAAACACGTCATCTGCGAATTGCAACTACAGTATAGCAAAACACTAATATCCCGCTGAGTAATGAAACAAAAATTAATGACGATGAATTTCTTGTCGCATAATGAATGGCAGACATGAGCAAAATGACAAGACGATCGGGATACGAAAAGATACATTTTTGAGAGTTTCAAGGCAAAAAAAAAAACAAAAAAACGAACTCATACGTGAGAATTTTCCAACTATGCCGACAACTTCCTACCCATCGCAAGTAGGAGTTTCCAGCTTACAAAAAATGTCCCAAAGGGTCAGGTTCTTGCTTGCTTACTCATGAACTATTCAAACGGCTATTTCTGTATATTCACAGTATACTGTATAGTACTTGTGTTACATTCAACACAAGTGCTACATTTACATTGCCATAAATCGACATAATAGTCAGTGTATAGCACAGGAGGTTCACGATTAATTAGCAGTTAACAGTTGAGCCAACACATTTCTGCGTCTTTATTTGATGATGCGCCGGATCCAACGTACAATATCTCGGAATGTGGCGATTTCCGCGCTATACACGAGCGACAAACAAACAAAAGAGACATGTTTCCAACTGCTCATGCTGGTGATACATCCACTTCTTTCACGATGGCTCATCTCATCGGTGTCATTTTTGTCCGCTATTTATTTTTTTCTTCTTCTATTTTCCTTAGCTTTTTTTTTTTATCTCTCTCTCTCTCCCCTTGCTCTACGCTGGGATACTTGGTGTTCTGAATGCGTTGCTCGCGTTCATTTGTCAAGGGATTATCCGCGGGCATCCTGTTGGACGCGGGTGTTTCGGGGTGTCGTGATTGATGACGACGACGACAGGTGAGAGCTTTCGAGCCTTAACAGGCGGACAATCAACCAGCATCAGTGGGCATTTCTCTCTCTCTCTCAACTTGTTCCGAATGCTCACGTTATTTCCAACGACGAAACCAGACTTTCATGCCCATCATCCTCCTTCCAATAAGTCAAACAACCAACTTGCGTTTTTCGCAAAACGTCGCTCATTGCCAATTCTGGCACGCTAAAAATCTTCGGCACTACTGCTCTTCAAACTTGGCTTATTTGACCGCCGAGAGGATCCTCTGCTGGGTACGTGTTGCGGGAACGGTGAGTTTCCTCGCTTATTTCAATCGGATCTCACTTTTTCCAGAAATGCTCAAATGGTGGAAGGAAATTACACATGTCGCTTTTCCAGAAGCCTCTTATACGTAAAAAGTGGGCCCTTTCAATCTGAAAATTACTTTGAGGATGACGATAGATATACGCACTCTATTCGCCCATCGAGAGGGCTATACCAATTTTTTTTTAAACCATCATCATCGGGAAAGTTAGCAAAATACCCTCTTTCTCATCAGTACGTGAGTTGATGAGGTTGAAAAAAAAAAAGGAGGATGAGACAGTAGTTCAATGATGCATTAGTCAAAGTCAGGGTTGCAAGTGAAGCCCGACAATAGCGGAGAAAAACTTGCGTCAATTCCTGTTTCTCGTATTATGCTCATTATTGTCCATATAGAAACTCGAATATACCCAAAGATCTTCAATTCAATGAGCAGGTTCGACAAAACTGTCAGAAATACAGCGAGGAAAAAAATGATCGAATATTAATTCCCTTTCACTTTTTGAGCGAAAACCACGTAAGTCATTCGTCGTCGGTTGATTTTCCATGTATAATACGTACTATATGTGCTCAACTAAATGAACTCTGGCTCTTTTTTCTCTCATTGTTTTCTTCCCTTTTTTCTGCCCCAAGATAAATGGTACATCCCGAGCCTTTTTTTTTTCCACCCATGACAAAAGCCACGTGATTGCGTTGATAAATTCGCGAAAAAACGTCCGGTGGCACCCACAACAAGGGATCATCTCGAAAGCTAGCTAACCAGACAAATTCGCAGCTCCCCTCCAACAAAAAATCAAAGAACCCAACTTTTTTTCTCCCTTCTCCTCCGTCTTCAACTCTTGACGCCGATTAGGATGAAAAAGCGTCAGGGTTGGATCTCTCTCTCTCAATTCTTTTCTCCCTTTTTTTTTCCTTCCGGAATCAGAGCCAAGGTGAAAATCCCTGCAGCTTCAACGGACACCCCGGTGCTTGCGGCGTACTCCTTTATACGCAGGCTGATTACCGACTTCAACCGAGTCACGATGTTGCAGCAAAAAAAAAAAAAGAAAAGAAAAAAGAAAAAAAAAGAAAAGGGGAAATCGGAATACGCCAGAATCTTGAGGCATTCGCAAAAACGAAGAATGAAAGAAAAAAGAGATAGATTTTTGATGAATGAATGAAGGAATAAATAAATACATGGAATAAAAGTGAGAGCAGCAGCAGCAGCAGCCTCGGAGGCGTGATTGTTCCCAAGATATTCACGCACGGGGCCTTTGATTGAAACGACAGCCAAGGTCGGCATAGCTCATGAATACCAAAAAACCCGAGGTTGCGTGTAAAAATCACTCCCGAAATTAAAAGTAACAAAAAACGGGGGATGCCATTATTGTATCTCTCTAGTCAATCCCTCCTCGCGTCTGATGCTGACCGACCCCCACAGCATTGTCCAAACTACTACTCTACAGTACTATAAATAGGCATCAGCACGACACAAATCAAAAGGTCCTTAATATATATATATATCCTGCTTATACTCGTACAGTATTAGGACAAGAAAAAAGGAATGGGAAAAAACTAAAGAAATGTTGTACAACTATACACAATAAGTATGAGGTTCGATTAACGTGTCTCCAGGCTAATTAACCCAAATGTTTCCCGACGCACTTTTTCTTTCGTCTTTTCTCACGCACCGGAAGTAAAGAAAGCATCGAGGGAGGAATGAATAAATGGATGGTTCAATGTGTTCGTATATACAGCAGTACAGCACATATGCGTGTGAGTGTGTCGAGACGGTACTTCCCCCCCCCCCCAAAGAAACTTTAGACTTGCAGTAGATGTCACTGATGGCATCACAGGTTGAATTACTTGCTAAAATATATATGATAAATTTCAGCAATTAAATTCAAGTTTGAAAACAAGTTAAGGTATACTCTCATTTTCATTCATTTTTATAATTTGAAGAATATCACTGGCATCACATGTTGAATTACTTGCTAGAATATAAGATAAATTTCAGAAATTAAATTCAAGTTTGAAAACAGGTTAAGGTGCTTGAATTTCAATTCATTTTTCCAATTTGCAAAATATCACTGGCATCACATGTTCAATTATTTACTAAAATAAATATGCTACATTTCAAAAACTAAATTCAAGTTTGAAAAAAGGTTGCATTTTCATTAATTTTTCTAATTTGAAGCATATCAAAGGCATCACATGCTGAATTATTCACTAAAATAAATATGCTAAATTTCAAAAATTAAAGTATTTAAGTTCAACAAGTTAAGTACTTGGCCTTTCATTTAATTTTTCAATTGATAAACAAACTGATGTATTTTCCACTTTTCAGAATTCACAAGGTTCAAACAATGTTTCCACACATCCTTATATACAACTTTACTCTTTGGATGGTCTCCCCAGACACAAGTAAATTCATGATGTAGATGTCACTAGCATCACATGCTGAAGAAATTTCTAAAAAATCTACATTTAATACATTCAAATTCGAGTTTGACATGAGATTAAAGCATTTTTGACTTCTCATTCACTTGAACAAGGTCATATCACACACAATACCATTGCTGATAACATCTTACATAAAACTTCACACTAAGATTTCATACCATATGAGTTCAGAAAGTAGATAAAACGTCAAATTAAGTTCACATTAAACCCTGCATACAAGAATCATCAAGTCTTGCAAAAAATACAAAAAGGAAAACCCTCCTAAATAATAAATTTGAATAACCAATAAAAGTTGTCAAAGTCGTCGAGGTCGTCACCACCGATACCTCCTATACCTGCGAAACCAATACCTTCCACTCTATTATTACTTACAAACGGTATTAATATAAAATTCTTACAGCTGAAACTTGTACTGTTTGAATTTTCAGCAGCTTTCTCAAAAGAATTTAGGAATATCTGTGAGGTACTCTGAGAGTGAGATATTACTAGTAACATTAACTGCCAAAAAGTAAGCCCAGGGGGGATATTAAAAAAAAAATCAAATTTATACATTATTTGCTAGATTTATGATCTGACTCCAGAGCCTCGATAAATCATAATGTTTCAAACAAATGATAATCACTTCTGATCTTTGGCATGACGAAATATTCACCACTAAATCCCAGAAAACATTCTAAAAATTCAAAATTAGCCCCAGAATTTATTGGACATAGCTTTTAAATTTTATTCTGAATTTTAAATTAATTTTTCATTATCTTTTCGAAAGGTTTGGTCATGGTTACGGCCATGGAAAACACGGGTATGGACATAAATATGGATATGGACATGGACATGGTTTCGGCTACGGACACGGGTAAGACTAAAATTACTGTTTATGCAGAAAGAAACTGGAAATTTGAAAATATTTGATTTTTTTCAGTTTTGGAAGCTCTTCTTTCGGACGCTAAGAAACCCCGAGGAAATGTTACCCCAGGAAGCAGCTGCAAGTTTTTGTTCCACTGATGAAATTTTGCTGTTTATTATTATTTTTAGCAGTTACCACGACTTCTCTTCTTTTGAATTTTCCCTGGGGTTCCTCATTCTGAACAGACGAAAATAGATATTTGAAATCTTTATGCTGGAATTTATTTACTTATTTTTTCGAATCTCCACTTGTTACAGGAATTTTGAAACGAAAGAGTCCAAAACGTTGACGCAACACAGTTCAACAGGTCTGAGGCATCGATTTGCAATGATCATCAAGGTTAATTGGATTTTCGCCATCGATTTCAGCAGGAACTTTTCAACGATAATTGGTGCACAGTACTTGAAAAAAAAATGTTTTCTTGCTCAGCAACGAAGTACTCGGTATTTTTTTCACTCGCAAAAAACAGACAGAAAAATATGAAGCCCTGTTTCGAAAGACGAAAACTCGAGCTTCAGATTTTTAAAAACATTTTTAGAAACGTGTTTTTTCAAAAATTTTGGCATATACAGTAGTGCAAAAAATAATTCACTCCCCTGAACAATTATAAAACAGTCCCCTTTCTTATGTTTTTTACTGCTTGTGAAATCACAACAATTTCAATCTATTCAATTCACACCCAGTCTAAGAATATTGTGCTGAAATTAATTCTCCCTCAGAAAATTACAAAAAAAATTCACTTATGTTCGTTTTCGCGCATTTATTTGTCACACGCAGAAAAATTGACATGGGAATGTAAAGCACTTTTTTGAGAGACGAAAACACGAGCTTTATAGGGCATCAGTTTTCTACATACATTTTTGAATACGTGAGAGGGTGACAAAAACCCAAACCCAAGAAAGTGTTTTGTTGCAGAAAAATCGTTCCTAGAAAGGAGTTCTGCCTCGAATTCGAAAGAAATAAAATCCGATTGAAATATTCCATCAATCACTCGTCAAATTCCAACTCTTCCGGAAGATTTTGCAGGCCACACTTCAAGTTGGCAGGAAGAGCAGCATCTGTAAGATCAAGAGTGAAGTAAAAGTTTCTAGTACAGTTAAATTTTTTTAATTCTAATGAACAACACTTACCAATCATTTTAGGATAGGGTAAATTAAGGCCAGCCATGATTGCAACAAACTCTTCCTCAGACTTGGACAATCTCGGATTCAACGTTTTTTCCTCTTTCACCGTAGTAACTGTGAACCCTGAATCACAAGGAATTTTACATTCAATTATGCGCACTTATTTATACAGTATTTTGAATGATGAATTCTGAGAAAAATTCACACAATGAAACCCTCAAAACGAGCCTTTCCAGATTGCTTACTTCACGTAGATGTCACTGGCATCCCAAGATAAATTGTTTCCCAAGAAAAAGTTTTGCTAAATTACAAAATTAAAATAAAAGATTCACAGTGGAGAAACACGTTGCGTAGATGTCACTTGCATCACAAGCAGAATTATTCCACGAAAAACAAATGTTAAATTGCAAAATTTAAATAAAATAAAATTTCAAATTGGAGAATCCCATTGCATATAGATGTCACTGGCATCACGAACAAAATTATCCGCTGGAAAATAAATTCTAAATTTTCGTATTAAAATGAAATGTTCACATTCGGGCATTCCCAATTATTTGCATGAAAAATTTTGCGCAAAATTCAGTACTTGAAATAATTGAGATGTTTCTCTGCTGAAAACCACCCCGACAATGAATTTTTGGCATTGAATCCATAAAACTTCGTTTGATACTTTTTCGCTGCAATTGACTTCAAACGAAAGTTTCAAAAAAGGAACTTCACCTAAACTACTGTCAGATGAGAGACACCTAATATATCATTTTTTTCAATCAGAGTTTTTGAAACTAACATACTCTCTTGAATGACAGAAGAGAGTGTGAGATTAATAAATTTTGACAAGTGTCTGGAACTTTAGCCCTCAAACAAATTTTTCTGAATCGAATTTCCAAAAAACCATGATTAATTTTTATTTCTAAATATAAAGTATTCAGTTCAAGTCTTTTAAACATACATACATCTATATACTGTATATATATATATATATAAATATAGAGTATCTTCTCATATTTCGACCGTCATATATAATGAGCTTCTTGCAGAAATGTTTTCTTTTACATGTTTTTCAGAAACCAATCAAGACTCCACAGCAAAGATCCGCATATAAAAAAAATCTGCAAATTAACCCTCTTAAAATATTCAAATTTTGAAAAAATTCAAAACGTTATAAAAGTTTATTTTTTAAAGGAACAAATCAATATTCAACAAGTGAATGACTATAAAAAGCCCTTGAAAATAAATTCTATTTTTTTTTTACTTGAATATACAATATTTTGATTCGGGAATTCCCAATTATTTGCATGATAAATGTTGCACAAAATTCGCTAATTAACATAACCCCCCCCTCTCCCCCACCGCAAAATACTCACATTTTGTGGTGGGGGTTTTTATTTCTCAATTTTAAATTCAAAGCCTGTGAAAATGCGTGGGCTCTTTTTATTAAATTTTTTTTTACCTTTGTAGTCATGAGCGGGAAACAGCTTAAAATCATCAGGCAGCGAGAAAATCTGCTCATGGACAGACTGGTAAAGCCTGGCACTGTTCCCTTGCTGGAAGTCCGTTCTTCCACAGCCTCTCACCAGCAGGGCATCACCAGTGAGTGCCAGACGCTGCTGGTGGACCACGTAAGTCACGCAACCTGAATGCAACGGGATACGGTATTCAATTTCTTCAGCCGCTGGCCCAGGATTGAATGGGGGCCTTGTGCCAAAATAAAAAATAAAAAAGAAGATCTTCCCGAAAACAAGGTCATATATACTGCACTTTTATCAAAGTGCAAATATTATGAGGTTTATACGCGAGGCTTGCGACAAAAGTTCAGCTACATTCAGGACTTTATTGGAATTTCCCGAGAATTCCGACAGAAAGAAACGGATATATTTTTAGCTGTTTTCCCCAGAAATTCTCGTTCGAAAGTTAGAATTTATGGGTTTCTGAAGAGAAGAATATTCGAGAAACTGAGTTGTACTTTTTTGCGAATACTTTTCCAATAAGTCACAGGCACTCACTGAGGTTTTTTGATTTTTCAGAACATCTTTCAGTCACGTCTTCCGGAAAATTTTGAATTATTTCCGTCGCGAAAGAAGGCACTCTACACTTCAGGGATCAATTTCACGAAAATAAACTTGGATAAATCCGAGAAATTATTTCTTAATTGCAATAAGCAATGGGAAATATATTTTTTTCACTGTTCCCCAAGAGTAATCTAAAAAACATGGGAGGAAAAATTAGAGCTTAGAATATTTTACAGTATAAGAAAATAGAGGTCGCTTTGGTCGGAAATACAGTGTACAGTACTGTACAGCTACATTTTCATATAGAAGGAGTAGCACAAAAAACAAATGTTATAAAATAATTTACAGCACTTATGCTTCAAAATTTTGTTTAATGCTTTCCTGAAAATTCAAGAAGTTTCTAGCAAGTTCAACAAGGTCAATTAAATATATTGTGACTAAGTAAAAAGTCTTTATAGTGGACTTGGTAAAGTTGGAAAATTTGAAATTCTTTCTGAAAAACGAATTCTAAAAACTCAGTATCTTCAAGCATGCTAATATACCGTCAAAAATGCTGGGATTTTTGCAGTTGAAGTTCAGTTGTTTTTTTTTCCATGCCAACTGGAGCCAACAGGAAAAAATCCACAAGCTCTAAAAAAATCTTTGAAATTCGCAGAATATTTCCCCCCTCCCCAAAAAAAAACCTTACTTGAAAAATAAATAAAAACCATATTCCGCATTCAAAAAGGAAAACAAAAAACCAGTCCTCCTTTTTCCTTAATGTCAGTGAAACAGGTGCGAAAAAGATGGTTTCCATTCCCTTTTCAATACTGTACTGTACACATGCGCAGCAAGAACAAGAAGCTCACCGTTCGTATGACCAGGTGTCGCTCGAACCTCAATTTCAAAGCTCCCAACGTTCAAAACGTCTCCGTGATTTAGAAACAAATCAGCGTCTCCTCCACTGGCTTCAGAGAGGACACTTTTCAACCCAGGCAACCTGGTCTTCATTTTACCCGAACCCGTGATGTGGTCAGCATGAACGTGGGTATTGGCTTATTCATATACGGAATAAATACAGCGTTTTTTTTTTTTCAAAAATGATTATGAGGAATGAGCCAATGATGAATTATTATAATTTGTTTTTCAATCACGAACCAGCGTAAATCAAGGTCAATCCCAGGTCAGCGACCAGCTGCAAATCCCGGTCAACTTTCTGTATGACTGGATCGATTATCACCGCTTGCCCACTGGCGCCATCTGCTATCAAGTACGTGTATGTGCAGCTCTCTGAGTCAAAGAGCTTGAAGGAGAAGAAGACCAGAAAGAATAATATCTTATATTGGCACAGTTATAAAAATCAATCCCATTGATACCGAAAAATGAATGTTTTCTGCTGAGAAACGAAAAGCGTTTCAGCCAGAAAAATTCATATAGTCACATTTTTAAAAATATTTTCACCCCCGTGAAAAAATTTAAATTAATTTCACCTTCTTCATTCCAGAAATTGCGCGAAAATTTTTCATTCGTGAAACATTACTGCGATTTCCAACCAACACATCAGCACATTAAATACAGTTCTTGAATGCTAACAGATTGATAAAAATTTTAAAATAAATTTCACAAGAATTTTAAAGACTTTATAAAGACGTTTTAGAAAATTGAGTGAATTCTTTATCGTTCCTATTCAATTCCGAATTGCAAAGTCATAAACCATCATAAATTTTTAAAATCAAACTAAAATCCTTTGACTTATTTTCCAAAAAGAATGAACGCTGAAAAGCGGCAAATAAAGTTTTCTGTTCATTCATTCATTCATTCATGAACTTTCGGCAAACATTTTCAGGACGAAATGTTGAAAAAAAAATGTTTGTGGATAAAATAACCCGTTTCTTGGAAACACAAGGAACTCGTGAAGAGCGACATCTGGGAAATATTTCGAGAAGTACTCTCGAAATTGTGCACAAAATTTGATGCCACCAAAAAATATGGTGACTACACTTAAGCAAAAAATATTGCAGTAAATATTTTATTGACAAGGAATCAGTCAATAGTTTTCAATCCACTCATGCACTTGAAATATTGTACATAAATATACAATATGTACTTTCACCTTGTGCTAGAATAGCAACGAAAAAAATGTACACAGGGTCAAAAATAACCCAAAATAAGAACAGGAAAAGAAAGCTCAAGAAACCAACAGAAAGATTTGATAGAAATAAAAAATATGACTGATGCTTTTATCCCACCGATTTTCAGAATGATTAGAATACATGTTCGCTTTTCTGTGCGCAATCACAACTTCATGAAACCATTTTAAACCTCGAAAGAAAAAACAGGAAAATCGCCGTGAAAAGAGTTTTTGGTCTCACTTGTTTCAAATGCAATCCATTTTCCAACGATGAGAGAAAAAAAAACCCCCGCGACGATGTTCGCGCAAAAACTTTTCAAAAATGCACAGAAAAAAAAAGAATAAAAAGGGAAGAGAACCATTAAAATTCTAACCTGACGGAAGATGAAGTCCTCAGGCATCATGCAAAATAATGCAGCACCGTTCTTCCTGTGAAGAAAAACAACAACAACAAAAACAATTAAAAAACCATACTAAATAATGGACTTCCTACTCCATAATTTTTAAAATTTGTACGCAGAGAAAATGAAAAAAAATTTCTTCCCGAAAGTTCGTTCTGTCGGAAAGAACATCATCATCTTGAAATTTTTTGTTGTCGAGAAAGCCATCGTTTCGCGAGAAATTTCCCTGGAAATCTCAAACAAATATTGCATTTTTTTTTTCAAGTTTTCCCCCTCGGGGGGAAGGGGGGGAAGGGGCAATCAAGAATTAATTAAAGCCTCGCATAACGGATACCAAAAAATAAGAGCTAAAATCAAATCCCTTCAATAACAAACTGAACTCGAAAAACTTATTAAAACTCCTATAGTAAATTGGCTTCGAAATCGGATCTTCAACACAAGCATACCCACAAAATAAAGTATAATAGAAAGTACATTAAATTAAGAAAGAAATCAAATTTTGCCCCCTTCAACAAAATCAACTCTAAAAACTCTTATGAACTCCTAATAAAAAAAATGATTTCAAAATCAGACCTTCAACACAATGTCATCAAATACTTTCTGACGTTCCCTGTTATTGCACCTTAGCAGACAACGTTTCATGCAGTTGCTCAGCCACCAAGTCACATGCCAAGGGTTACGCAACCCTCCCCAAAGTAAGGTCAGATCTGGGTCTGACCACAGTTGCCTAATTCTATCCGTTAAGATCTATAAATGCACCTGTTTGTATTGCTGTACGCGCTCATTGCTGTTTGGTCATTGCTACTGTTGAAATATATTGTCCATTTTGTGGAATACTGAAATAAAGTACACTTACTCTTTATATAAGAAGTTGACGAGTTGTTGAATTCTACCCAGCAACAGGAACAAGAAAATCTCCTCTCTAAGGAATTGTCAGATTAATTGCTCTAGAACATACAACAGTAAGTTCTGCAAATAAAGACAGTTGGAGACATCGAAGGTTGTATATTCATAAAAACATTAAAAGCGGTTAATTCAGACAACAATGAATATATACGCCCAAAATAAGATGTAAAAAATAAGAGATATACAGTATTCAGAAATACAAATCAAATCTAGCTCCCATCAAGACAAACTCAACTCAAAAAACTTTTTTCAACTCCTAATAAATTGTCTACAAAATCTGATCTTCCAGCACAAATAATATATACGCAGAAAATAATACATAAAATAACGGAGAAAATAAAGATAGAAACCAAATTTAGCTTCTTTCAACGCCCATAAACTCAAAAAAAAAATTTAACTCCTAATAAATCGGCTTTATTTTCAACACAAGCAAAATAAGATATGACATGAAATAAATAATAAATATGTAATAAAATAATGCATAAAAATAAAATATAGCTCATCCTTTCAACAAACTCAACTCGAAAAACATTTCTGAATTTTCTAATAAATCATCTTCAAAATCACATCTTCAGCACGAATATACCCACAAAAAAAAAAAGAGACCAACTGTTCTACAATTAGCAGAAGCGAGACCCGACACTTGATACACATGCTTGGCTTTACACTGCACCTCATCTGAATCCCAATCCCTTCAAAATGTATCTCCAACACAGAAAAAGGGGACACTCGAAAATGTCGTCCCTCGAGATAAAGTATCCACACATACACACACACACAAAACAAGAGAACACATTCACAAGAACACGTTCACGGCACGTCAATAATGGAAAAGGTACAAGAACAGAGTCCATTTTCTTTCTGCTTTCTATAGCATAAGAACCACTGTGAGTATATAAGGATGTGCATACAGTGGACACAAAGGAATGTTACCTAGGCAACACAAGCACGCCATGTGTTGCATCATTCATTTTGCCAGAGAGAAAAAAAAAGAAGAAAAAAACCACATCGTCGCGATTTTTACGGCCAGTACTCTCTCACACTCTCTTTTCTCACGGCATTGCCACACATTTTTTCCTAATTGAATAAATAAAAAAAAAATTCTTTTCTGCACCGAAGAAAAAAACAATTGGAGGAATCTCATCAATGTTCTGACCTTCTTCTGTTGAAATGTATATGATATGATATCTTTGAGAATACTTGGGAGAAAATCCGGGAGTCTTCGATAAAATCATTATTTTTAAAATAAAGTACTGCGATAAATTAAGAAATTTTCCAATCCAAACATGCTTCACAAAATAAATTTTGGCACATAACATAAACGCGATTGTCCTTCGGAAACAGTGTTATTTCATTTTTTTCAAATGCAAAAGTATCAAAGTGTTTATATGTTTCACATAGATTTTCAAGAAGATTTTTTTAGCGAGATATAATTTTGCTTTTCGATCACCTTTGGTCTTATTTCCAAATTATATTCGAGGGTATATATTTTTCGTAGATTTCGTCCAGATTAAATTTCGCCATCATTTGAGTGAAATTCCATCATTCAATTCAAGTGTAATTAAATTCGATATTTTTTTTTACTGATGCAGTTTTTCTCTGTGTGTGAAATCGATTTTGAATTTCAGCGTTCAAATTTAACCCATTTAAAAAACAATTGCACCGTCACTTCAAAATAAAATCAGTAAAAACAATAAGGAAGCGAATTTCAAAAGGAAACAAAATTTCGGCGTCCCACTTTGCATCACCAAAATCGAATAAATCCACCTCAGAAATTCCTCAATTAGTTTCTGGGCGTCAGTTCCCTTCGAAATTCTACGAAAAACAATGTTGCCTCACTGAAGTATTAAGATTGAAACAGAAATGCAAAAAAAACAGAATGAATTCGGAGAATTCCTGGCCTAAAAACTCGTGAATTCTTGATTTCTGCGCGTCCTTTGAACCCGCCAGATGCCCTCAGGGGATTCAGGATTACGTCCTTGGCAGAGAGGAATGATTTTTAGATACCTTCCAGGCAGATAAAAACAAAAACAAAAAAACACGATAAAATGTTTGTCCCAAGGCCTCGAAAAACTTCCTGGTGACGCAGATCAAGAAACGTCAGGCCTTCTGCTGAACTGACATTCGGAATCCTTGCCTTGAGGGAAAATGGTTAAAAGTGTATGCTGTCTTTTCTGGGATTAGATTCTCCCGATTCATTTTACGAAAACCCAACGAAAAAAATAGCTTTTTCGTCAACTTTGGGTGATATTCCAACAAAGTTATCCCGATTCATTCGAGAAATACTGAATAGTAATTTTTCTTTAAATTCCGACAGATAGGATTCTGAAATTGACAATAATTCTATCAAATCCGCGTCGTTATTAGAAGCGGAAATATTTAAATATTTGACGGGAAGCTTTTATCAGGATCGCCCGAGACGAAAAAAAATTTCAACCAGGATTTAAATGAGAATTCTTTATTGGAACAATATGCGCCACATATTCTCATAATCGAAATTTTGACTTGAAATTTAATCAATTTCAATCCATTTATTCAAGCTTCGGATACAGTTCTTCAGAGGTTTGCGCTGATAGAAAAAAAAATTACTGTACCCGTCACAAAAAATACACGCGATTTTGGAAATTACAAAAATTTGAAATCGAAATTCGAATGATTCTCAAGAAATTATACTTATAATTTGTCAAGAGGCAACGACGATCATATTTCACAAACTCGAAATGCATTAACGCCACTCAAACGGTTTGAACTGACTCTGCTGTATTCAAAATCAAATTTTTGAAAATCGGAAAATCCAGAGATTCAAAATTCTAAAATATGATACCGCATATTTATTTTAATGCTGACGAGGCGTTTAAACTTTAAAGAACAAAAAAGAAATGCATTCATCGTCGAGAATAATTCAAAAGACCACAAAGCACCACAACATATATTTTGACGTCAGTAATTTTGTATAGCACATGAATTGAGAAAATCAGAAAATTTAATTCATTCTTGAGACAATTGAAAAAGCTTTTAGATGACATGGAACGCTTTTTTTAAATACGGGAATATCGCCATAAAAAAACTAGATCAACTAATTTATTCCCAAAATTGATTGTGTAAGGTGCTAAAAAAAACAAATTAAAGCCTAATTTCCCAGAGGAATTCAATAAAAAACACATTCGATCTTCAAAACACCGGAAATGAAAGCCTTTCTCAGTCTACGGCTTGAAGTCTGAAGCTGTTCCTTGTTCTCTTTTTTCTGACACACACTCACACAGTGCTCTTATCAAAGTTCAAGAATCCATTTCGGACAGATAAAAACGTGGGGCCAATCCGAAAGTTGTTTAACATCATGAGAACCAAAAGTCAATGCACTTTAAACACCAAGCATTTTCATATTCTTTGGAAGATGTGTTTCGAAAATCAGCGCGAGGATTGAAATTATCATTCTTCTTTCTTTTTTTTTTTTTTTACACCAAGAGTCGAATGTTCAATCTGGTAAAAATCAGAAAAAAGAAAGGGTTCTGAGAGACGAAACCCATGTGTTCCCACTTTTTGCTGTTGAATCATCTCAATTTTGTGAAT
>CAJPEX010000038.1:203469-261100 GCA_905338405.1 Notodromas monacha | reverse complement strand
GTGTTGAAATATATTGATTGGAATCAGTTTAAATTGAGAGAAATTTTTTATTTTCATGGAATTATGGTTAGTATTTTGTACATAAAACACCAATTAAAAATTATATAATGTAAGTCTACGGGAAAATGAGACTTGACTTAGGGACATTTTGACTTAGGGAAACTCTTTATGCACCAATTATGTCCGCATCTTGGGGCCTCACTAAAAGTAACAAATCGAGAATTAAACCCGTGTAAATTAGTGAGAGGATAGCTAATTTCGCGGAATAATGGGCTATAGGTAATGTACAATTTTGACCAAAGAACAAAAACGGGTTCTGCCCGCAGGAAGCCCAGAAAATTGTCAATCTTTGAAAATTTGTAACAAATTAACTCTGCTCGATGAAAATCGAAAGAAATTGCGACCGGAAGTCAGAAAAAGAAAAAAAACTCGAACCAACACGTCAACGATTTTAAAATTCCATTTACCAGTAAATGGCAGACCAGGAAATTTTTTATAGATCACAGCAGCCAATTTTTACTCTAAAAGTTGCCGGCTCGTTCAATGTGTCAGTTTTACCTCATGCAAACGTTTGCTCTGACTCAGCTCAGTTGTGCTTGCCTTGAAATTACAAGTAAAAATGTGGATAGTTTTTCGGATATTTTTCGATTGAAACGGATTGCCCTTTTAAAATGTTACATCTTTCGCTTTTTAGGGAAACAATTTAGCTATAAAAGTTGAACACGAAGAATGCTTGACTGAACTACTCAATGTATCGTATTTAGAAATTTTATTGCATATAATGCCTGTGTCGTGTGACAACAGCCTCAGCCATGTCACGAACATGGTTAGTTGAAAGGGACAGAAGTCTGTATATAGTGCCCATGTCCCGGGGTTCGTTGTATGGTCTATTCATTACATGAGTCATTCGTAGTATGAGGAACTACTGCACGCCTTCTTCCACAAAGATGGCGGAGCACACAAAGCAAAGATGAAAAAATTCCGGTTCTGAATATTGCACACGTGCCTCAGAGAGATGGACTCGGTGAGAGGAATTGATCCATCTGTTCAAAATACCGTTGCCCCGTAGAGAGTTATCGATTTCTTCTTCAACTTTCTGTCGGCAATAACGAATAGCGTTCGAAGATTCGAGGGAAGTCTATAAATACATTAGCTCGACCTTTCTTTTCAAGCTGTGCTGAAAGTCAGCTCCGCCGAAAGAAATCACACGCATGACGCGCTGACGAGTCTTCAATTGAGAGCACGAGCGACCGGGGAACGCAACACGAGAGATTGAAGCGCAATGAGTTGATTAAGACCCGGGGTTAATGCGGCTGTTAATTTGATGAACTTGGGATAGGGTACGTGAAGGAAGTGGGTGAGGCCCAAGGAATAAATCTGCTTACTTGTGCCATCCGAGAGCTTGAGAAGAAAACTCTGCGGCAAGCCGTGGCTCTTGCCCGGGACGCAAGAGACGGTGAAGGATGCGGCGTCCATCTGCGACAGGACGCATCCGGTCACAGGTTCCGGTTTCTCTGCGGAGATAACCGGAATCGAAGTTAGCATTCTGTGGCGCAACAACGTGGAAACAATGCTGAATGTAAATTCAGTTCCGCCATAAGTGCCATCGAGGATTATAATACTGAATAAGGAGAACACGGAAAACTGCACGGTGAGTTTAACGAGATTAAGTCATCAATCTTCCGTAACGACGTTATTTACGCATTACTGCGTCCTCCACGCCCCAACTTGAGCACGAAATGTACCCAACACATTTTCACCACGAAAAAATAAAATTAAAAATAACTGGGTGGACAAGTGCTGCCGGTGGCGAAAGCCGCCAAATTTCTTTCGACAAAGCAGTTTTCCAAATCTGGAGCACTTGTTTTGAAGACATTCCAGCATCGCATGAAATATTGGGTCCTCAAGTGAAATTGATGAATACGATGGAAGATATTTTTCCAGTCCTTCAGTCAACCACGGACTTGCCCCCAAGGCCCTTGATAAAAATACCTCCGGTCATTTAGAACACCCTCGCAACATGCATCACCAACTGAAATATTTGTCAACCCTGATTTTCAAAACTCTGATGCTTGTCCCATTTCATGTTCTTTATTGTAATAATATTGAATCAACGCAGATTTTCATAATATTCTTTTATATTTGTCGTGGAGTGCTTTTCAAGCGGTGGCATGCATACCATTGAAGGTACATGCGTAAACTTGGAAGAGAAAAACTATGAAAATATTTGCACATCTTGAAAGGTGATACAATTTACAAAAAGTTTGGACACCTTTTGATCATGCCAAAATATATGCAACCGTACTTCAACCTTTTTTATTTTTATTTTTGCTCACGTGTTAAGCCTATAAGAAGTCCAAGCATTCGTTCAAATATTAGCGTCTGCTCTTATAATATTTTTCATGTACCACTGCTCTCAGCCAATATACGCACTTTTTCTTGAGAAAATCCTTTAAAGCCCCCGCATAAACCCAATACATCTCTCATATGTGAATGACAACCATATGCTTTCATAATCTCGTATTGAGCTAGCTCGGTGTTTTGCAGAAGCAAATACGCTAGTTTATCTCTGGCAGCACAGCTCAGAAAACGAATAGTAAATTAAATAAACAAACACGGCGTGCACGCTTACCTTGAAGACCAATCTTCAAGGCACTCTTTTCTCCAAAGAATTGAGAAAATTGAAGAAAGGTACACTGTTGGACCTCGTTTCAAAATTGTATCCATATGAGAGATACGTTTCTGAGGAGCGAGAGAGAGAGAAAATAAAATCGCCAGCTGCAATACTTTATCACGTTAGGCTTTGTAAGTTTAGCCATGAGTGCCAGAGGAATTGTGTTATTTTCGCGAGCGTTGGCAAAATGCAGGGAAAGAAATGAAGTCTCATGCGAGAACCGTGCTGGTGAACTCTCTTTGAAGCGCTTCTAAGGGATCCCCAGGGAGAGCTAAAAATCTCAAGTGTCGCCGAGATCCCGACTTTCCGCCTGTCGGTCCCAGCATACCGTGAGCGCGATTAGAACATATGAAGAAAAATAAATAAAATTCCAAGCATACACACACACACACACACACACAAGCTCACACCGAGGTGATCGCATTTGAATATCTCCGATCTCCCTCGGGAGACGCTTTGGGAAGTTCCGACGTCAAATACCGGGTCGCAGCCATTAGCATAGATGACACGAACCTAATGGTTCCCACACCTGCGACGAAGCATTAATTCTAGGCGAGGGCAGACGTCGAACGCGGTCTCATTGATCTCTGCAGGGCATTACATGATGTTGCGGTACACAAAACAACCCACTGCTGGGTGCTGGAAGAGAAAAGCCCAACATCAGTTATGCCTTATTCGCGCAAAAAAAAAGAATATCGTCCGAAACGTTGCACGAGTAACTTTGTTATGGAAAATACTACCATTAATATAATTCCTGTTTGACGCAGTAAGTTCGAAGTCAGGTGTCATGCATGGCTACAGATTACATGATAAAAATTACAATTGTCCGGAAAACTACAAAAGATCACCGAATTCAATGCAAAGGATTAATTTTTCAGTGTACATTGCTATTGAATGGATGTGACCTTGCCAAGGTCTGAAATGGCTCAAAATTCAATTTATAACCTACATACGTCAGATTGCAGATCCAAGGTCTTACAAGTTACTAACAGAACTTATGAATTGAATAATTTTCTTCATTTTGTCAACAAACTGTTTCCTTTTCGACAGTGAAACAGCTGACTTTAAAGTGCGTTCAAGTATTACGAAGACCGAAGAAAAATTGTTCGTGACGCACTTTTTCGCATCACCATCTTTTTATTTTATTTTTAACATTTTTTTATTTAAAAAAAATGAGATTTCACTTCAATCGTAAACGAAAATTTTCTATCCGACATCCCGATCCGCTTTCATGGCTTAGCTCAAAGTAATCAACATTTAAACTCGAGAAGATTTTCGAATGAAGAATAACACAGATTTTATTTTACTTATGTTATGCATCGCATTAAAGAAATTTTGTATTCCATGAATGGATCATTGCGACATCTGAGATCATTTCTGGGATCATGCATGGAATGAAATACGGAGAAATTGGAAACTTCTTGGTCTTCATTTTTGAAGTAGTGTTTGTTGCCATCTGATCTATTAGATCATCTTAAAAATACGTGTAATCGGCGTGCGCAGTTCTCGGACGGAACAGCCTACGATCAGAGAGGAATACAACAGGTGATGTATGTGCTCTTTCAGAGGGTGTATTCTTTTCATTCAGATCATTAATGCCTTTGAAGAAAAAGTGGATCAATTGCAATCTTTATATTCAATCTAATTGTACTGGACACAAAGATCCAATCAATTTGTCTTCATTTTAAATCCCCTGCATTATCCGCATAGTCGAGAGGAACGTTGAACAAATCCTTAAAACAATTGATTGAGACATTTCTTTGACGAGTTCATGGTTGAAGCTGTTTCACATTTTCCTTGTTTCAAGATTGATCATCCGTTGACTTGCTTTAAACAGGATTTCTGCAGCGAGGGAAGTTGAGACACTGAGCATATTCGATGAGAAATAAACCCTTTTTTCATCAAGGAATTGAGAAAGACAAGGATTATAAGTCAATGAAAAATGTATCGACTGGTGATTCGACAGGCGCGGGATAAAAACTTGTCTAAAATTATTCCGACTTGAAGTATCATATTTTTAGCACACTCATTAATTCTGAATGCGGAGCTGTGCGAGTCGCTGGACCCAGGGAAAGCCTCAAACTTTTCGCAGCCGAGAGGACGGATTTTAATTTCAAGTGTAATGCGAAAGAGAGCGCAGCAGAACTTCATGAGGCTATATGGGAAGTGTCAGTCCCCGCCAGTTGCTCCAGTACTCCAAGCTTCTTTAAATAGTTTGAATGAAATGCCGTTGTCAGATTACTGAGAGTCTCTTTCGGCACAGGAACTTCACGCGTTGTGCTCGATAGGTGCGCGAAGTTCCCGCCGAGGGTTCGGAAAGTTTGCATGAAATCTCTCGCGGGCTTTGTCATGAAATGGCCATTAGCAAAAATCGCGTATCGCGGCGTTGCGTGGTGGCTCTTGAAACCGGCCAGCCAATCCCTGCAACGAGGGTTCATTAGGGTTTCCGAACTTTAATACCGGAACCCAGAACATGAACAAATCGCTTTCCCGCTAACGGAATCCAGGCACGAACGCTCCGTCGTTGAATATTCTACCGTATCGGAGTTCGGAAGTATTTTCACACTGGTATCCTCGTCATTTATAAGCTTGGAATATATCCTAGGATCGATAATTTTGAATCACAACATAGATATAGAGATTACCGTCGAGCTTAGAGGGCCAGTTCACACGCTACGAAAATATTCTTCAGGAAGCGATAGCGTTTTCTCAGATGCGTTGTGATGGACATTTTCGCGATTATTTCCAAGCAAAAATTTGATATTCACTGCTTCATTTTGGGAAAAAAAGCGAAGACAACGCTGAAAGTGTACCGACTTTTTTTTTATATCTTAAACATTTGCTCGTTTCAGGGATTTGACAGTATCCTCTGTAGTCGCAGCCAAATACATCAAAAGCTTGCAAAATTTTCTCAATGAAAAAATAGACAAGCAATGGTTCTTTTTCTAGAGTAGTTGATGTATAAATGTATAGATTTTCGCGGATCTGCGAACTATACCAAGAAAAGCCTTGCCGAAGTAAAAGGGCTACAATTTTGAATGTTTCAATAAATCATTCAATAAATTGAAAATACTGTAACTTTGAAGCTTTTTATTGATCCACCTGAGTTTTAAGAAGGATGTTGAAGCTGAAAGTTTAGTATACAGTATATGAATAATTCCATTTAAAGGTAGTTACAAAACCTTCGAATTAACCCTCAGATCTTATTGCGAGGACAAGAAGATTTTTAATACAGTAAAATATTTTTAGAACGAAGGCATCGCGACCAGAAAAATAGCTTCACTGTAAAGAAATATTGGTTATAACGCAACTCATTTAATACTGTTGCTATTGGGCACGGACCTAAAAACGAGATTTCGCTGTAAGCGATTATTCGTTAAAACGAAATTCGTTGCGACTAGATTCTACTGTTTTATTTATATCTTGATGGAAGAACGACTGTTCCCCGTCGTCATAAAATATTTAAAACTCATTTGATGCCGAAATTTTCTTTAACACGAAAGCAAACATTTTCAGATTTGCACTACAGTACGCTTAAATCAAAAAGCCTTGATATTCCATCATTTTTCAAGTGCATTAGTCGTGAACTTCAGTGCTACGTATAAGAGGGAAGAAAATATCTAGCCCACAAATCTTTTTTTAAGCACGTCCTTTTTCAATTTACATGCTCAACGTAGGTCAGAACCCAGTACTTACGTCCGCAGTTTTCCGCGGCATAAATTGAGTCAAACTTTCCATGAATTTTTGATTTTCCGTCCGCTAGATTTTAATTCATTACGTGGAAGAAAATAAAGAATAATTTTGCACCTACGTATTCTGCAGGCCAGTAAAAATTTTATCTTCGATCGAAGTTGTTTCCCACGAAAACCTATTTTCGACAGATTCTATTCCCATGTGATCGTGATATCAGTGCAGGGCACGTTACTGCCCCTCCTAATCTCTTCCAACGATCTTTCTTTATTAAAACGAAACTCTTTTGGTCTCACAGGGAACGGTTAGAAGGTTTTGCTTTCAGTGGGGAAGGGATCGATTTTTTTTATCTTCATTAACGAAGTATGACCCATGATCAAATATAAATTGGAAGTAATTTCTGTGGGACACGCTTATCCAGATTACTCTGGGGAAGCATGTTTTACTTCACAGAACCGCTTTCTTGGAATCGATGTTTTTTCCCCTTGGACTGGAGCCTCATCCATCTGAATTAGTCTTCATCTTGTAGCTTTTATATTCTGGAATACACTATTTGGGTACCAGAATCAGGCATTTAACATTACCAAAGGAGACAGCGAATGCGTCGGTTAATCTTATAAAAATCCCTTCTGAGAAGAAATACATTCATTCCGGTAAATGGGCGACGAGAAAAGCCCATTCCGATCACCTGCAATATTCTGAAGTCAAATGACCATGATTTCTTCTGCTGCTTTTTGAAAATGGTTCGCATCTCAAATCTAGCTTTGAAGGATCCACAACCATGAATCAGTTATGACTGCAAAGAACCACTGAGTTTGTTGGCACGTTAAAAAATGTAAAATCTTAATACATAGGTTCACTCTTACAAAAAAGCACCAAACTAACGAGGTAAATTGATTTGCCAATTAGGTAATGTTTATCCCACACTGGAAGATATGGATACGTCTACTATACCTGTATATTCTTTTTTGGGAACAGAAGTGTCGGAAATTCAGGAAAAAATGAATAAAGCTTCGATGTTCTTTTAAAATTTCGTCAAAAACTACATCCATAATAGCTCCAGGAATAAATAATTCTGGCATTGGCATTTAGAACACCAGCACGTGCTTCGGAAAAGTGCGTATCTTGAACGGAACATGTGCATTCTTTCTAAATAGCCGTTTTATTATCGCATTATGCAATATATAGGATCTTCCTCTTAGCTTTGTAAACGCCAAGTTCCTCTTAAGTTTGCCGAAAACTTTTTACGGTAAAATTATGAATCTCTAGATTCAGTTGAGTCTAGATCTCTCCCACGAAAAGACACGCAACACGTGTTTCGAATAGAAGCTTCACGCGGTTAAAGTTCTCCCTTAAGACGACCTACGTGATTCTCTATTCTATCGCATGTTATTATAAAATTTAGTTCAAAATTTCATCTTTCATGAACGATTACTTGACATCATGCACTGGGGAAGCGAGATGGAAAAGTCTACTGCCACAGTATCGCGCGTTGATGCGATTTCTGTCTTAATAAAAAAAATTGCTCCCTCCTCGAAAAATAAAAATCTTCAGAACTTGATCAAATGTCTTTCGATAATGATCACCTGGTTTGATGCGGTGACGTCTGAATGACAACTTCAAACGTGATCCTGTTTCAGAATCGCACAGAATTATTCAAGTGTCTCAAGCGACCTTGAAAATGTTTGTATACGTGTAATATATCGATACAAGATTTGCCAAAACGAAATGCTTGTCCGGTACACGCACATGTCCAACATTCCGATTCGAGTTTCGGAAACTTGACCATCAGGCAATTTGATTTACTTGTATCATCACCAGTCAGGTTTCTTAAGAGATGTGATCAGGGAATTGAGGGACGTAGGAATTCTGACACGTTCATACGCAGAAGTATTTTTTTTCGTCGAGAAAATCGTTGAAATTTTTGAGATTGTTGTAAACGAAATTATACGAAACGGGTATGAGGATATTCATGGAATTTATCAAAAATTCAAAGAACTTCGAACCGCTTCCATGGAAGCTGAGATGAACAGGATGTCTTACAACTTTATTCTTCCTATTGAGCTTCCGCCGGGTATATTTTAACTCCTACTTGAACGTGGATGGATCTGTTGCAAAGATGTCGAGATAAACAGATCTCTTCATTATTACTTGACACACGTCGAGTTTTAGAAGTCCTCTGAGAGTTTCCGAAGTCGTCTTTTCATTCGTTTTAAAGAACTGAAAATAAGTAAAGCGTAAGTCTGTTGATTTATTGATACTGTATGTTCTTCGGATACCCCCGGGAGAAAAAGCAGATTCTTAAAATGTCACGTTTGATTACTCCGCATGACTCATTTTTCGTCGTTCTAAAGCGACTTTCGACGCATTCGGAGCTCATCGACATCGCAATCGCATTCCTTCTGGATTCGATTTTAGCAAATAATACTATCCCAAGTAAATCGAGTTTTTTGCTTCAAAAATACCGGGTGGACAGAAAAAAACATGCATTTACCTGGATTGCGGATGAATTGTTCAAACTGTCATTATGCAAATTAATTTATCGCAATCTTCTTTAGATTCGTCTAAAATTATGCTTTCGTTCAATTCCGTCAGACTACTCTTTAAAAAGTCACCGAGGAGAAGCAAATGTTCGAGTTTTTTTGTGAAGGAATGCTGCACTCTTCCATCATTTGAATCATCATCGCGGCAAAAAAATATCTTTAAAAATCTCCAAGAATTCTCAGAAACCATGGGATAACATCATCTGCAAATATAAGGCATTGAAATAGTGATGCGTCGCAAGAAGTACTGTAAGGGTATCTACAATTATACAGTAAAGGACAGTCCAACGAACCCCAACAACCGTCGTGCGAAAGCACTGAGAATTTTTTTTTCGGAAAATGTTATTCTGTAAGGCGCATTCTAGCCGTATACTAGTACTGCAGAAAATTGGACACAATGTAATTTGAAATCCAATTGAATGATTGTTGATCTCTTAATTTTTTTTCAACGTGATGGATCAAATCCTTCACGAGAGTTGGGACTCTTTTTTTCGTTTTTGTCTGTCCACTCCGTACAATACGAACTAGGCCCCCATTTGATAAAGCCGGATTACAAGATGAAATTCGTCGAAAAGAAACTGAACAAAAATTTAATTTTCGTTGCGTAGTTTTCAGCAAATAATTTGTCTCTGGTGATATTCTCAAGCCTGTGAGTCTTCGACCAGAAAAGTCCCGATCACATTTCCATCCCACTGAAAGTTTCTTTCCTGCCTAAAAGGTTTAAATAAGCAATCTCCGAACGGATAAAAAACCCAGGGCATGCTTTCAAATCGAGGTTCGCATCAGACCTACCAATATCCTTCGAGGAACCAAATGAATCCTTCGACAAGGAGAAAAAAAATACAAGAGAGCCTGGATGTTCAGATCATGCATCAGAAATGCGCCCGGATCCTCGATTCATATCGAAGAAGACAAACTTATGATGAATCGGCGAATACCTGGTCAAGTCGAGGTATTTCTTCTGTAGCTATTTCCCTGCTTCTAATTCAGAGCAAAACATATTACTCCTGAAGTTTGGTTCGTAAAAAAAAATAATAATCGCGCGATGAGCATGTTTACCAGATGAGTTGCATTAAAGTCCGGAGACGCAATGTAATTTAAGTGAACTTCTTGCGTCACAGAAAATGGTGGAAATGAGTATGCGTCACATGACTTAGCCGGAAGAAGATGGACCTGTGGAATGGCGGCTGAAGTCGGAGATTTTCGCGAACGGCAGTGGCGGCCGTTAACCCGACTTATTGTCAAGGGAAAGAGAGAAGCTATGTCATGCAAGTGTCGATAACTCTTAGGCCGACGTGTGGTAGCCACGATAGCCCCCAGTTCTTCCGGGATGTTCCCAGCCACACATAAATCTGCTTGTCAAAACGCCACCAGAAAGGCCTGCGGACACCACGAGGCTGAACACCATGGCATGACCCTTCTCAGAACTCAGAAGTGAACCCACGATTCCCACCTGGAAAATGAGTGAGGTTCTCCTTCCTTTACCTTTGCTATTTCAACAGTCATATTCAAGGAATCCTACAGCATGAATCCTAAAGATAAATCAGTTCTTGCAAGGTGCTTGCCATGTTTACGCATGTGTAACGCGGCTCCTCAACCGCGATTTCAGCCAGAGAACCCACTTCAATTTTGTTGGTGAGATAAAGGCAGCCTTTTCACAAAGAAGACCTGCAAATATTCCTTTGAAATACTTGAAATTTAAGATTGGTATCATTTATTCATGTTTCAAACTGGAATCGGAGTGCTTCGTTGCATGATCTTTTTTCTTTCGTCATTGCTATTGCAATCTAGGAAACATTGACTGCTTATAAGTGATGCAGAAATTAAATATCTCCAGTGTACAGTATAGGACTCAATCAATCTTTTCTGGGCTTTCCACGGGAAATCAACTTAACCAGAGTAAATAATTTATCTGAGAGTCGTTTGATGAAGGGGGTTTTCTCAGTTTCCTGCTTCCGTTGTTGGGTCTGAACAATGGATGAATGGGGTTATATACAGTTATTTTTGCGTTTTTTTCAGAATGTTTGCTTCCTGACCGCCGTTCCAAATAATATGTCTTAACAACATGGATAAACAAGAAAAAAATAGAGCTAAAAGTTCACCCCATGGACGGGAGGAGCTGGTATTCACATACCAAACTTACGTATTTTTCAAGAAATCCCAATTATAGGAATTGTAGTAAATCATTCGATTTATGAAAATCTACCCAGATCTTAAAATGATGTTCCAATCGTGTGTTTCTTGTTGTTTAATTTTTGAATTTCCCCAAATAAATGTGAATCTCACACTAAAATTTGAATTTGTGGGGAAAAAGTGTGGGTTATATCCGAACCAAGTACTAGAAGTATAAACGGACGCTTTCGTCAGTTCTTTCGATTGACTCACCGTGGTTCTGAGAATTCTCTAAAAAAAATAGCATTCCACATAAAATAACTTCGGGGGTTCATTACTAACAAGGCTTTGATCCTCATGGATCGTTACTTTGTTTTACGAAATACGTAGAGATTTAAGATGTCTGTTTCAAGAGTCCAACTGCATTTGCTTTCAGCAGAATTGCATTTAAATACTGTAGGTTATTATACTAGAACATTGTATAAACTGTCTGATGTCGGACTCATATTAGAACAGTCAGAATCGCGTTTTGGTACCCTTTCAATGCTGTGCAAATATTTCACAGGAGTTCACAACTCCTTCGTGGAATTTGCAATATTCCAGACTTTTCCTACATTTTACGTGGGAGACGATTATTTAACGTTATGGCCTGGATTATATTTTCGTCAATTCCTTCGCGAATCCCTTTGAGGCATTCTCTTAAGCAAGATTTGGAGATGAAGCGAATATAAGCTCGCATACAAATATTGCTTAAAATCCTCGTAATCTTCAGTGAACAAGAGCCGGAAGTGTCAACTGTGTCGCTTTTCAAAGGCCGGAAAGATTATCAACTGAGCTTGTCACACCAACTATAATTGTCCCGCGAGCTGAACAGGAAGCCATTCAAATTACTTCTCATCCTTGCCAGTTTTCCGTCATCCTCGCTTGATGCCAAGGCTTGTTCCTTCCAGTCTCATTGATGGGAGCCAGTGGCCCTCGAAGTTGGAAAGTGCAGGAAACCTTTGATCCCCACGGGGGAAGGTGAGTGCCCTTGATACGAAGGGAATATCAGGAGGAGTTCCTCTCGTTTCGCTTCTGGTGAAGTACGATTGTGCGCTCAAATAATTGCACTCACATCTCCGTGGGGTTAGATTTACTTCAGCTAGCTCCAAGGGAATCAGACCCAAACAATATGAGAAGCATATCATCTCCTGACCCACAAAAACTCTCATAAAGTAGGAAAAATGCCTCTTGATAATGGACTATCGTCCGATCAATATCAAAATTCCTTCACAAGAACAGCTGGAACCAGAAACCCCCATAAAAACGAGTTGTGACTAAAATTGCAAATAACGGTACTGTGCATTCGCATGATAACATTAAGTGCTGATTGCATCCAATATGAATGCGCTGCAGAAAAGAAGTCCATGGAAACAAACCACAGATACACAAATGTAGTACTGTAATGTACATGTACTTCGAAAACGAAAATAGGCGTCTCTTTGTTTGAAGGTGAATGAACTGAGGAAATGGTCCATTGAAAATCGCAATAAGAAGGTACAAGAAGTATTTCAGCAGTATCTAAGAATGCCTGATTCGTGACGTGATTTGAAGTGACATTTCCTCGTGGCCGAAGCCAATGGCTATTCCGGAATTTTTTTTTTGCATGTTTGTACAGCGCAGGAACGTCCTGTTCTTGTAATATAGGAATGGTACAAATGCTTGCCAGTACTGTACCTTGAATTCTCCGGGGAATCCACGTAACAAAGAACGTTCCGAAAGAAAGAAAAAAATTAGAAAATGAATGTACTTTTCTTCCATCACAGATTTTACCTGAGAATGTCCTTCCTCAACAGTTTACAAGCGTGGGCTATGTAACATACAGGATCGGAATTTCGACGATCAGGAAGCTTTCCATTAAAAACGTGTTTCTCAGGTTTTGAAAATAATTACTCATATACTCTCGGTTGATTGAAATACTCGGAAGTTTCCAGCCTGTTAACGATTGCATGATACAGGCAAACGTGGCCAAAAAATATTACTTCTTCATGTCGATGGCGAGTAAATCAAACTCTCCGTAGCTCCCACCATTTCAACATTTATATAAAAGTTAAAAAATTGTATTTAATTAGTGCTCGGGGAAATTATTCAAAAATCACGAAAATTGTTCTTTATTCAACCAACAAGACTCCGAAAAGGAATAAGTGCAGGGCTTTAAAAAACGTATGAGCCAACCCTCGCATTCTATTTCAAGAAAAAAAATTATGTCAAGATGGACAATGCTTGAATGCCCTCAGGAAACTTTCAGAATTTACGGACCTCCCCGTCTTCGAAATAAAGTACAACACAGCAGTGTGTGATTCAGGTTAATGAGCCATGTCCAAAATTTATGGGCTGCATCACAAATGGATGTTCTCGAATTGGGGGACTGCGTTAATGAAGCCGAATCGAACAATACCCTACGGCAACTTTTCTGACGCTTCAAACACGATTCATGGCGATTGCATTTCCTTCGAATGTGGCGTAAAACTCGCTCTTCAATTCTTTTTCGAATGCTCCTTCAAATGGACAACATTATTCCAGCTCAAGCTGGAATAACAGGGCACCTACCGATGAGGCTATGAAACCTAAAAATGGCACCCTTGTCGCGAGATGAAGGATTTTAAATGAATTTTCACATAAATATTCCAGAAAGTTAAGTACTGTATACAAGTTAGTCACCGAAAACAAGTTATGATTGGTTTTATTCTATGTACACTTCAAGACAGCAGTTTCCATCGATTTCCTGCGATTCCGCGATGGTTTTTTTCAAGGTCCGAAAGTAGAATGTTTCCCTATATCCATGAGAAAAGAAAAATCGGATGTGGTGCCCAATGGTTGGACGTGAAACCTTTTACAGATGTTTTCCAATGCAAGGTTGGCCTGTGTCATGCTTTGAGTTATTTCCTGTTTTTCATCTGCTAAACTGGAATCGCTGGCGGAGTTTGCGTAGGTTGGAACAGAAGTCACGAGGTTACAGAATGTGTCGGCTTTTTTTTCTTCGGGTTCCAGGTTTCCTCAAATCCATGGTTATTCTTCAGTAAAGCTTGGTCCGCGCGGGAATCTGGCAGGTAGCACGAAAGGTTTTCTTAGACGAGTGCAAGGCTTTTAAAATCGAATGCTAAACTCGAGGATTATAAGTTGTGAAAACATGACTTTTTGACATGAGAAGCAAAAGCAAATGGCGAGGGCAGACATATTTGTTAGCCAAGGGTTTTCTTAGACAAGTGCAAGGCACGTCGTATTTAAAATCCGGAACTTTGAAATTTCTATCAATAATAGTTGGCAATATGCAAGACTTGTTTGGCCCCTGGGTGGATACTCGAAGAACCGCAATTTTAAAATTATTCTGTGCTATAATATTGCGCAGTATTTTTTTTTACTTCGATTTGGGCATTTAAAGAAATATATACAGTACGATTATATTCATGCAAATTTTAATAAGGTCCCAGGCTCACTTGGGAAATCAATCGTAAAAATAAGCCTTAGAATTCGAAGAAGACTTTAAAAATTTAACTGAAGATGATTGGTGATTCAAGGAAAACATTTAGGGGTAGTAGATGAAGGTGTAGAAATATTTTCGTTTTCGGATGCATTCTCATGCTCGGAGAAATGTCTCTAAATAATTTTTCGCCTTTTTCTGGTACGCCCTTGACCCTCACATGACGGATGGTTCTTCAATTTCAAAACAAAACTACGGCATTTTCTTATACTGAGGCTTTGTGGATTGATAAAAATTTTCCAATATCTCAGTAGGTTAGTAAACTTGCAAAGGTTCGATAATATTTAAGTCTTACGCATGGTTCCCCAGCGTTCTTCGGCTTATCTATCGGTATGTTGTTAGGTACAGAAGGCTAAAACTTGAGGGTCTGGCACCCCTTTTCCTTGCTGAATCAACCCAAATCAGTATTCGATGAGCCACGGAAAAATTCAAAAAATACCTGAACATTTGGAAAATTCATTGGACACTCGAGTTGAAGTTTTTGCACGCCTTATTTAACGAAAGCATATTAAAAATATACAATATCCTGGAATCCACAGCTCCAGGGTTATTGATTCAAGTTGATGATTAAGAACTCATACGCAAATCATCACGTTTTCTAGAATGCGTTCAGGCCCCCAAAATTGTTGGCAGGCCCCGAGGCTGCAAACCAGGACCTGCATGGAAAAACTCACCAGCCCGGTGGATGTAGAAAACGCAGGGTGTCGTTTGAGTCCCGACGCTGTTCGTGGCCCAGCAAAGAACCCGACCATAGTCCAAATCGGAGAAAGGAATGAACTCCAGGGTGCTCGTCATGCCCTGCGATATGATCGACTTGGGTGGAATGAACATGGAGTCCCCGCTGCCATTGAATTTCCAGCGGAAAGTCGTCACTGCTGGCTCCGCTTCTACCTGGCAAGTGATGTTGATGGCTTCCGTCTGGGATGCGTAGTAGTTTGTTTGAATGTTTTCCACACACACGGGACCATCTGCGAAGGAAACGAGGCCCAGCGTTATTTTAAAGGGCTTCGAAAAGCGGGGTTGACGCCTAGGAACGATTTTGCCCCTGTGCACGTTATTATTTTCCGGCATATTTCTGATGCTGTTGGTCCTCCCTCAGTTAGACAACTGGAGATCGTTTTAGTTTCAGCGAGAATGCATTGATCGATCGAATGGTACCCGGCAGTGCATCCACCTCTGTTTCCGGAAAATAATCGACTCGAGAGAGAAACCCGCTGGTACATCCTAACTTTTTACTTCCGAGTGCGAGGATGGTTATTTCCATCACGTTCATGCTTGAAGACTCTCCGAAAAGTAGTTCGGTGGGGGTGTTCGAATTTGATCCTGCATTTGGCAGCAAACTTTTCGAGCAAATGGAGAACCTTGCGCCTCAGTACGTCAGGGGACTCGGAAAAGCAATTTTTCTAGCAAGAGGTACTCGAAAAATTTTGCGGCAACGCACCAAAGATGGAGACGGAAAAGGACGCATTGCGTGTCCAGATTACAGCATTCGATTTATGTCGTCTGACATCCACTCGGATGCATTTTTGATAATATGGTTGTCGCTTTCTTTCCACAAAAAAAGAAAAAACCCCGAAGATTCCACGGACAAAACCACGGACAAAAACTTGAACAGATCCCAATCTAAGTAGCATTTAAGCCCCTTGATCCAGAATTCATTCATGAATAATGCACTGAAAGAAATCAAGACATAGTTGGATCGAAGTCACCTCATTCTAAACGCGCTTACGAGCAGCACTCTTCTCATGAAAACTTTATTTTGGGAAATTTGTGGGCTGAAAAATGAGAAAATTTTCAGGAAAATTCTACCTATGCAGATGCAAAACAACTAAAGTAATTTATCTAACGGAATTTCAATTGCTTATGTACATGTTCTATCTTGGTGATAGTCTGAAGACCTGTGACTTGGATGTGATGCGTCTATGCTAATTTTTCCTCGTGGCTGTCAGCAGGTCGACATCACGAGCTGAATTGAAGCAAAGAGATAAAATATATGAATAGGAATGATATATCAGCTTCCAAAGACGCAATTACATGTTCAAATACAAGCTAAACTCATCTCGATCGGTCCGATGAGCTAATTTTTCAAGCTAATTTTTTTAATTTTTCATTGTACTACGCTTTTGTCGAAAAATCTACGCAAGCAGCAAGCCTATTTTCACGGGATTCAAGAATAAAATAACCCCAAAAGTAGCCCAGAAACTTGCGCAGTGAGATCATTTCAGAAAGGTCCCTTCAAAATCGGGCCGTGTCCTCAGAGGACATCTCGCAGTGACTTCCTCGAGAGGTGCCGGGTAGCATCACCAACTTCAGCCCCTTGGAATTGCTTCTGCGGTTCAGGCATTTCCCTGATTAAAAGTTTTGATTTCTCGGTACTAGTCACCCTTGCGTAACCTGTCTGAGATGCTTCAACAGTCGGTCGAATGTGGCAATACTGATAAGACATTGCTGCCGAGTCCAAGTCATTCTTTTCGCACGCGTCGAAAAGCGTTGCGACGAAAATCGACTGGGCCATTAGGGATAAAGCCAAGTTGACACACTGCTTAACGCACTCTCGTCGCTTCTCCGAATTCGGTATATTCAGTCTACGTGAACAGCTCGGAATCTAAAATATCAGTTGAAAAAAAACTGGATATGCATTTTGGAATTTCAGGCAAAAAAAATAGACAACCCATCAAACCTCCAGAACAGAACGGAGAAACTTCTTCTTTGTGTGGCCTATTTCGATGGGATTTAACGCAGTAATTTCAAAATCTTCGAGAACTCTTGCCATAAAACATCCGTTTTTTCAAGTCAGAAAATCAAAAGGTCGTGTCGGAGGTAAATTTTAGGTCTTTTTCATCAGGATTCAAAATAAATTTCTCATCTGTTGCCAAAAGATTATTAACAGTTCGAACGAACATTCGGAACGAGTTTCAAAGACACTGTTGCTGTGGAATTCATCCAGAGGCGCATGACAACATGATTGGCTATTTTATTTGTTTTAGCTGTTCACTTAGTGATACACATTATTTGTCAATCGAGTGGAACTGTGGAATTAGGAAGCTCGCCGCTGTTTTATTTATCTCTGACGTTAGGAAAAAAGCTTTGATCTTTTTCATAGAATGCTGAAGTTCGAAATATGAAGTTTGACAGCCGGGAAATCCATATGCGGTTTATTTACCGCATTTTTTTTAAAGAAAAATAGCACTTTGAAATATTCGAAGTAACAAAACCATTCATGTAAACATTGAATGAAATTCCAGGGCGAATAACTAATTAATGACAGCTCATCGTCGTAACACTTCGGTTTGATTATTTGCTCGTTCAAGAATGGGACAATATTTATTTGCAATATGTGATTTTCAATATTGCTTTAAACGTTAAATTATTGATATTCTAGATGTAAAGTATAGAGCGAAGAAATTCGATACCAGATTTGACAGCTGCAGAATCAGTCTGACACGTCAATTTTTAAAACTTTGAATAATTTTTTATTCATTTCAGGAACAACAGTGCTTAGCTGTATGGTGCTCACTTGACCCTGAATACGACGAATAATCAAAGTATTGCATCATTAGTGCCACACCAGTGCTGTGGCGCTCAGTTGGCCTTGGCGCTCACTTGACCCATACCAGCGTATGGGGCATCATCTTTGCTGCACCAGTGCCCAGATGGGTGGCGCTCACTTGACCCAGTATATGGGGGAATAATCAAAGTATTAGGAGATCATTGTTAAAAGAGGCCGCAGGAACTCAGGGAGCAGCGGTGCGCATCAAGACGATCGGCATTCCTGAGGCAGCGAACCGCAGCAGAGCTGGCGATCATCTGCTAGTGAACAGCCGGAACCTTTTCCGCTTCGGCTTCATCAATGCCATACGCTTATCGCTCCCCAGGGTCGTCGGCGCGTTATCAATGAGCACCGGCTTTCTAAAAACACCCTCAGACGCTCATGTGCCGAAAAGAAGGGAAGCCAAGTCGAGAACCAGAATAGCGGGGGATCCGACGGGGGGATCTTGTCGATGTCAAAGTTCCAACCAAGACCGGATAGAGTTCCAAACGAGTCTCAATCAATGTAAGGGAGGCAAGCAGGCTGTTCCCACGCCGATGCTGCGTCGGAAATCTCGAGGGATCCGACCCGTCAAGGTCCATCTTTCAGATTCCCCCAGGAAGCGGGGAAAAATGAGCCCATGAAACATCCTGTAGACGGATTTTTCTCTCAAATACAATAAAAGTGATGTGATTCATTAAACCCCTGATCCGTTGGGAAGCGAACAATGAAACGGGCTTCTTTCGGTTTTCCTCAGTCACGCCGTGAATTCAGGCATTCATTCTCGTTCACAATGCCTCACGAGGCTTTGAGATGATCCTCACGGCTCATCTCGTCTCCTTGATCGACGGAAACACACATCTTTCTCAAAAACACAAGCATTATTAATATCCAGATACAAGTTTATAACGATCGCCTGCCGTGTATCAAACTGATCGAAGAAGAAATATCTTCCACATGAACTTTTCACTCACTCAAAGAACGATAGCGATATCATGGAATCTGGTTCACACTGCTTGTAAAAATACCAATGGAGTTGAAGCTTCACAGTACTTCAATAAACTTTCAAGTTCCAAAACATATTTTTGACTATATAAACCTTGAGATCTTGATGGCTGATGCATTGGTTTTCATACATAATTAGCAAAATCCCTGAACTTAATCATTCCAAGCAAGTCATTATCAAATGGAGGCTGGGGTTATGCAATACACTTCTGGATGGCTGAAATTTATCAGAAATATCTTTAGATAATTAATCGACCATCTCTTAATTCAGCGTCACCCTTATTTTCGCAACTCATCCCAGTATTTTGCATCAATCATTCATTTTGGACAACAAATTTTCCGACGTCGGCGGTAATTAATTCAAGTTCTGGACGGCTGATTCGGGAATTTCATCCGAGTTTACCATCATAACTCCATGTTCAAAAATGAACCGTCATCGCAGGAAATATTGAAAGAAGATGAATGAGGATAGATCGCGATGCAATTCAGGATGTCTGTACGTCTGTAGAGCCGTGAAAATATCTTTCGATCATTCATCAATCCCATATGCTGGACTCCCTCTCACGTTTTTTTCCCCCGCAGAATCCGAAATTGTTCGCCTTATTTGGCATAGATGGGCGAACATTTTTTCAGACGTTGAAGTCATGCTTTTGAGATCTTGAGGTTTAATGCAGATAATTTAAATAAATTGGCAGCGAAAGAACAAGGTCGGATTGCTGTATCTAAAGTGAATCAAAGCGAGGGATTCGAATCTTTTTGTGGTAAAGATTGATAGGCTCTGATCATTCGTTCGATCAGCTCATGAGCTTCCTGTTTTCTTCACCCGAGTGAACTGCTTTTTATGTTCAGAAATTTCGAGATACGGCAAGATCAAAATCGTTTCGATGCACTTCAGAATGGCCGCACTTTTGCAAATTGTTGGATAATATATTCCGATTAGTCTACCCTTCAAGTTTGCTCCCTCTCATTCCCATTCTCCGCGAACCCATACAATTTCGTAGCCCTCGATACGCCAATAGCATAATTTTCTTCTGTGATGACAGTTCTCTTGATGATGCCCCAGCTTTCGTCTCTAACGCCAACATATTGACTTCAGCGATATTACATCTCGTTCAATGAGAAGGGAGAGATGCTCCTAGTTGTCTCTTGAATTAATTTGTAAGCGTTCTAGCGCATGTGCCGAAAGAATCTTGGCTGAAACGCGGGTCTTCATCTGCAGAATGAAGTACGAATGTAATCCCCGGGACACGAAGCGGGTTGCTGGCATGCATTCCAGAAAAATCGCCTCCCGCTCCTGCGAGCATCAAGTTTCAATTAAATGATCCACAATCTCCAGAAAGGGGCTTACAAATAAGCGATTCCCGGAGAGCCACATTAATCAGAGCGCGCATCCCCGTGATCACGGACCAGCAGTCGAGTTGAATCGAAGCGTTTCTATGGCAATGTACAGACTGACTGGGAACTGAATCGCTTATCGTTTAAAGCCGGGGATCCTTCTGAGAGGCTGACATTTTATTTCCGGGATCCGGCTTGATTGCGGCACGCCGCTAAAAGAGTGCGTCGATGTCCTGGTACTACGTTCCAGGGATCAGCAGAAAGGGGTTTTATTAGAATTTTTCCGATATCCATGACTTCGGGACTGTATCTGGCATCGGATCAGGATGTCCAGTTCACGTGTCCAAATAATCCACACTGAAGTCCGAATTCAATCCCCGGGTTCCTTCCAGCCTGAGCTTGACTTCTCAAGGCCACAGCGAGCATCAAAGCACACTAAAACCGAAACCCGAAGGCACACCGAACATTGAAAAAAAGGCAAAATATATGTGAAGTCTGTCAATTTTCCGTCTTCAATCCCTTCCCAAGAGTAGAGAAACGATTTCATCAAGACGCATGATTTTTGGTTGAGGAACTTCCCAAAAAAACCGGGATAAACTGATGCTTGCGATTAAAATGACGCAGTTCCAAACCGGAGCTCGCCATTTTTTTTACTGTTAAAAATTCTGCAAAAAATTAAATCCCAATAAAAATAAAATAAATCTGGTGGTGTAAAAAGATGCAGTTGAACTGCGTTGAAACTTCCTTCGTATGCAGGGTGGAAAAATTGAAATATTTAAGCTGTCATACCTTCTAAAGAAACTGAACACTCATCAAATTGGAAAAATTAGTTGAATTATAGAACGTCAATTTATCTTTCGAATGACATAGAATAGTTTTCTATGCATTCTATGACTAGCTCAGGCATTTGAAATTATTCTTCTGGAGAGAAAGTTATCACGTGCCTGATTATCAGGATTTTCGTCAACTGTTTCATAGCGTCGCACATATTTAATGGCGCAAAAATACTCCACCAAACGAAATTTTTTCAAATGTTTACAGAGAATTTCTTTCGTTTGCTTGCATTTTTTGGACATACCATGAACATTTTTAACACAGTGTCAGTAAGGAAAATAAATTTCTCGTGGCGACAGAATCCAGATTTTCTGCGCTACGCCAGTTTACTTTTGGTGAAGAAAAAAGTGTCAGCTCAAGTCGTTTGGAGTTATCACAGCTTGAATAGGATAATTTTTTCTGGTTAATAGCTTAAAAACAGAAAGAAAAAAGCAAAAAAGAATTTAAATTTTACCAAAGATTCGACAGTAAAAAACCAATAAATTTTTCACCGGAGAAGTTCGCAAAAAGGGGGTGGAAAATCGAAAAAGGAATTCTAGGACGATTTAAAAACCGGAAGCACTATCTGAATCTCGTTGTTATTTACCAGCATCTGAGCGCAGGCGTATTTATACTGTAGCTGTATATAGTAGATTTCGAAATTCCGGGGTTTATCTAGTTACGTAATCATCTTCCTTCCGATTATGGAAATTCCGACGACGAGTAAACCCCCAAATGTCGTTTCCGAAACCCGAATCACGCGTCATCCGTGCATCGCGATGATCTCAAGAAATCGCTCAATATCTTTTTTTTTTTGGTAGGTCTCGCAAACTGCATGGGTTTCATAAAAACATTCATCTTATGCTCGTTTAACGAAGATGATGTCCTTTTAATCGTGCGCCAAGCATCAACAGGCAGAAGCAGGCACGACTTCGGCGAATTGAACAATAGGAAGTTTCGTTTATTTTCATACCAGACCCAACTCCGAAGTGCTTTGATGAAAATTCTGAGAGCCTTTCAGTGGAATGACGCGACGAAGAAAGCCCTTTGATTCATGAGCGCCTGATTAGACTCATCACCACGCCGGTGTTTTCCTGTCAAGGCTGTCCTGGCAAATTGAATACCAAAATACACCGACGAAGTGAACAAATCAATGATGAATTCAATCGAATTGGATGATTTCGAAAGTTTCAAATTCAAAATTTCATATTAAATGAGTGGAAAACTGTATTTTAAACGGATTCGGAGAGAAAAAGCCAAGGTATTTTCGGCTTCCTCAATGTGAGTTATTCGTTGGATTTTCGATTACTTTTGGGGGATAAATCCAGTGTTGAAGATGTTCACGATCGTGCTTTTGAAATCCGCAAAAAAGCACATTTATATCCCAGTTGAACCCTTTTTTGGAGTAGGATGAAATTATAACGTTTTACTTGCGCTTCTTGAACCCATAATTTTGTTCGTGCTTCGCCCATATTCAGAACTTTTTTTTACCTTTTCGTTGTTACAATCTTATCGTTACAAACTGTCATCCATTCAAAAATATTTGCGATCCTAAACATTTTATTATCTCTACGGTAAAGCATGTTAGAACACAGCAGTTACCTATAAAATTTTCATTGAGGAACGCTTGGCTAAAATGTGTTACAAATATTTGTGTAAACCAAATACCTCGTAGATGCAAAAATTCTGAAGTCTCCATCATATGACATGAAGTCACGAAAATGTGTGGCATTATGCATCTGTCAGGGTTGCAAGATTTGATTGAGCGTCTCAATTTGAAATGAAGCTGAATAAAGGTCTTTCAAAAATACCGCCGTATTTTCCTAGGATAAATGTCCAAGGATTTCCAAGGTTTTTATTTTGTATTTTCATCGGAGGAATGTCCAATTCTGGTCGATTCAGTAAAACTGCGTCAACGGGGAATATTATGGGAAGAACTCTCCGCACACTTTTCCACGTTTTATCGAAAGGGAAAAAATTATCCAGGGATGGCGACATCGTACTTGAACTTGGAAAGATGTCTCATCGTCCTTCATGCCGAGAAAATCCCATGTTACGAAATCAAGTTCAATGGAGATATGCTCAGAAACGCGCATCCATTCCCGTGCATTATCATATGCATATACGTCATCAGAATAACTTGGAATCAACAACCGAGGAACGTGAAAGAACGTGCGACGAACGGAAGATGTTCTTCAGAACATAAGACTGAAAAATAAACGGCTGAAGTCGAGGAAAACACCGACCCGCGAAAATGGTGATAAAAGAGTATCCGGAAGGATGTTGATGCGGCGTGTGCCCCGTAACGGACCACGGCATCAGTCAGCGACGCTTGCAGCATGAAGAAAATGCGTGGAATTCAAAGGTCGACATCGCGGAAGGCATCAAAGAGATTTTCAATCCGGAATGTCGTCCGAGGTTTATATTACACGACGTGCCCATGGAATGAGACCAACGCACAATCCCGCATTTGGTCTTGAAAGCACCGTGCAAAGGCGAAATACGAACGGCCCTCTTGCATACCTCCTTTGAAGTTTCAGAATGCGTTTCCGTCTGACTTCGACGGCTGCGCGACACCACGTTTACTCAGTATTGTATCCAACTTTCTCACTCACACGATCGGATGACAAAGCATCTCACACTTCCTGGAGACATTATGCGTGAAAGTGAACTCTGTTCAGCACAGTGCCACAGATTCCTGAAAAGTCCCTTGGATTTTTACAAACGTAACTGCTGCCAAACAAATCTTGATGGTCAACTTTTACATTCGTCTTTGAATCCAGAAAAATATAAATCTGAGCAAAAACTAAAATTCTCGAATAGCGCATAATCATCAGGCTACAATGTCAAAAAAATATTCCCCATGCTTCAATTTTTCTCGAAGATTGCAAAAATACGGCTGGAATTTTACGAGTTTTTTCTCCAGCTGTTCCGTCAGGGGCTCTCGATAGTTGTACAGTATTCAACAATCACATTCACAGTGAAGATACAGTATTTCCAGCGGAAGTTTTCATTCTCCCGGTACCCTGCAAGAATAAAATCTTTGCAGCAATAATTTCACCCCTAATCGCAACCACTAAGAAGCATAAGTTGGAAAGATTTTTACACACGAGGTTCTTCGAAAATTTTCCGGGATTTTGGGAATGTTTAATCATAAAGGGAGGCTGAAAAGTTTAAATGTATTAAAAGATGAAATTTGTATGAAAGGAACAGGATGTACAGTATTTTTTTCATAACCCAACGATCATCCTTAAAGGTCTATTTAAGGTCAATTATATCAGCTGGTTCATGGGGAATTACATAACACTTGGAGGAAACACATCCTCTTCTCACTTTCGAAAATCTGCCTCAAAAACCGGATGCCTCATGGGTGCAAGTAAACTGTAGCGGACAAATGATTTCCTACTAACAGTGACTCATTTTTATGATTCAACTTTTTTTCAATGAAGGAATTGAAAAGGAAAAATGTCGGAAAACTGCTCGGTCTTCTTTAAAATGCTGCGTTCCACTTCTCTTCTAATGCCATGTTAATTCTTTCCTTGGCTGCTTGATCAATTCTCCGCTGAGCGAATAATGGGCCTGCTTTTACGGGGGACACGACAAAAGGTTTGTATCGTGCGAGGAGCTTAACGAACCTTGCTTCGATCAACCCGTTTGCCGGCATATTTCCGAATTTAATGATCGATAAATATTTCATGAAATTAAAATACATTAAATTTCTTCACCATATCACAGGAATAACAAATCAATTCATCAACTTTGAGGACAAATAACGATGGAAATTGTCTTCAGATTGGAGTGCATGCACTTACCAAAACATTAACAACTCCGGTTGTGCAGCTAGTTTTGCGAACCTGACTGAGAAGTTTTGCAATTTTTGACCATGAGATTAGGGAAGTTTTATATTAGTTTTCGACGGGTCTGTTACCAGCGCATAGCTTGTATAACATGGAAATAAATCATGAAATCTTTTCTCCATCGTGAAACCTGTTAAATTAATTTACCACATCAGTCAATAATCATTATTCGTTAAATTTCAAGGAAGAAAAAACGAGAGGAAACATGCCGACAAAATATGGCGTCAAACTCTCGGGACTCTTCGCCAGAGTGCGGGTGTCTCTTAAATGAATAAATTAACATAAAATGAAGATCTTTCTGAATCAATATTTCAAGTCCACGAGGGGACATAGCTGAGTTGGCGATTCAATTTAGCAAGGCTCAGTCGGCAATACAATCAGCAATTTTATCGTCCAAAGCCGCGAAAAGGTGCGGATTCAGGTCACCTTACGTGATCGGAAGCGAAAATCATATATTCAGCAATTATTCACATCTGGATCACGTCCATTACTGGATTAGGCTTCTCGCTTACTGCTAATGACGTTCCCACAAGGTTGATTTGGAGTCCTGCCGAGCCGGTAAAAGCAGTGCTATATTAACAATAAAGCTTTTTTATCTTTGCAATCCCGGAATACAATTCTGAGATGAAATAAGAATGTTTCACTTATCCCTGCTCTTCAGACAATGAAGTCATGATGCGATTGATTCCAACGGTAGCGGAACTCGGAAAACCTTTCTAAAAACCTCTTCAACCCTCTTAATAAAGAAGGAGGAGGATTTCCTCCGGAGAAAAGTTTCTTTTTTTCCTACGAAAGCACTAACTTTTTATTTTTTCTAAATCAGTCTATCAAAAGGAAATACAGTAAATGAATTAATGGGCTGCACTTTTCACGACCTGCTAACCTATTCGTAAGAAGAATTTTCATGGTTTTTCCATCGCTTTTTCAGGGTTACTTCTCCTAATGTAGGAAAACAAAGTCTTTTTATAGGAGAGATCCATTTTTTTGACATCGTTTGTCTGCGAAAGTATTCATGGAATTTACAGGATGCTTGCAAACCTCTATGGAAGTCAACATAAGCAGAACTTTAGATTTCTGCGTGCTTACTTTGCTTGCTTTTTATCTGGTAGTTGACCAATCGAAAGTCTCTTACCCCTTATAACCCTTACACTACCCTCGATTATTCTCGAGATTTCTTGCTTTCAGTATAACTTTTTATACGACCACCCACCATACAACTAAATCATAGACCAAGTCGTCGCTAAAAGAAGGAAAAACGAATGAAGGGACGAGCCCGTCCGACGATAAATTTATCTGATACTTCCCGAAAATTCATTCATTCCTGAAGGTCGCTGTCAGGCACGAAAAGTAACTGCACGCGGAAGATGCATTATCTCATGATTTCCATTCTGAGCTGTGAATGCGTCAACCGGACGTTCCGATCCGTCGTCCATGGAATGCTCGCCTTTAAGGAAACAGTTAATGACCCATTGCGCGTGGAAATAGTCGATTTGAGTGCCGATTTCGTGCGAATTTTTCCTTGAAGTTCCTCTCTCAAAATCAAATTTTTGTGACCGAACTTCCGAAGCCGAGATTTGTGAAAGATGATTTCCAAACTGCTCGAGCACAAAAACCTGAATATTCCAGCAATTTTTGAACATATATCTATGTAATTTGCATCACCTCAGCTGTGGACAGAGGAAGAAGACGCTACAGTTCTAACATAATTCGACAAGTACAAGTATAATATTTTGTACACCCCAGAAGAAAAATAATTTCCTTTGGACTTCCCTGAACTAAAACTCGGAATTGTGGACTGGACAATCGGAGATAACAGGACCATCCTCGGATCGAATGTTGGCTTTTGAAATCATGAACTTGAAATGAAAATTTTAGCATTACCATGACCACGATTCTGGTCTCTTTGCCGCCTGTTGAATTTGTACAGAAACGGTGAATGCATCAGACTGAAATTTGAGCCAAAAAATCCCATTTTCTTAAACAGTGACCCACAACTCCTTTGCTGAATGGATTACGCCGAAATTTTCTAATTTCTTCATAACTGCTGAGGACCGCGGGACATCTCTTCAATTTTAATGTGCTGATCAAAGTTTCCACTTAACGTTTCCAGGAACTGATTCAAGAACATCAGACAAATGCAGGAAAATTTGAAATAGGTAGCACACAACCACTCGTGCTTGACTCAACTTCGATTAACCGGCAAAGCTTCAAACCATGTAACCTTCGCCCAAAAATGCGTTTAAAGCCTTCCTCCAGTCTAATCTATTTAAAAAAGCCTAAAAATAAGAACAATCGCATCAGTCTGTTGTTGTTGAGGAAGTTACTGCTGTGTTGATGGTTGAATTCCGAAAATGTTTAAAATGTTGATTTAATTTGTGGAGTTTTTAAATATGAAATGTTAAAATATAAAAATTCAAATGTACAGTATCTCGGGAACTTTAATAACGAGATTCAGAGTCAGTTCTGGACTGATAGCGTCTGAATCTTCGTTCATTTGCTGCTCTTCCTCAACACCAACTGTTCCAACTTCTGTTGACTTGAAGTTTATAATTATGTTTTCGAAACACCCTGAAATGTGTTATTGTTTGTGTGTCAAGAACATGCACACGATCCATATGTACAGTAAATTCCTGAAAAGTCAGACAAATGACCCTTGCCAATCATGACAATTTAGAATAAAGTACGGCACAAGTATTCAATCATGTCTGACCGGCAGGATTGAAAATATATGCAGGATATTTTCTGTGAAATGCGTGGGAATTTTAATATGGTTAATTGAAGTTTTAAAACGTTATTTCATAATGATATGTCACCATGAAATCAATCGGGGTTCCATGAAGGCGCCTAAAATTGATGAGCGCAGTTCGAAGCGTCCAAAACATCGGTATCACACAGTTGACCGTTTGTACATCAGGTCATTGTCACACATTAATCTTTTCCATGCTTCGATCGAACGCATGCAACGCGGAGGAATACGTTCATTGGAATAGACTCATGTCGCAGGCTTTCATAAATCATCGCAATCCAAACATGCAAGTCGAATATTACAATATCGTGGGACCACCGGAAACCATGAAGGGAAGGGCCACATGAATCATGCTTTGTAAAAAAAAAAAAAGCTGCTTTTTCGAAAAATGCCCAAGGTTCACTTGAAAATTGATTCTTCGCATGGATTGATGTCGATGATGAATTCAATTGATTTCAAGCACAGGATGAGGAACGCGAGCATCACTGAGCCATTAGCATAGACATAACGGAAATGCGCGCAAGCATTGTCAACTTCTTGGCTTTTTCAGGAGCAAAAAGATGAGGGCCACATTATAAAATGTAACTTCTTTGTGCGGAAAATGCCAATGCAATTTATCACCTATGGAATATAGTGGTGATGGAGAATTTGTTGTCTTTCGGTCGATATGTGAAGCGTGCGGGAGTTGCTTTACGCATGGCCTACGACGAAAAGATTTACTTCCGGGCTATGCGCAAATTTCAGTGGAACTTCAAAATGCGCAAAAATTTGGATGAAATTGGTCCATCGCGCAGGGCAGAAATTAAATTCAAGAAACAATATGTACATACAGTATACTGTATAGAGTTTCAGGACGGTCACAGCACAGCGTGAAGCAATTCGATTCGTTTAAATAAGTGGAGTTAGCCATCAATAAGAATGATTGAAATTGCGTGAAATTATGACGCGAATAAGTGGTGGAGAGAATGAGGAAGAGTGTCATTTAATGAACATGAGACTTATACGCAGAAGTTTTCTTCGCACAGAACGTCCTCAAAAAGTTTTCTGCGAGATAATAGTGTAGAGTACTTATTTGAGCGAAAAATATCCTTCATTCTGTAGAAGAACAGCATAAGTTTTTTTTTAGGACAACCTCCGTGAATTTCAATTTCATTAATCGTCATTTCCGCGGACTGATTCGTGAAATTAGTCATGCTTTGCTGATCGATGCGAACATGAGAATGCTTTTTGGTGGAATTCCACAAAACGAAGGTTCGACGTGCAACGGCCTTCGCTCGTTGTTCTTTCTCCATCTCGGGTTGTCAAATTTATCACGAACGGCATTCGGAGTAGACGGATTCTGTTTAGAATGCAATCATTTTTCACTCATCCGAAAGGAATTCCCTTGATATGCCACATGCCAAAGCAAGTATTCACGTATCACGCCTTCTTGCTCACTTCCTATGTGAGCTACTCCGCAATTGACTATTTTTCAAGAATATAAACGTCCCATTTTTACGGAATATAAATTGAAACTGCAGATATTTCGATTTTTCTTAGGCATTCATGCCTAATTTCAAAAATTCCATCGTTGAAGACTTTCTTTTGTCTAATGCACCGAAAAAACGAAATTGCGATGTAGTGATGAAAGTGTACCCAAGTTAATTCGCTTGCTCACTCAACACTCTGAAATTTTCTGGAGTTTTTTTGCCGAATATAATCTACATACATTTTAAGCGAGTTGTGAAGTAATGAAAAGTTCGATAACTTTTCCAGATGGAGCTTTACTACAGGTAGGTAAGTTGGATTTTTGAAAATACATGCTTAACATGTCGCATAGATTTGTTTGAGAAAAAAATCAAGGCGCAGGCTTCATTTACAGTATTCCGAGCACTCAAATCTGCATGTTTTTCGAATGTAAAAAAATTATCATTCTCGCAACTAATACAACCGGTTCCATCCTGTGCAAAATTCGACATTATTTTGAGCATAGATGCAGTGAATTTGTGGATAAGTTTCAAAGCACAGTACTGTACAGCCTTTAAAATATTCTTTTCATTGGTATGCTGTAGGCAGATGAGTTCAGAATAATTGCCTGACATCTTATTTCTATGTTTTAAGAATAATAAAACTAAAAATGTAATTCTTTTCCTCCCGGAAACTCATTTGATAGTCTCCAGCTTACCCGAAGATGCACATTTTGTGCATACAACCCATTGGCTAAAGATACAGTACTTGAAGGTGCGAGGAAAAATCCAAGTCCGGTATCCTGTTTTTAAAAGCTCATTTCTCGTAGTAATGTTCTAGAACTTTCAAATAATTTTGGCGGAGGTAACTGCGCTCTCCTGTTGATGTCACGGAAATTGGATCAAAGCATATCCCGCTTTTTCGTCTGGAATACCCGTCAATAATATGAGAGATTTCTGCCTGCATAGGATTGAAATTTTTTTGTATGGATCGTTTCGAGTGATGGCGTTGATGCACGAGTATCCGAGTCTCGCAATTGGATACCTTTAAATCCATTTCATCACTCCGCAAGAGTATGTACGCTGCATAGCTTACAGATTCATTTTTCTATACGCAAAAAAAAGTCCAGTTTTCTAGACGTTCTAAAAAGAAGGGGTTACCCTTTCCAAGAATCTTCGGGATTTCTAGAATATTTGTACGATGAAATGGCCTAAAAAGAGATGCAGTACTTGTATGCTCTTACATCACTGCGTCTCTCAAGGCCATTACTCAATAAGATTCATCTAAAAAAAATTTTTAGTCCTCTGCTGCAGGCTGGAATCGCTCAAGTAAAATTCCCCGAAATACAAGACGTAATACTTTTATGCTTCAACTTTCGCGATCGAAAAAAAGTTTGAATTCTGCGTAATCTAACACTACATGACAAAGATTTAGAACGAGGAATCGGGGGAAAAGGAGGCCGCGAGGAAGTGGGGGAACCATTGCGTAATTTTTGCTTATTTTTGCAAAAGCTCTGGACTGAGTACAGAATATTTCATCTCTCAAGGCCATCAATCAAGAAGGAAAACGGCTTTTTTTCAATAACTCGCTTGAACTGAAACCATAGTATTCCGCTTTGTCTTCCGGGGTATCTGATTCGAGATTCCAGCCGGCGCAGGGTTCAGGATTGTCTTCGAATTCAATTGATGAAGAAAAAAAAAACCAGTGACGAAAGAAGCGACGCAGAGCTTTCATGTAAATCCGAGGGCCCAGAGGGAACTTTCCGAACTCTCCATAGGCACGGGCGTGAAGTTCAAATAGATAACCAGAGACGAATAACAGCTCTCAACGTCGTCAGATAGCGAAGCGAGGGAATAAATCGCCAGTGTTCATCCCGAAGGCACGCATGGTCGAGCAGACAGGTTTTGTTTTCGGCTGGGAATGCGCGCGACCGCGGACAGCTGGATACGGGTCCGCGTTCCTCAAACGAATGCAGGGACCAGAAGCGAATAACGCCGTCGAATATTGGGTTTCCGCGGAAGAGGCACTTTCCCGAATACCGCGAGGAAAATTTTATGCGCCCGATTTTTTCGTGGTTTTTTTTGTTGTTTTGTTTGTTTTCCCCGAACCAGGGCCGGGCATTGAGAATCTTTTTCTCTTTACAGACCGTCTGTTCACGAGCCCCGCAGTTTTAGCGAAAATTGGAAAGGCACTCGTCGTCGCCCGCGTGGATTTCCCCGCCGCTGCCATCCAATTCCCAGGAGCAATCCCTCATGCGAGCGACAACGTTCGCGTAATTTCGTTGAACTGGCGCCGCTATTTCACTCCTTCCCTTGGCCGACGCGGTCCACCTTTTCCCCCATTCAGCCCTAATTCAATAGCCATCATTCATCGTTTACGTCGCTGCTCTCCTCGGGGTCAGGCAGATGCGCCAAGGCGGGCACGGGCTTATGCGGCCTATGCAAATACCGCGGCGGAGAACCGGAAAACATCGACGTCGTTTCTCCGCATTCCCCGGGCACGCACCCGTCGACCCGGGTACGTCGCAACTGGCACGGGGACAACTCTCCGGAGACTAGAAGATCCTATGCAAATACCGCGGCGGAGAACCGGAAAACATCGACGTCGTTTCTCCGCATTCCCCGGGCACGCACCCGTCGACCCGGGTACGTCGCAACTGGCACGGGGACAACTCTCCGGAGACTAGAAGAGAAGTGTGACAGTTGCGGAACTTCCTATATGCAGTTCCTCTAAAATCGTCTTTGGAGTTCATGTGCTCCCATTTTCTTGACCCTAATATACGCAACGAAAGATCAACGAAAATTTCGCATTGCAAAATTTCTTGGAGGGAAATAAGTGACGCACATGAAAAACTGTTGTCCGAAAAACGCTTAGATTGGTTTAATTAATGCAAATAAGAAAAGAAAGGCGTGGCTTGCTTTTTCTAGTCCTAAAAACTTTTGAGAGTTCACAATTGTCAGGATTACCTGAATTATATTCTAATCACATTCAAATTCGCAATTTTACGCTGATAACTTGCTAAACTGCAGAAAGCGAAGTTTTTGTGGTCATTTTGTGAGTGACTGGAACGGATGCAAGTTTAAAAAGAACTGAAAGAGAGTAGAGTTTCATAAAACAAAAGCATCCAGGAATGGATTAATTTAGTTAATCGCGTCCCACTTTGCACTCCAAAGAAATTTCTTTACTCATAATGCATCTGACAGAATCGATTCTCGAAGATTCAATCTCAGACGTCACTCGCGATTGATCTGCGAATTAATTTTCAAAAGCTCAGCCAAGTAATAAAATTGCATCTTGAGAGATAGCAATGTGCATTAGTGTTGATAACATGGTTACTTCGCAAAGCTTCTAAACCATTGTCTCTTGCGAGTTGGATAAAAACAGGGCACAGTCTCTTTCTCAGTTGTTTACTTTTGCAATTGCTTCTCCGCACGTTTTGCACTCTCCCAGCTTTCGCACACTTGTTGCACTTCTCCAATTATCGGTACACTCTTACTCGTCACTAGACTGGACAAGAGTGACATAAGGGAGAGCGACAGCTGTAGAAGTGCGAAATTGAGACAACCACAACTGGAATATTTTTACTATTGAGGAAGAAACTGAATCAAATTTCGACGCAATTAATGAAGAAACATTTTCAAAACCTTGTGAGTACACAGTTTGCATACCCGATTTTAAGATTGGAATATGCCACAAGAGCCATCCGTGTTTAATTTAGTTATACTGTAACCTAAAAACAGGGACCACCGTGCATTTTTACAGTCAGCCGTTGACAAAAGGAGTAGTTCGACGAGAGAGAACAGGGACTAATAGAGGATTGAAATAATTATGAAAGCTACAACTCGGCAAAAAGATAACTGGATTACCATTAAAATTTAGAAATACAGTATCTATAATCGGTTGAACACATTATACATGGGACAAGCTAGCCAGGAATCACTTCGTTCTTTTCTCTTCTTGCGACAGTACACAAGAACTTTGATTTGATGTCTCACGATCGAGTCACGATACAACTTCATTCAACATAAATTACCGAAAAAGATTTTAAATCAATCACGCGGCAACTGGTTTTGCAGTCTGGAAAATTAATGCGGACTAATCCGTCCGATAATATTTGTGAGATGTTTGCATTCGATTCCTCTGCAAATTGGTTTAGGGCACAGTATATTAGCCAAGAAAATGGAAGCATATTGATGTCAAGCAACTATTGATCTCCGCGATAAATAGTTGCCAAAACAATGTACGGGTAGAACTTAAAAAAAAAAAAACTCTCCAAAAATGAATCATGCACAATGCTCGCAAAAACTTGAATTCACCCATATCTATACTCAACAAACGTTACTCTGTCCCGAACAGCAAATAACCATGACAACGAACCTCGAATTTTGACGAATGAGGTTTTCAGTTTGTGACACCACCGTAATTGTTCGGGAATATCGTAGCCATTTGAATAAGCAGAATATTTACGCAGAATTCAAAGAGAAAGAGGAAACAAATGCCGCAGATGATTTTCGCATTCTTTTTTTCAAGAGTAAGGTTTTTTCACGGGTAAAAGATAGAGCAACATTATAATCCTGTTCGAAGTGATCAAGTCAAATATTAAATTATTCCAGTTTGCTTTTGAATGCTATGCTCCTCGTCGTGGAAACCAAACGCATCATTCCTTTTCGGCAACCCATCGCAGTTCCTTGTGAAAAATCTTCAAATGTATGCCGCCGCAATTGATTGATTTTTTCAGTTCTCAGGCATAAGAAGAAATAATTCGTGGTCAAATTATTTTTTGTTTCCTGGTTTTGTCGCGATTGTTGCCTTTTAAAGCGGTCGTATTCCCAACAGTCACTGGGTGAGTTGTGGGGTGAACGTCGACCCTGAAGAGTGCGCGTCTACCTCCGGGCAACACGGATTACGGCCCTCCGAGCATCTAAACGCGAACCCGATTATCCCTGGCCCAAGTGCTTCCAGCTGTTGACTCGGTTTCGAAAACGACTTCTGGAAACAAGACACTCACATTTGACTCGAAGCTGGAGATTCTTGCTGAAGCCGACCCCCTGCGAGTTCTGCGCCTGGCACTGATACGCCCCACTGGCTTGTCTTTGAACCAGCTTCAGGATCAGGGTTTGGTTCAGATGAACCACTTGACTGGCGATGTCGTCCGTGACCGGGCTCCCCTGAAACATGGAACGAAACATTCCATGTACAGTACAGCAGTACATAACATTATTCACTTTTTTCTCGGCTTTTCATAAAAATAAATCATTGTAGCAGTGTGACAGCGTTTTCAGTACTCGGTCTCGGTTTCCGTCTTTCAAGCCGGTTTCCTGGAGGAGATCGCACGCGACAGATTCATCACGATGAGATTGAGGACTGGAATTTCCAATCTCAACTGATTCCGTGTTTCGAATAGAAATCAATGCACTGTCGGACTATTAATGCGTAGGGAACCCTTTCTGTCTTAAAAAAATATTTTAGTTCGAATTTAGATTTTTAAATGAATTTTACGAGCTAATCCTTCATTGTTAAATGAACTGCAATAATCTTCAAGCCTGTTCCATCACTCATCAGCAACTATATTCAGACCCGCTCGTTCTAGGGGACATTTTGAGCTTTATCTTCAAATGTTCTTTGGGTCCCCAATTTCTTAAACTTAATCCGCCAAATTTATAATCAAAGCCAAAACTGAGATTAAGCACCCGTTTATTTAGCAATGATGCTATACAATCGCGAAAGTTTCTTTGGCCAATTTGTTGCTCCTCGATCGAGATTTCAGGTGAAATTTCACATGGAACCTCACCAGATTTTTTGAAATACTCAGTAAGACCATTTTTTAGTGTGTAAGATACTTTTTCACGGACACGAACCTCACCACAATCTTCTCTTCAATTCGACATTAATGAGGAAGAATTAAAAAAAACAGTCGGGAAATAAAAAAATGTATCGTTTAAACCTATGTCTTCATATATCCACAAATATTCAACATGTGACTACAGCATTAAAAAAGTTATGAAAATATTCTCGTACTTTCGGTTGTAAGTGGAACTGTAGGTTATGAATCCATTTTCCAATGTCAAACCGCAGAAGTTGGGGTGTTCGAAATCTTGATCTAGATCAAAATGTTTGATTAAGGAATAGGGAAATCGATATGACATCCGCTAGTGAGAATTCTGTTTATGATATCGACGCTGTTTCAGAAGAGAGGTATCCAGAATGACTGAACTGCTTGTCGGAAGTCGGAAATCAGTTTCCTCGAAGACTATTTCAGCATAAATCGTTTTCACTTCCGGTAAAACCAGCGTTCAAAATAAATACATAACGGAAGCGGTCACTTACATCTTTGTACCAGGCGACGCTGACGACCCGTGGGTTCGCACGCACGTGGCATTCGAAAAAGACGTTGGACCCCTCAGTGACGTCGTTGGGATCTATCTTGGACCCATATGAAATGTTGAGGACCGGGGCATCTGCAAAGCAACCCGAAACAATAATTTGTGAGGATCCGATGGTAAAAGGATCGTTGCGTCAGATCTCCAAAAATATATCTCTGATCATCTTGAAAACGGGGGGTGCGCTAACGGAAACGTGTCGGTGAGGACAAAATCATACAACACATGCATGCATTCCACTGTATCGAACAAAAAGTTAAATTTTACAACAGACTTCATCAAGCAGCAACAAAAGTAAATATTACGGAAAATGGCATATATCAATTAAAAATTAGGTATCAAGCGCTTTTTGTATAACTTCCAAGAAAGAAATATTCATCGAAAGCAATGCTTTTAAAGTTGCGTAACAGTTCTGAAGCTTTCGACATAAATGACGGAAACCAAAAGTTCAAAGCAAATTTTTTTTCGAAACGTGTAACTTACAGAAGACTCTTGCAGATTTTGGGGCAACATGCTTTAGATTCATCTCATACTCGCATATTAAAAACCTGTTTGTAAATAAAAACATTTTTTTTTCAATTTCTTCTTCGAGGGGAATTTCATTTTTGTTCAACTGCATTGCTCTCGAATGTGTGAGAGTTAACTGAAGAATTTTGCATTGCGTTCATTGATGGAGCGTGTGATAAACTTGAGACCCACTGATACTAGACTGGGAATGGCTGTTATTTTCGTGCTTCACTTTTATTTTCTATTTGGACCACTTAAATTTCCCTTATTGAGACTTTTTTCAATCAATAATCGTAGGGGGAAAACGCGTCTTGTGCAATGAACCCCACATCTAGCTAACAAAGTTTTGGAACAAATTAGGTTCATTGTGTGAAGAACCACTGCGGAACCTCTCTAATTTTCGGCGAGACATGGTTGGAGTAAAATCATTTCGGAAAAGCACGAGGGGTGAGAAAGTTTGTCTGCCGAATTTCGAATGAAGCATCGGGATAAAATGGGGTGACGCGTCACGGGTGTTTTTCATGCCCGATTCCCAGCAGCCCAGATAATGAAGGCATGGTGGAAAGTTTCCGACGGGGTTGGATGAAGTGGGTCGGAAATAAAGAAACGGCAAGATAATCCCGAGCGGCATGCGACCGGCTAAATATGCGCCCGGGCTTCGAATAAGGGGGGAGACGCATTGGCGGGTCTCAAAGCCTCGGGTATTCTCGGGTACGACATCGCCTATAGGGTCACCTTTCATTCTTCCTCCGGATCTCGCACACTTGAATGACCGACATTACTGAAGTTGCCGAGCCGGAAACTCGTCGGCAGCGACGCGCCGTGATTTGATTAAAATCCCGCGCGAATCGGAACGCACGACGCTCTCTGGTGTGACACCCGACCTATGCCGTCGATTAGGACCTTTCCACTTGAATACCCTGTCTTTTCGCAGGGAATTTTGGCAACGGTTTGAAATCGAAGCCATACAGAGCGCTGTTCCGGAAATTCGCGCGAACTGGCGCTTCGGAAAAACGACCCGCGTCCAATTCCCGCAACAAAGCCGGAGATTCGGACCAAGCGCTTGAATGCGAACTTCATTATTGTGCTCCAGAAAATTGAAGACCACGAGGCTTGACAGGTAATTGATGAACTCGAACACTGCAGAGCGCGTCATCGTTAATTCAAACGCCTTTGCGCAATTTTCCGTCGGAAAAACACCAACATACCATATTTCCGATAGGAATCGACGCGCTTTATACTGGTTCGGGAACACAAAGAAATCGAATTTCCGATCAGCGGAGGCGGATATTTTGAGTCAAAAGCCGCCGAAGAGAACTCAACAGCTCGATCTCGCATCATGGTTTACCAGGCAACCCTGGTGATGAGTGCATTTCGTGAAGCCTACTTTTTCCTTCTACGTGGGTTTTTGCTTCGAGATCGATTACAGAATATTGGAAAACTGATTCTTTTTGGTAAAGGAGCTTGACTGAGCTTACTCGTGTCTCGTAAACAAAGCTCAGGCTGAGAGCTTCATCGACTTCCAAGCAGACGGCATTACTTTAAGCTCATTTCCTTCACCCTAGCAAAAGCTTTCATCCATTCCGTATAGACTTGGATAGAAAAACGAATACGACGAGTGCATAAAACGTGCTCAAGGTTATTTTGTTTTCAGGTGCTGGGGTTTTGAGCATTTCCTTGTCGTCCATATCAATGTGGAGCGTAGAGCTCATTCTTTTTTGCACGATGATTTGTCTTGTATGACAATAAGGCACTATACTCACAATCTACCATGTTAGACATTGATCAAAAGAAAGATACTTCGATTTGTCAGCTGTTCTTCCTTTAAGTTCAGGAAAGGTACCTTTTATTCCTCATCGTCGCATTTCAGGGAAATAATCTGGACTGAGTTTCAGTTATTATTTCTGTCTTTGTTTTATGCTTCATTCGATAGAGCGCTTGAAAATAGTGTCACGGTTTATATGTTACTAATTTATTGATTACGGAGGATATTTGTTGAGGAATTGGTGGGAATTTTAATATTAAAAAATATGTATTTCCCACCGAACAGGTCAAGGATTTAGCAGGAAGAAACACAGTTTAAAATACTGTACATAGAAATCATCTGGACAGGTGAAAGAGTGAAGTCTTCCTTTGAAATTTTCTCGTTTTTCCAGTCTTTTGTTGTTGGATCGAACAGAGGATATGAATGGGTAAAATATATGAAGCCTTCGGAATCGCGCGAAAATTGCCAGTTTCCTCTTCTCTGCGTTGTAATAATCAGTTGATTCTGAATATTTCTATCGGTTCTTGAGTAATTTCTTAATGTTTTGGAATTACATTGAAAAATTAGCTAAAATACGTTACAGGTTTCTGTGAGCATTGGCTTATCAGAAGCATTGATTGTGGATGTTGAGGCTGGAAAATCATGCAATGCGTTTCACTTTTACCACAAAAGACCAGCTATGCATGCAAGTAACGTGGGACAAGGATTTATTCGACTACGATGGCAACCGTATATCACGGCACAAATCAAGCGAGCCAAGCCGAAAAAAGTTAGCTGCATTGTGCAACTAGCTATCTTCCCCGCTCAGATTAGTGCAAATGCATTCAGAAATACTGTACTGGAGCTGAAATACAGCTGCATAAATTGATTCTCGCATGTACTCACAGGACACGCTTATTTTGAGACTGTGCTCGATCGGAAGAACCCGCGGCAAGGTCGGGTTCCTCGCTGAGCACGTGAGGTTTGCACCGTCGTCTACGTCAGTGGGACTGAAGAGGAAAACACTCTTGCTGACATTTCCGCTGTTCACCTGAAAGTGAAAAAAGCCGGCTGTGATTGAAACATTTCCGCGATTGAATAAAATATCCCACCGGGACTCATGAAAAGTTCAAGTGCGCCTTTCAGCGCCCTTTCTATACGAGCAGGAGTCTCAGATGAGCGGAAATGCTCCTCGAAATACCATTCATATCAAACCAATTCGAGAAGTTCACGATTTAATCTTCTCATTTGCAAGCAGAAATTTTACCTTGCTTGCACAATTAACCTCTTTCTTGAGGATACAAAAATCGAACCTAAAAAAAAGGTCTGTAAAGATAAACTACGAAATACTTTACAAGCGAAGAAATAGCAGCAAATGAACTTTCGCAAAATATCAACCGTGGAAACCTAGTCTGATGACCTAATCAATTTAACCTAATAACATTGACCAACATTTTTTTTTAAATTTCGTCAGCCGTTTGCTCTTCCATACATTTTTCTCTCTTTCGATCGCTCTTTTGAAACGTTATGGCAGAAAATGTGCGAAAACATTCCTTTTTGATGCACTTAATAATGTCTAGTGTGCAGAGAAGCTGAAAAATGCATCAACTGTCATGATACAATTCAAAAATGAAGTTGTTTACGAGTACTTATATCATTTTCACAGCAGGAAAACTGCCGCATGTTGCCAAATGCAGGAACCTTCAATTTTTATGCACTCATCAGCGTCAGATACATTGAATTTCTTATAATCTGTCAACCTCACTTGGCACGCAATTCACGCGAAAGTAAGGTGAAGTGAACTTTCTTTAGATACCGCTGCACACGTAAAAACAAAACATTTGCAGCAATGTCAGCTATACCTCTTCAGTTACAAATTTAGCCCTGTTTAAAAGACGATTGTACAAAACTATTTTCTTGTACGGATTCTTCAGGCAAGCTATTTTTTCTCTTTGAACTGACGGAGCTTTCAAACGCCGAAATTACTTTGCCCACGAGGTACAGTCCAAGTACCAGACTCTACTGTTGTGAACTCGTTGCATTGGAGAGATATCCGCTTTTTTCTTCGGTAAGCAATGCACATCACCACCGGCTTATCGCGATTATTTCGCAGAAGAACAGTTAAGTGCCTGCGGGCTTTCAAGAAAACCGTAGAGCTACTTTTACTAATCAGGAAAGTGCCGAAGTGGGTCAGTAATTACTGTAAGAAAGGTGCTGCTGAAGCTGAACTTCATATTAAATGCACGCGACTTTTGCGCGTAGCAATTTCGTCAATTTTTAAAATGCGTGAGATCTATTTTAGTTTTTTTTTCGAAGAGGTTCGCATCGTTATAGATTCGCGGAGACATTTTTTGAAATCAATACAGTATTTATGACGGCACGGCCCGGTGAACAAATTCAATTGTGGGCCTCTTCGCAGTCGCATGGGGAAATCTTAATCTGTGCCTTTTTTGTTTTTATGGACCCCGCTTTTTTATTCTCCCCCCACATATAATAAGCAAAAATGAACATATTTTTTCCACTTGATTCAAGATTTTGGCCCGGCCGCAGAACAGCGGTCCAGAAACATGTGTCAAAAGAATGTTCCTGAAAAATCTGCAATCCGTGGCTGTGGCTTTTATTTCCGTGGTAAAAGAGTCGCGAAGAATGTCACCGTTCTGTGAAAACCGTAGAGCTACTTTTACTAATCAGGAAAGTGCCGAAGTGGGTCAGTAATTACTGTAAGAAAGGTGCTGCTGAAGCTGAACTTCATATTAAATGCACGCGACTTTTGCGCGTAGCAATTTCGCCAATTTTTAAAATGCGTGAGATCTATTTTAGTTTTTTTCGAAGAGGTTCGCATCGTTATAGATTCGCGGAGACATTTTTTGAAATCAATACAGTATTTATGACGGCACGGCCCGGTGAACAAATTCAATTGTGGGCCTCTTGGCAGTCGCATGGGGAAATCTTAATCTGTGCCTTTTTTGTTTTTATGGACCCCGCTTTATTATTCTCCCCCCACATATAATAAGCAAAAATGAACATATTTTTTCCACTTGAATTCAAGTTTTTGGCCCGGCCGCAGAACAGCGGTCCAGAAACATGTGTCAAAAGAATGTTCCTGAAAAATCTGCAATCCGTGGCTGTGGCTTTTATTTCCGTGGTAAAAGAGTCGCGAAGAATGTCACCGTTCTGTTTTTGGCCCGGCCGCAGAACAGCGGTCCAGAAACATGTGTCAAAAGAATGTTCCTGAAAAATCTGCAATCCGTGGCTGTGGCTTTTATTTCCGTGGTAAAAGAGTCGCGAAGAATGTCACCGTTCTGGTCAAGCAGGTATACACACGAGAACGCCTCATGATACAATCATTCTAAGAATATTTTTACATGGTATGTCGTTCCTTCATACACATAACTCAGTGTCATTCCGCGATCATGTGCACGCTCTTGTATTGTATACGTTTTTGTGCCACGACGTTATCACCCTGATCATGGAACACCCGGAACACAAGCACGGAAGCATCTGAATACTCGATTCGCTTCTGGGTCATACCGGTAGATGTGTTTCGATCAGTTAATTCCAAGATAGTCATTCGATCTTCTCCAACTAAAACTGAGTAACGAATTGCAGTATGAAGAACATCTAATTTGTTATAAATTTTCCCAGAAATTGCAAGAAAAATTTGCGAAGGATTTACGCTCCCGGAATCACGTGCTGATTCATTAATAATAATGATTTATTCGTCCCCTGATGTTTTAGTTTTGAATTTACTCTCCAACCGTGCGAACGTTTGAGCCACTTTAAACCTCTGTAATTATCCGCGATGATTTTATGCAGAAAACTGAATAAACTGAAATAAAGTAGCTTAAATATATTCTCTGCACAGCTGCCCCTAAATTGCCTGATTAATACCAAGCTCGTCACGAAAGCGGAAGTGCAGACTGGAAAGTCATCGACGGGTAAATTCAAAGCAGGTCGCCTGAAAAAGCAGCCCAGCATCAAAGCTTTCACAAAAACATGAAATAAAATTTGTCCTTGTTGAGGGTATACGAATATAGAAGAAAGAACGACGCAGCGGTACAGAGACGCATGGCATCGTGTCTCGGATGTGCGAAGCTTTCAGCATGATGGCAGACGACAACACTTTCTTGTAAGGGCGACTACGTAATCTACCATGAGGTCGTTACTTAGGATTACGAAGCGGTTTCCCGGTCTGAGTCGTCCGACCACGATTTGTTACAAAAGTGATGGGACACGCGGCCGCAAAAATAATGACTGCTGCTCAACCGCAATCATCTATTCAACGCTCGCCAAGTGAATGAAAAAATGGAAACCAATTCTGAATCTTGCTCATGTTTCCTTCTTATTCTTCAAATACAATAAGAAAAATTAATGCAAGACACATCGTTGTGCCAGAAGATGTTTAAAACAAATGATAACTTGATTCTGTTTCCTTTGTATTCTTTGAATACCGAGGAGAAATTTATGCATGATACCTCGCTGTGTCAGAGATGCTTTATTCCTGCATCATGAATTCCAGTATTTTCTGTGCATTAAAAATAATACACGATTGCGTGGGGAAAAGTCGTTGAATTTTGTAAATGGACCAATTTCCATGCAGCCTTGAAATGATGAAACGAACTAAATACTAATTCGCCGCGGTATAAAAAAAGGTTATCCATTGCTGAGATTCCTTATTCAAAATTGTTCCGTCACTCCTCATTATTAATTTTAAAAAAAGCGTTTTTTTTAAATATGGTAATAGTCAAGCACAGCAAAATCGTGGGAATTGGAAAACAATCAATCGCGAAATTTTGCTCTAGCCTCATTTTTTGATTCGTCCAATCACGAAAAAGCTTTTTTTTTATCTTCTATTGTCAGATCAAAAAGCAGCAAAACTGAATGAGGTAAAAAGCTTTCAGGAATCAGAAGGTCGGAATAATATACGATATGTCTTGTACAAGCTAATTTCTTTCATCATCCCGGGTTTATGATTTCCAAGAGGAAAGCATATCTGGAATATAAAGGATTTTCTTTACGATTTTGCCTAGTCTCCTGTACTCCCACGTAATCAAAGAGCGAAGGGAGAATGCAAAACCGAAGTTAATGCAATGTTCGCTAGTTAAATTCGGTAGCGAATGTTTATCAAACTCTTTCTGTATTCCGGTACGCGAAATGTTTCATGTTTCTTTTCATCATTACCCGAAATTTCATACAGAAAAAAAACACAATTCAGAATTCTGCACAAAACACTCGAAGTTCAACATTAAAAACTAGAACTATTCGGTTTCTTAAGCTTTTTGAACAAAACGGCTCTCGTCGTAAAAAAATCTTTACGGCAAAAAGCTTAAACTCTTTTGAGCAGTGCCAAGACAAATGAGCTCGCTTTTGAGAACAATTGAATAACGCGTGCTAATCTGTTATTTAGCGATTCAACTGTGAGAAATAGGTGAAACATGATGAAGGTTAATCCAACTCACCTTGACGTCTTGATGATCAGGGATGGTCCTGTTTCTGAGTCTCCACTCGAACACCGGAGGAGGAATGGAACCCACGGCCTCACACACGATCTTATGGGCCTTGCCTGCAGTCAGCTCCGTGTTCGTGATGATGTGGGTGGAATTCGGGGGCACTGGAACGTAAAAACGAGTTAGCGTGATCATTTATCTGGCCTTTAAGAGGCAGAAGCTATGGCAGGATTTCAAGATTAAAAAGACGACATGCCGACCGAGAGAAAAAGAAAGGAGCCAGCCGTGCTTCGAAAATATGAAGCTTTCGCGTGAAGTATTAGAACTGTACTGATTTCCAGGACGAAAATTCTCATTTGCGGGGTGAAAACTTCACCTTCGCAACGAATAATCTTGATTTCATACACGTCCTGCGGAAACCGGACAAAAATCAATCGCTATCATATACAAATAAAAATCCCATTCTCAAAACTGTGAATATAAATTTCAAAATATAAAAGGCCAGCAATGCTCCGATTGATTACCCAAAAAAAGAAGTATTACTGTGAATTGCATGATCACCACGCATCGATGGTCTTTGGGTGGAACGTTCGAGGCATTTATCTTTTCAGGAATTCGGAGCGACTATCTTGAAGAAACAGAGAGTGGAAAACTATGATTTAATTTTCAAGTAAAAAACGGCCTTCTTATTTTTAAAAATATAAGCAGTTGATTTTAGTTCACCGGAAATTATGGGACGCAGAGGAGAGCATCTCCAGAATGGAGATACTGTATGAACATGTCCTGACGACTCATCTGTATTCCCACGATGTTTCAAAATAGAAATGATGCGAACGATTTTGAGAGCTTTCTAGATGTCTAGAGAAGTGGAATACACTTCAATTGCACAATGCGATAACGAGGTGCAAAATAAACGAAGCCCTCGAAGACCATTGGTGGCGTATCAGATTCCAAAGTTTTACATTAATGACATAACCTTCGCGATCCATCGAACTCAAAATCAAGCCCTTTTCAGGAATACATGAGAATAAAATTATGTTGTCTTCTTGAATCAATTGAATCCGATGCTTGATTCCCAAAATTATCTGAAACTGTTCGATCAAATTTTGAACGGACTACCCCGCGCGTGCTTACGCATATATACGACCTCATCAATACGTACCTCGAATGTACAAACCTTAGAACTGAAAAAAGGGCTCACAAATTCTATATTTTCGCTTTATTCCGAATATTGATTTACAGAAATGCTATCGGAAAGGCGAAAAAGCGCACGCATTTTTTAAATTTCCACCAAAAACCTCAATACACGCTTTCAAAAAATTTTTAGTAGAAAACTGTCCGTTATATAGGGCTTAGAGTATCTTTTATATATGGTGTTTAATATTTCAATGGCAAAATTATCAATTCCTTTCTTCAGAAACAAAGTGAGACCCCGATATGCAGACACCCCCAGTATACAGACGACTCGACTTATAGGGACACTTGAAAAAAAAAATCAGGCCGGACATTGGCTCAACGAATAAAAAAAATTAATTTTTAAAATTTTGATCTTTTGAAGAAATTAAGCTCTTTATATTCACAAAAATCAAAAAAATATTTCATGATAAATTTACTCCAATTTATATTCAAAAGCAAGCATATTTTAGCTTCTCTTTCAGATTTTTCTATCATCTGTGCATATTCTAGCAAGACTTATTCCTTTTCTTTGCTTTTAGATCTCCTTTTGATACCACAAGATCAGATTCTATGCGGTTGTTCTGCACTCTTGTTTTCTACAACTTGAAGTTGAGGGAAAGATTTTTATTAAAAATTTTGAAGATTTATTTTTTCATTTTTGACAGAATGAGAACCAATTAAATAAATTATAATTGAAGTCTAAGGGAAAATGAGACTCGACTTAAGGATATTCCGACATCAGGACACTCTTGATGCACCAATTATGTCCACGTCTCGGGTTTTCACTGGAAAAACAAGTTGGCAGATGTTAGCTCACGCTAACGATTAGATTCCAATTCTCTGTTGCTCGTTCATCTATATGCATTTGGCTTTTATCATCGTGATGATACAAATCGCATTTGCTATTTAAATATATTGAGACAAACTTTGAACGAGTTGAATTATTATGGATGAATTGAATTAATAATGAAACGGGTGCGTATTTTTGATCCCCCCCCCCCTCCAAGGAAAGCAAGCGAATATCTGACGCGCCATTGATTTTAAGACGCGGTTTTGATAAGAAAATAAAAAAAAATCGAAGGGAAAAAAGCAAACCTGAATCCGCGCATTCGACCTTTTCGTTCGAAAATGGAACTTTATTAATCTTCTTGAGTTCACTCGGTGGGATGAAAGGGTGTACAAGTTGAACAAAGCAGAAGACATTCATTCACTGCGCACGCCATGGAAATTGACCAGGAACAGGAAACACGAACTCCGCTCAATTTACCACCGCTGGCTGGAAATAGCCGTCGAATCTCGCCTTATGCGTATCGGGAAATTATGGCATAAGGTGAACCTAAAGGGCGTAAAAGAATCAGCATGCGATAGCTCCATTACCACGATCTTGGAAAATCGTCGTTCCAGGTCATGAAGTACGGTTCTTAGATGACGGCCCGGGTTCTATACTGAGAACCTCGCAAAATGCTTCGCCCGCTTTCGGACAAAATGTTAACCGATTTTGCTGCTACCTCGTGATCGGTATGGAAATCTGTATAGCATGGTGAAAACGTCGCAACAAGTTCTATGCATTTTAAAGTAATTTCCCTGGACAGATGGATAAAATTGTTGTCGCTTGCCAGCGTTCAAAAGCTCGAAACATTTTAACCCACCTACCCCCCCCCCCTCCACGCATACACACCAAATCAACATGAAAATAGAAATATAAAACAAAAAATCCATCACAGTACATACAAATGCATGTTTTCTTTGATCAGCAACCCCTTTTTGGACAAAAATGCGTAACACCAGGCAATTAGTGGGCATAATTTAAAGCATACGAGGTATAGTCAGCCTGTTCCTAGATGAGTATAACTTGATTGAACACATAAGAAAGGATCTTTGAACATTATTCGTATCGGGCCAACACTTCGGCATGGTGGTCCTCCAAGATTTTGAAGAGAGCCTTTCATTAGATTTTTTATTACATTTATAAAATATTATTTTAATACTTTATTAAATTTCCCTGGAAAATTAGAAATGATCGTTTTTCGTCTTATAACTTGTATTTGTCTTATCCGGCACTTGTATTTGTCTTATCCGGCACCTCAGATGAGGAATTGTGCTTCATCAATCAGGCGCATTATTTATCGCGTGAATAGTGCATTTAATCTCCTGATCAAAGTTTGGTCACAGCGATTGAAGAATTATCCGAAGTGGCTATAGCCCCCGTTTCAGTCGTCCAGACAGTATTGATTTATGTTGAAAGGATCCAAAGCTTGTCAGACAAGTTTCTCATGCTCTTACCTCATATAGTTCATGGATGCGAAAGCACGCCTGTGCAATACGATGATGGTCCTATCAAAAAGTTCCCAGTGTAAGGCCATGACCCTAATCACCGGTGGCTGGGATTTTTTCCGCTTTCTGGTTCGTCCGCATTTTCATGCGTATGACTCGAAAACTTTTATGCATGACCAGAACTTCGTCACATAAAAAATCGTCAGATGAGTTTTGCGCCAAGTTTCAGAGGAATTAAAAATTTGTAATTGTGTGCGACGAATGGTTCAAAAGATTTTTTTCTCCAGCAGAAAAAAAAATCAGAAATCTAACTTTGCTACTCTTTGAATCGCTTAACCAACACTGAGCCGTTCCGAATTCCAAAACTATATATTTTAAATAAATGCGATAATCTTCCCAACCCTGGACTAGTGTCCATCAAACTTATCATATAGACTACTGCTCATCCGCAACAGTTTGAATTTCTTTCGAGACGACATCAGTATGAAATACAGTATTATTTAATACTTACATTCATATTGGAAAAATATCCAGACAAAAAAAATCTACAGTATCTTCTTACAAGTTATGGCCGATTCCGCAAACTTTTTTTGCCCTGTTCTTTCAATACTAGTGTTCTAAATGGGTTTGTCTTTTCTATCAACGAGAAGACAATCAAGAAGAAATTGATGCCAACCTGTCAGGCGTCTCTTTCGCAACATTTCGAAGGATCCTTTATTGCACAAAAATCAAGTCAAACGAACGGTTCCAACGTAATAAATCGAATTTCTGAACCAAGTTACCACCCTCTCTCTTCCTCACGATAGTAAACAAATTGGTATTAAACTGAGTTGAAAATCTTTGTTTTTTCTGCACCTCCGATTGAATGTGAGCAATAGATTTTCTGAGTACGACGCGGAAATAGCGCGGACTTTCTAAGAGTAGACAGGAAAAATAATTCCCAGACGACTCATAAAAACTTGCGCTAGACCCCTCTTACGTCAGTCCACGGATATTATCGACGCCTATGCCTTGGTTTACTGTAAAAGAAAAAAAAAAGAGATCGTTCATGTCACCGAAGTGGACCGTGGTCCCGGTTGACTGCGAAGCAAATAGATCTCACACGCAAGTGACGAATAGGAACCCCGCGCGATACCCAGTCATATAGTAAACGGTACCAGAACGAATCGTTTTCATAGACGCATTCGGGGTCGCTGTTGGCAGCCAACTGTAATTAGGCCGACGATGACTGTCCGCTCATTTGCGGTTTCTTTGAGCATGTTTCGCCCGGACGTCGACGTCGCGCAAGGGGCTGATTCGATAGCCTCTCATGCGTTTTTCCATTGAATTAATCATGAGCTCCTCACCAGAAAAACCCAGGGTTTCACAACGAAAAAGTCAGATGGGATTCGCGGCCGCGAACGAAGGAGTATTTTGATTAAGCCCTGGGATTGAGAAGGACCTAATCTGCCGAGTGGTCAGCGGGTCCGAACTTGCGTGCGTGAGCCTCTCGCGGGAATCTGACAGCATAAATAATAAAAAGGGAGCAACGGAGAAACTGTATAACAATTTCCGGGGCACGGATAGAGCACAACCGGAGCAATAGTCGCCCGTCCCCCTTATAAACGTCAGGCCAGATACAAGAGAGCAAGGTGCTCGTCAAGATGGACACACGAGCTGGTTGTGCGACACGCAACTGCTCCATCCCGAGGGTCTGAGTGTTACTTTCATCTCCGCATGATGCATCCGCTGCTTCTTTTCGACTTCAGCAAAGCAAGACTAGGTAGGGATGCATTTTCCACTGTCCGGCCGATGTCTGGGAGCGATTCCTCACACGCTCATTGTGAAGGTGAGTGGAACGGCGGGCATCCGAATGAATCCCCCACATTCATCGGCAGGCCGTTGGATCGAAACAAAACCGGCTCCCGGGTTCTCGCCTGCCGTTTATACTTTTCTTGTACGATTAATGCACCCCCAGGAATTACGGGAGCGGAACTGTCTGCTAGCTGTGAGCTCCAGAACATGCCTATACCCTCCCCCGTGCAAACACGGCTTTGCCAGTCTGCGACATGCGATATTGTCTTTATTGTCACATGGCAATCGATGGGCAATGCCACGCTCTGATATCCATGTTTTCTTTTCCCCCGGAAGTATTGAATCATCAGGCCAACCGAATGCTTGAAGACTAAGGAGAATGAACCTGACTACATTGAGGTCAACTCGATTTTCTTGCTCGATGTTAGCCGCGCATGTATAGTTATCCTATGAGGTTTTTCCGATCATTAAAAACGTGGCCTGAGGTGTATTTTACGAATACTGTATGACGGAGTGAATGGTTGGTATTTATTGAGGAGCTCTTGCTGCTGGCCATACGCAGGCAAAACTCGAACAAATACGCCTGTCCGGTAAGATTTTTACTCTGTGCCAGGCAGGGAGATCTGCTCAAAAAATAATTTTTGAAGCTTAAACTTACTTTGAATAGACGCATTACAATCCAGGTTAGCAAGGAACAGCATTCGTTTTTTTGTACGTAATAGTACAAATATGAACCTTTCTAGGATGAATCGTGGGGGAGAGTCTTCTAGAAAGTGTGTTAATATGCATGTTCTATAGTGAATGAAAAATATAAATTTTTGGGACGTACAGGCAATTTCTAATCTTGGCGTCAAAAACGCAATGAAAATCATGTTTTCAAAATTGTGGAGTGAGTGAGTAAATAAAAGCTTTTTCAATGTTTCTCAATCACATGCATAGTTTTCCGCTGTTAGCTCGCTGACCTTATGTCATACGCATGATTTCGTGACTTCAGCTTAAAGTTCGTGTTCATCCCGAATGTGAATGATTAATTGATATGTAAGCCAATCAATGTCGATGAGGTTAATGTTGATGATAGTACTGTCCAATTCTCTAGGTGAGTGTGGATGGGGGAAAGAAAAATTCGAGTACTGGACAGGATAATTTATTGTTCTTCTGAAGTATTTTATTCGCCACGAAGTGTCGTACCAAATATGCTGCAAGCAGGGAACCTATATGGAAGAGAGCTCATCAGATATCATCTTTTCCCCAGGATGCTGTTGAAAGCACAACGCATAAAACTTGACGCATTCATCACAACTAGCTCACTTGCTGATTCTCTGCATAATCTTCCCGGCAATTTCAGAGCTCATGGCTCAAGGACATTTGTCTGATGAAATGAGGAAAAATATCACATTCACATGTTCTCTTCCAACCAATTTGCATTTCCAAAAAGGTGACAATTTTTAAAAAATATCAGCAACAAAAATTGAGCACGCTTAGGTTTCATCCTGCCATCTTCATTTACATCAGCAGCCGATGATGCAACTTCCCTTTACGCTCAGTTGATCAAATGACTCAGTTCGCAGAATCTTCCTAATTTTGCACATACGAGTATATGTAGTGCAATGTTGAGGCCCGTGTTAAACTTTCTCATACTATTTTGCATCATGATTCAGAATTGGTGAATAAACAAAGATACAGTATGTCTCTACGGTGCATTTGTAGAAACTGTGATCATTTAATGACTTTCACGGCAGCAGTCATTTTACAAAAAATTGAACGATCTGACTGCGAAAAGAGTAATTCGACAAAACAAAATTATCTCGCAATAAAATTCGCATTGAAAACTAAGCATATTTTGGCTCTTTGAAATGCTCTGAGGAGGGAAGCAGATTATTTCACCTTTAAAAAGCCGAAATTCAAGCGTTCGTCCTTATTTTCATTAGTTTTTCTGTGATACCGGAATATCACATATATTTGATGGGAGCTAGAGGTGGAAAAACTGCGAGACATGAACGTAAGATCTCTTTTTATGTCTCCAATCAATTATCTTTGACGAATAGTTCGATTTGCATTATTTGGGGTTCAAGCACCAAATTACAATCAATTTATCATCAACGAAGTCAAATGTTCACAATTTTAACGACAGATTTGTGTGTTAAACTTTTTTCCCCGCACTATGCGGACGAAAGGAAAAATTGCAGCTACAAGCAGCTTCGAAATTAAGCGGAAAGTATTTCCAGCATACCCGCACATCTTCGCAAAATATCCGCCTCAGGGAAAAAGTATGGAAAAGTTTATTTTCCCTTGAAAAGGAGACCATTCAAGATTCGATATAACCTATCCCAGGCATCAAAATGTCTGACGGCTACACATATATTTTCTCGAATGAGATTTACAATCGTTGTATTGGTCCCCAAAAATATTGGAATTGTATCTTCTGCTCCAGTCACGCTTCCGCGCATAAAGGTCACTTGGGTATCCTTCAGAACAGGTCTTTGAAAACGTGGGGTCAGTCTAGAAATCGACATGAGTGCTTTTCCAAAATGAAAGGAAAATCATTTCAACAGGTTTCATGCTTCATCTTCTCATGGTAAATACAACTACTGCAACTTAGTGACGCTCTGAATCGCTGACTGGCAGCATCATGACCACGTTAAAAATTGAATGGAAGCCATTAAATAGCAGAGGAAACGCTTGATTTTCGCTGAGCACAATAAATTTAACTTTAAATTTCCCAAATGTTGAGGATATGCGTAGCTCAAAAATTAAAGCCTAAATGCGAGGGCTTTTACAATTCAATCGAGCATTGCATATCTTACGCAAGCTGGGTACGCAGCCACCGTTTAAAGTCAGTTTTCCTTTTGAAATATCCGTAAATAACACTAAACTTTTCAATCATGAGTAATGATAATTTAATGGATGATATAATCCTATGTGCCTGTAAACATTTCAGATCATGCTGAGTTACCTTATTGGTCATTTTTGTCATGGATCCACGTATGACTGCATCGTTTAAATATTGTCTTCTTACGGGCTTCTTATGGGATAATCATACGTCGGTATTTTAATGTGAACTCTTTGATGAGACAGAAATAGTATATGAAAAAAATTCATGAAAATCCGAGGAGAGTATCAGTATCAAGTAAAACACTTTCCAATTTGTTTCTCATCGGCACACTTGTCGCGAAACTGGGCCACATTTGCAGCTGCGAGTTCTACAGTACAGTATATACTTCAACCCCGTTCACGGGAGAGACAAGTGCTCACAATTATTTTTTGAAAGATACCTTACTCTGAATTCTAACTTATATTCTCAAGTACTTTCGTACTCGAAAAACAGAACTCAGAAGCGAAGACACACTGGAAATGCTTCAATCAGCGGCAGGATCACAGGATCCATCTCCGAAAACGCCCTAAACTTTGACGGAAGTTTGCGTCACGCTAGAGCAGCAAAGTTTCCAGACGGAAAAAAAAGTTGAATTGCCGGCTGACGACCCGTTGCTTCTGAGCATCGAACTACTGTGGATTGAGGCTAATCTCATCATCGCATTTTCCGAAGGACCGTCGTAATGAAAAAGAAGTTTCCGATTTCATGGATAAATTGAATAAAATGGACGCGAAAACCGTGACGACTGGATAACGTGGTGCTGGGTGGCATCAAGTGGCCGGGTTTTTGGTCCACAGCTGACGCTAGACTCAACACACGACACTCCCATAATTTTCAATGCCAACTTGAATTTACTACGACGTTCCGTGCTGGTGACGGGAATGGATTCGAGACTCATGCAATCATCATCAGCTGACACGGATCAGTTCGTCATGTCGAGACGGTTTGGCATCCATTCGCAATGACCCCCGGATGCGACTGTGACCCCCCATGATGCAGAGGGCCGATAAAATCCTTCAAAATTTCATCACCCCTTTATATACCCCTTCTCTTCCCTATTCCGAGACCCGTCACCTCGACTGCAAGTACTGCGTCTCTCGAAAATGCCGCCGATAAACTCGACACGCCGCTTATCTTTTTGCGGGTCCTGTCTCCATTCTCGGTGGATTCCAGAATAGGGAATATTTCCTTGGGAGGTGACTCAATTGTCCATGTAAGTGAAGCTCATAACGTTCCCAGTGCCCCTGTAAGAACCCACCAACTGCGGCGGGTTTGCCCCTGCACAAGGTTCGTCGACAGACAGCTGCAGCAAGCATCCCCGGGAATTCGGAATAATTTCATTAAAAAAAACGAGTCAAGTAAGAGTACTAGCACATCATTAATCACGTCCCGTCACGCATGCAATTACCTGCCGCCCTCAGAATTACACACAAACAACTCCGTGTACCACGTACTTTGCAACTTCCTTCACGGGAAATAAGAACTAAAAATGGCGGAGAAAACCAGAGGTAGCAAGACGGAAATACCAGAATAGCATGCTCTTTATCCGAAATAAAGTTGAGCATGTAATGAATAAAAAAGTTCACATGATCAAATCCAACGGTTATTTTGGGATCATCTCCAAGATTTTTTCCCGCACAATTTAGATAAAATCCGTGAAGATCTTTCAAAATACTTTCAAAAATTCATGAAAACGTTTGCGTGTTTATGAGAAACTAAATTATATAACCACGTATCAACTATTTCAAATATACATGCAATGATGTAGGCCACAGATTTTGGGATCAACTCGAGGTGGTGGAAGCTGCGTAAGGCAAACAAGAGTGATTTTCAGCAAAAAAGCGTTCCATAAACAGACGAGATTGGCAACGCTTACACAGAAAAAAAGCTATTAAAAAAAAAAAGAATTGACATCATTGCTCCAAAAATGACTAATGGGAACAAAAGGCAGTTGAAAAAGGTGAAGTTATATTGTCAGCTTCTCGTTGTTTGAGAGTTATTCTTTCTTGATTTTGCAGTCGCCTGATACTCTCAAGTACATTACTGTACAATACACGCTATGCCACCAGTCTGCAGTGTAAGCTTAGTTCGAATGCCTTGAGCATAGGCCTTAACCAGGTTGTTGGGCGCACTCACGAAGAAAAATGGTGGCATGTAATCTCGTCAAGACCGAATGTTCAGGACTGCAAGAAGAATTGAATGGATTATAAAACTAAAACTAAACAAAAAAAGCTTTCTAGACACAGGTTGACAGGTGAGCAGTTTATCTCACGACTCCCTCAAGAAGAGAGAGAGAGAAACCCCACGTAAGGCTTAGTTTTTCCGGAGCTCCACTGTTTCTCCCGCTAGATGAACCAGTGAGTCGGCGGCGTGACCTTTTGCAAGAGAATTGCATTCTGCGTCGGATACAGTATCCGTCAGTTTGGACTATTGAACGCATGAAATTTCGCGTTTTCATTCGGGTATTTGCATCCCGCATCGATTTCCCGTCGCGTCTCAGACTAGCTATTGTAAATCGCGGTACTGTAGTGCACTGTAACCCCCGAGCCGCGAGGAAACGGTCGATCCAAAGCATTCCTGGCTCGATGCCCGAGCTCCATTTTCCTGCCCTTGCATCCGAATAGGCAATAGATGTGTTCCGAACAGCGTTCCCGGAATTCGTGAAATTTAAGTCGTTCTTTTTGCCTCGGGATGCAAAGAAGAAAAGGCACTCGGGGCGAGCGACTCGGGAAATGGGATTCGCTAACGTTGAATTCCTGCCTCATCTGTAGGTATTACCAAGGGCTTGCGAGGATATACGGGGTGGGGGGAATCCAATCAAGCCAATTGCAAAAGCCCGTACCAACGCGTGCCCCTAGTCATTATTGGCGATACCATCGCCAGGGACAAGCCTTCGTCTCAGCCGGCGCCGGTAGCGAAAGATGAAGCGTGGGTGAGACAACCGAATTACTCGAGTGTATGACTCATTTAGAAGAATTCTTCCGCAACGAGGTGACTGGGGAGGTGACACTTGAGCGCGTCCCAAAACAGCGCGGCCCGGAAAAAGCGCGCGCCCGAAAAAACACATTCAGCGACAGCAAAAGCTGTACAACAGTGTTCCCCAACCTGTGGTCCGCATAAGTTTTTTGCCGGTCTGCGGGAGATTTTCATCTTGATAAATATATCAGACATAGGAATGAAGTCTGCCATTTTTCTAAAATTTCGAGAAAAAATTGGCGGTAACAATTATTTGATGAAAAAAAATAAAAATTAACTTTTCTCCTAATAACACTTCAGCCAAATTTTCACCTGATGAAATAAATCATTTGAATTTTTCATTAAGAAAATTTCTTCAAGCCAACCATTTTTTCGGCTATCGCTGCTTCATTTGTTTATTTTTGCGAAAAAGAAGATTTCAAATACCTGTCATAATGTCTTTCAAGCAAAACTTTTTTCTGTCTCTGAAGTACTGCCCAACATTGATAAATCGTTTTGCAATGCTACTGTTTCTGGCCTGATCCGCTCTGAAACGCGATTTTCTTCGGGACGCGCTATTTCGGATCGAGCTCTTCTGTGACGCGCAATTTTCAGTGCGACACTCAAGTTTTCAGTTACATACTGAGATGACTCACGGTTCATGGAGAGGATCACGGACGTCTTGAGACTGGCGCCGAGGTGTCCGGTGTTGTCCGCAGAGCACGTGAAGTTGGAGCCGGTGTCGCCCCTCTGCACGGACGGCAAGATAAGGTGCGCCTCCACCATGCCGCCGTCCACTTGCTTGAACGTCGGCGACGGACCGCTGTTCTCGCTGACCAGCACGCGATTTCGGTACCACGTCAGCTTCGGCAACGGCGTCCCTAGAAGGAGAGATACCATCCGTGTTAACCTGGAAAGTCCTGGATTCACCACGACATTTCTAACGAAATGACAGCATGCTACTTTCATTCCCTTCTTCCTCGAGAGGCAAAGCCGAAAATCTTGTCATGAATTGAAATTCGGTCGACTTCACGCACAGTTAAGATGACGTGATACCTTCTCCGACATCACATGGAAAAACTGCGAGGGTACAAATTCAAAATATTCAGCGTGACATTTTCTCATGTGTGCAAGCACGGCTTTTCCAATCGCAATATTATTGAAAAATATCTCGTATAATGAGTATTTTTGTTTTGACTGAAAATCTGTTGAACAACTTCAAAGGCCCTCCTCCCTGTAAATCCTTCGGGTTTCACCAGAAAATGTTTTGAATTTTCGCAGCATCGCTAATTTCAAGTTCCCTCACCGGAATACCCCATGAAGTCTGCAGTACATTCGTCCATCGCACTATGAAAACAATTAGTGCATCAATGGAATGTTTTCCGCTTACTTCGGAAAGCAATCATGTAATTATAATCATCAATTTATTCGCTAAACTTGCATAATCTTAAAAAAAAGGCATACACTCTTTTCATCGAAATAATAATAAAAAAACAGTTGCGTGATAGCATTTTTTGAGCTTACAAACTTCCAGCATTCTTAAATGCCGCATCGAAGGTATCAATTAATAATGTCTTCGTTGTATATTCTTGAATAGTGATTCTCATTTGAGTATTAGGAAAATTATGAATCGCAACTTCGCTTTGTGTCGACAGAATAAAGGAATGACACGATGAACACTATAAAGATGAAATGCGAGGATTTTCGGTCTTGCTTTTTTTTTAATTTTTCACTCTTTCCGCCCATTGATTTAGGCCTGTTAGCTTGAGAAAGAGGGAAGAATTTATGCCGCATCAGAGGTGTTTATCATTTCTCGACAAATGCTCCAAATTTATTTTCACGTCGGTTCAAATGCCTCGAGTAAAGAGGCTGTTTCATTTTTCAGTGCATAGGTTACACTAAATAAAGTATTTCTTTCGAAAAAGCTACTTGTAATTACTGTATATATTATATTTGGCAACCACGATTAAATAAAAACACTTTCTGTTAGCATTTTTAGGAATGAGGGCTACGTCTCATGTATCCAACTGAACAAGATTTGACGCGTCTTTTTGGGTGTCGTTTATTTCTTCTTGAGAGAAGTCCCAAATTAAGGTAGCTACCTATTTCTTAAGTATATGTCTAATCGGATATCTCTAGAACTTTCATTCCACACTACAATACAGTACTGACAAACATTATGAACTATCCGTCGTCAAAACCAATGTGTCGACGGATGGATTCCGTTTTTTTCGAAAAAGGAGAGATGATACATCACGGTTGAAAAACACTCCATTGCAAATCCTCTCGATGTTGGAACGAAATCTCCAGGTATAGCCAGAAGTTTAATTGTCACGTCACCGCAGCGGAAGCAGAAGGAGACAGCCCCAGAGCTGAGCTTCCGCCAACGGTCGGAAATGAGAACGGCAGCTCAAAACAAGAACGGAAAACATCCGCATTTTTTAGTCCATGAATATAAAGACGATCATTTTATTTTCAGCGGATGAGTTGACGAAGATGTGAGTGTGCAGCGAATCGAGCTTTCATGCGCTATTGCGGAGAGATCAGGTCAAAGCTACCTCGTCCGCCCGCTGGCGCGCAATCACGTTGCAGCCTGGTTATTCGGGATATAAGTTTCTCCCCGAGGAATCTTCGTCTTCGGTTCTCATTCCGGAGCCCACGCCCCGGCATCCCATTCTCCGAGGAAGCTCCCTATTACTTTGCTGACATGCAGAAAAAAGAGAGGGCCTCCGAGAAACCCGGCCTTGTCCCGGGGGTGAAGTTAATCTCCTGTCTATGAAAATACGCGCTGCGGTTCCCCGGGTGTCATTGAGGCATTATAAAACGTTCCCTGGGACGTTTCCGGCAGAAATTATGTCAAGAGAACACAAATTTCCGGACGAAGCCACAGCCGAGTCTCTCCTTGGCTTTCCGTATCACCTGGAATTGCTACTGGCAGCCCATCAGAAATCTCGGAGCCTTCGACGCTGCTCGAATTTGATCTTCCGAATTCCTTCCCCTCGTCGCACGTGTCACTTCAGAACGGAATTAAATTCCGACAGTTCGTGATGAGGGACCCTAGCGTTATATTCAGGATGTTATTAACGCACACGTCGACCTCGACTCTAGGATAACTCTTCAAGCACAGCAAAAGCTATGGAGCGTTCAACTTGCGCCCCCGCAGCCCCGGAAGCGTTTGGCGCTCCGAAGGGGGGGGGGGGGGGGGGGGGGGG
>CAJPEX010000038.1:0-203437 GCA_905338405.1 Notodromas monacha | reverse complement strand
GCGTGGGGGGCTGGGGGGGGGGGGGGGGGGGGGGGGGCTCCGTAGACCCTCCCAAGTTGCAAATTTTTCTCCTCTCAAGTCGGGGGGAGAATGGTTAAGATGCGATTTAATTAACGATCCCTCATGCATCGGCTATTCAATTTACAAGCGACAGGAAGCTTTGAAAAAAGGGGCATGAAGCGTCGCTTGCTTGCGTGATTCGCGTCATTTTCTCTGCCGCGAGAGTGAGGTCACAAATCATGCTGATCGCGAGAGGATCAAACTTTGTTTCGGCAGGCGCACGTGGGTCGCTGCAAATTCCACGGAAAGGTCGTCGATGGGTTTGCGTTGGAAACTAATCATCTGGTGCAGGGAAATTCAGCGGTGTCCAGTTAAATGGGGTTGACCTTTTCCTAATCGAAAATTTCAAACCTGGTCTGTGATGATCAGAGAGCTCTATGCACAACTGCGCAAGTTAAGTAAAATATAAATGCATCTAAAATAAATTGAGAGTCTCTACTTGTGAAGATTCTCAAGAGACCAGTGAATGAATGCCTATGCGTGACGAAATTCGTACATTATATAATATCATTGTACAAATGCTGCTGATACCTAAATAGAAGGCGTAGTGTGACAAGAATAATGCATGGATTGCATGGGAAACATTAGTGCCGATTCAGTAAATACAGAGATCATTGCACTTATCGGAAAAAAGTACGCTACAGACCATTTCCCCTGATGAAACAAATTGCATGACAGCCAATTTGAAAAATGAGGGTGTGGATGAAATGAAAAAATACATACAGGCTTCAAATGACCGAGGTACATGTAAACGACGGTACTGCTTTGTTCAATGTGTACTTGGCACGTAGCTATTAGCAAGTGCACCAATAATGCGAGGTCTTTTGCCTATGAGTCCTCATGTCCCAAGAACAACAAGTAAACATGCACAGTACATATCAGATTTATTTATGGAGATGCATAGACCCATCTAAATTCTCGAAAAGTGTGGACTCCTGACTCCGACGTTATCTCAAATATTGAAAAATGGAGAATCAAAGTTAACCTCGTGTGGAAGCTGGAAGCTATTGATGGCGTCTGCGCATGAAGGAAGATGCAACAGTGTCAAGAAGCAGGACACTTGAAAATTATATCAGAATAACATTGCCTGCAATTCAAGGTGAATACAATAAAATACACTTGTTCAGTAACATGCTCCACCGCAGGAACTGATTACATTATTACAGTGTTCCCCAACCCTTGGTAGAATGGCGCTGGTCCACAGCAGTTTTTTGCTGGTCATCAGCAGGAAATTTTCTTCAGCATAATACATGTATCAAAAGTAGCAAAAAAATGCTGTTATATGAAATTCTGAAAAGACAATTGCAGTTGAAATTACCCATGAAAAATAAAAGGTGACTTCTCCTAAAATCACTTCAGACATATTTTCCCTTCCTGGCATTTTTTTCAACATTTTTAATTCTGAGAAACCTTTCTTCAAGCTTCCTTGTGTACTTTGAAGACATTCAACTATAGCTGCTTCATTGGTCCTTGATTTCACGTAGCTATTAGCAAGTGCACCAATAATGCGAGGTCTTTTGCCTATGAGTCCTCATGTCCCAAGAACAACAAGTAAACATGCACAGTACATATCAGATTTATTTATGGAGATGCATAGACCCATCAAAATTCTCGAAAAGTGTGGACTCCTGACTCCGACGTTATCTCAAATATTGAAAAACGGAGAATCAAAGTTAACCTCGAGTGGAAGCTGGAAGCTATTGATGGCGTCTGCGCATGAAGGAAGATGCAACAGTGTCAAGAAGCAGGACACTTGAAAATTATATCAGAATAACATTGCCTGCAATTCAAGGTGAATACAATAAATACACTTGTTCAGTAACATGCTCCACCGCAGGAACTGATTACATTATTACAGTGTTCCCAACCCTTGGTAGAATGGCGCTGGTCCACAGCAGTTTTTTGCTGGTCATCAGCAGGAAATTTTCTTCGGCATAATACATGTATCAAAAGTAGCAAAAAATGCTGTTATATGAAATTCTGAAAAGACAATTGCAGTTGAAATTACCCATGAAAAATAAAAGGTGACTTCTCCTAAGATCACTTCAGACATATTTTCCCTTCCTGGCATTTTTTTCAACATTTTTAATTCTGAGAAACCTTTCTTCAAGCTTCCTTGTGTACTTTGAAGACATTCAACTATAGCTGCTTCATTGGTCCTTGATTTAATTTTTGCTGAAAAGCATAAACTTTGTAAATATCTGCCATAAAGTATTTCAATCAAAACTTTTTTGAGTCTGCAAAAGTTTTATGAAAAGTTGCCAGTCTGCAGAATTTTATTTTGGAACTTCGGTGGTCCACAAACATTTTATGAAAATTTACCGGTCGATCTGCGGGCCCTTTCGCAGCACTGGACTACAACACAAGGCTAATGAAATAGAGAGACCTGGCACCAGTGACATGGAGGGCGTTACGAGCTGTACTATGATTAGTAAGGTAAGTAAATCATGCTTACCTCCGTGCGTGACACATCGGAGATGAAGTGACTGTCCCGTAGTGAGAGGACCGACAGTGGCGCCCAGTTTCGTCCCCGCCATGTCATAGATGAGCGGCTTGGAAGGCGGCACTGCGGACGAAACAAGATTCCCGAAGCATGTGAGAAACATGGCCCAAAAAAAACATCGCATGTAGGGCTGTTCAACGAGGGTCGAGACATTGCATGCGAAACGAGACATTCGCAGCCGCGGATCCCGAGCATGAGTGAACGAGGCCCTTCCCCCCACCCTCTGTCTTCCAGAGCCAAGGAAGGTCTTTTCTGTCAGGTCCTCGACCGCATCAAGAAACTGCGAAGTGGGCAATACTCAGTCCAACATGCCCGAAAGGGATGTAGGAATTTGAACCGCGGCCAGACACCGGGATCGCGTCCTTGCCGCTTCCTTGCATTCCCGCGCCGGAAAAGAACACATAGCCCAACAACCATCACTCAACGAAGTAAGCGCATCTCGGAAATTGGGAATGATAAGTAATCCGAGGAAAAATGGACACGGGCCACGGTTACACTGCCTAGGGATCCCCTGCGTGCGTACCGAGATTATTTTGCACGAAACTTGGCCTAGCCTGTGTCAATCCTGCCGCGCCATTTTTCACGGTTACATTAGGACGAGTCAAGCAGCAAAGAAACTCTGCCCTATAGGAGCATTCCTATTTCACCTCACGTCGGGGTCGGCGAGCTGAGCAGAGAAACAGAGTAGTGAATGTTTTTCTTCGTTTTCATTCGTAAGCTAAAGGCGTAATCCTCGACACAGTCTCCGAAGAAAAAAGGTGTAGCGTATTTGTGATTCGAACAAGAAGGAACGCGGATCACGTGAGGATCAACTTTTGCGAGAGCAGATTCCCTCAACGCAGCGGGGTCACGGTTTTCTGCACTGAGTCCTGGGTTTTCCACACCTCTAGTCAAGAGGTAGTCCGGGGCTCCACTCAAAGCTCGTGAATTGCCCCTGCTTACCATTTCATGGCTCCATGATTTCCATGAGCCATTTCACGCGTAAAGCGTCTGAGACTAAGGAAACTGCCCTGGGTTTTGAGCCCTACTTGACGGGTAATCCCTTTAGTTTTCTTCGACAGTCCGTCTGCAATGCGTGTAGATTTCAAAAGCCCTGCTGTTGAACATTTCTTGTTGCATGCTTTTTACCAATTGAAATTTACCAATACGATTCGAATACGGAATAATTCGGAAGGCACCCAGAAATTCCGCCAGTAATATTTGAGAGTTTTACAAATGCATCATTCCCACTCGTTTTGAGATCGAATTTAATATGCACTCATTCAGTTGCTTATTCCTCGCCCCTTCAACAGGCACTTTAAGAGTGGTCCCACAAATTAACCACAGTAATTCTGCGAAAATTACATTAGAATTCAACATTTTATGTTTGCGCATTATTTAATGTTTTGTTCGTTACATGCAAAAAACGATTTCTTCTTAAAAAGCTAACTTTGATAACTCTAAAAATTATACTGCGTTGAAACCCGACAAGTCGTTCCCAAAAGCTTCGATAATTTGTATGTGTGCAGTTTTTTTATGCACGCTCATTTGTGCGCTTGCTATTTTGGTGCTTGCTCATGCATTCTGTAAAATCCTAATGATACTAGCTCATTTTTACACAGGTCAATCGATGGCAGTTATCGAACTTATCCTCAGCCGATTTCTTTGATTTCTTTGAGAAAATGCATTCAAATTACATCGGTATTCTGAATTCAAATTCTTGAATCGTGGTAGATTCAAATTTAATGCTTTTATCGGTCGCATGCAACAGGCGCCGATTTATTAACGTACACTAATTCTGAATAAGATAAATTATAGAATGCGTTTAAAATTATACCTCGATCCCTCTGCAATATTTCACTTTTTTTTATGCGTCATTTCCATGAGTTGGGATGTATGTACGCATTACTGTAGTTACGCCATGTTCGGAAAAATTCGGGTTCGTCATAATCGGTTTCATGTTTTCTTTGCAATGTTGCTGAACCGAGAGTGACGTTTTCAACTGTGGTCAATACAGTAATCGGAATTTGGGCTCCGTTTTATGGCATCCGAAACAATGTCAGGCGGTTCCTGCAACCTGCAGTTCAACTTCCCGATTTTTTATAGTTCTTGCCATGGGACATGTCATACATCACTTGGACTTGCCAGCCAACGATGTATATTGATATCGACATTGAACGCATGCGGGTACCGTTTTATCCTTTAATTTAAATTATTTTTCTCGACAATCGATGAGCGTGCCTCGCGGCTGTTTTTTCCCCATGTGTTCAAATTGAAGGGAAAAATTAGCCTCCGAATTTGATTGTGATTTAAAAAATGATCGAAGTCACTGACGCATTCACTCGATTTCAAGTCCCTTTTCCGATTTTGCATAACTATAACTAAAATAAAATACTACGGTACTGTATATGAGAACGTTTAAAACCGAGCATCCAATCTAATTGGGAATACTGTTCAGCATTTCATTACATCACCAACCTGTGTTTTTACAGCTGAGGAGGACGGGTGTAGTAAAGTATCATGTAAACTAAGCAAAGAAAACGTATCACTGAAGTTTTGAAGGAAAAAAAGCATCCCACGATATATTTGTATTTTTTATCATTTTGAAGTATTGTACAATACTATTCTTTTTCATATTTTAAAATTTCAAGTTCAATTGAAATAAAATTGCGGAATCTTAATTACTCTTTTCTTGAATTATACCATTGAAAACTTATTTTGTGTCAGGATGTAATTTTAAAATTTGAGTTTCATCTTCTGAAATGGTGCAGAACTTATACGTTTTTTTTTCTCCTGCACCACTTGGATGTACCACTTCTGCTGTGCTATCATGGACTTCAATATCACGTCAAACTTGTGAGAAAAGCACACATTTTCAAACTCGAATACAGCTTCATACCCTCAAATTATCCCAATAAAATTCAGAGTTTATGGTCGAGTCGACAAAAATTGAACTCGAAAAGGACGCATAGCTTTAATAGCAAGTCAGCAACTGTGGAATGATTAGAAAACACTTACTAAGGTCCATGGTAGTCCGTTCTGCCAAAAGAATCAACCATATTTCACATTCCACCGATTTAAAAGCCAAGCTATGAAGTTTCCTGCATGCTAAAAACATAAAAGCTCGAGCATTCGATTTGAAAGCAATTTGTTTTCCAGCTTGATGGTCTGGTTAATTGAGTTGCATCTCATAGGGGATGCACGGCGTCGTAAATGAGGTATAATTTAAATCAGTGACCTACTTGAAAAACTCAATCACCAGACGTTTTTATAAGCAATTTTAATCTACACGTTCGGATCCACTCATTAATTTCCGGGGCATCGAATTTATTAATGAACGGTGATCGATGCATTCCGAATAAGTAGGCATTGTGCTCGGAATAGAATAGCGAGGGCACGAGGCTCGTCAGGGATGATAATTGGTACGCTGCCCATTTCCAGAAAATGAGCGTCTTGCCTTGGTTCTCCCGGAGAGATCATTGTCAGTGAACCTATTAGGCTCTATGATGCTATGGCTCGGGGGAGACAAATAGAATTGCATGTGTTTATGCTACAACAGAGACAAATCTTGGCCCGCGGAAGAGCAGTGCCGGTCGTAGATGCGCAATCCCCATGATTCTCGCAGGAGAATGCACGCAACCTCCCCCAGATATTCAGCACGTCTAATTGTCACCATCCCTGTCTTTTTCCCCGTATTTTTTCCTTCCTCTTGCTCCCGAGCGGTAATTTCCTCACTGCACTTGCTCGAATAAATGCATCCCGCAGAATGCACTCGATGCTGTGTGCGACCCATTGCGAAGTCGTCGCCGCTGTCCGAAAACTAAACCCGCAAAAAATAATAAAGAATGTCTCCATGACAGGAAGAGAGGCATTCCGACGCATGACGCATCACGCGCTATATCACGGGCAGGGAAAGAATTCAGAATAATTACACCATCATCAGTCGGCAAAAAAATACTTATAAAACTGGAAGCACGGCTAGGGGGAGTCATGCGAGAAGTTCCAATGAATTGTCTGCTGGATGTCGGCGCTCGTTAGACCATCCAAGTGCTCTATCATCCCGCGTGATTGGGAGAGATCGCAACCCTTCGATCAAACGAAGAAACTGCGTAGGGGCAATAAGCAGGAACACGACGCATCGCGACATGCGAGGGAACCCGCGGTATGGAACCCGGCATGAACCCCAGGTCCCCGTTGCAGTCGCATTGCATCAGAACGTGAAACTATCTGAGCGGGAAAGCAAGGAGGAAGTCACTGCTGGCGGCGACTCATATATGAGTATAGAAAGACAACTAGGGATTTCCCAGAAGTCTTCCGAGCAATCTACGAATTTTCGTGCCACTCGAATTCAAACCTATCAACTGCATGCATATTGGCATGCGCCACGAAGCTGGAACTATATGCCACCCAAGACTATTTAAGGTGATTCTAGCATTTGATGGGCGTGTTTTGAAGTGATTTCAGTCTGATCTGCAACAATTGTGCAGTTGGTATAACCAGCGGTTCTAAATAAAATTGTCAGGCTTAACATCCAGACCAGTTTTACCGTGAACCTTCCAAGCTTTTCGTGGCCATTCCTGGTTCACTTTCCACTCGTTTTTAGCAATTATCCCTCTTCATAAAATTTTAATCATCGAGTTCTACGATAAAAACGTGGAAAATAAATTAATTTTGCAAGCTTTCAGAGGATTTCCGACAGCAGACGGTGCGCTTATCGTTTCAGGACCTCTTGAGGGTTCTGTCAGTCACTAAACCCGAAATGAATATGATCAAAACTCATCAGGGACAAAGCCTTATATCTTAGGAATGTTCTTCAGCAGCTTTGATAAATTTGGTTGGGTTTTACATCAGCAAAAGTTTTCATATTGAAGAATATCCGCGAAATAGAAAGCCTCTGGTAACACTGGTGGATTTGCACTCACAACGATAGAGCTAATTCGGAAATAATGTCTTTGCAAAAATGAAAAACTTTTCGTGGAGGAAATTTGACACACAAAAAACTGAAGCTCTCCTTTTTCATCACGTTCTTTAGGTGAAAAAAAATCATCGCGTCAATATTTTTAAAAAGGAAAACATCACACAAAAACAAACAAACACCTGGGTAAATTCACCATCATGTGAAATTTGTCGGTGACTCGCGAAAGCTTTGGCGACACCCCACGTATTTCCGAGAACCCTTCAAAGGGCGAATGTTCGCTTCCGGCATGATCGTCGGTGTGTGCGTATACCCCGAGAGGAAGACAGATTTACAGGAGCAGGCTTCCCCAGCCATACCTGAACGCCTCAGGTGATATTCATGCATACTTATCACCCCGCTACTTTTCTTGCTAGGGAATCCTTCTTTTTTGAATGTAAATTTCGCCCCGTTTTATTTTCTTTCCCTCTTTCCGCCTCGGTTCGTACCGCGCATGAAATGAAGCGCTCTTGACAAAGGGGTGAGCAGTGCTCATTAAATAGGAAACCGTGTGGGTGCCTATTATTGTGTTGTCGGCGACACAATTTGCCTGCCCGGGGGAGCGAGAAGAACGGAGGAGAAGCAGCCCGAACCCGTCCCGGGATTTATCAAAGAAAAACGTGTGTTGGAAATGAAAGTCCCGGCACGCGTTCGCACGATCAGTCTCCCATCGAAACACTTCGCGACGTCGACTGCACAATTTCACGGCATGCGTTTTCTTTCAGTCTGAGTGATGGGCCGAGAGGTGAGGTCAGAATCGTGGCCTGTGCATCGTGAAGTGAATTATACAGTTTCTAAAATCCATCAGCGACATTTCCTTTCCTTTCTTCACCACCTACCCCCCCCCCTTTTTCGGGAACTTCCTGCGGTTCTTATCAGCAACGGTGTGAGACTCGTAGAAGGCGCAGAGGGAAATGACGTCGTCAGGAGGGAATGGCTACCGCTGGTCAAACAATATTCCCCGGAGGCGTGCACACACAACTGCAGTCTTCTTATTTCCAGAAAATAAATCCCCTGGGAACCGACAGGCTTCTTCCAACGAGCTCCCACAGCAACTCACGTCGTTCAAGAAGCTACGCCGGCAATACGGACTCCCTCTGGGTTCGCGATAAACAGGAAAAAAAAACTTTTCGCTGCAGAAATACATACACATAAGGAAGGTCTACCTTGAAAAAAAAAAAATTCACTCTGCGCAGTTTCACGCATCGTTTGCTCCCCTTTCCCTTGCTCTTTTCAATTCCTGCAACGCTATGTTTGCTCGACCCCCCTTTGCCTACTGTAGCAGTCGAGAAATGAACACGATGAATTGCGAAGAGTGAATCAAGTCCATGTCTTCCTTCACAGCGTCTCAACGGAAAACTTTTTCCATAAAATGCGCTCTTCGTCTTGGAAAATGAGCCCTTTTCATTGGGTAAACTGAATATATGAGCCAGATTTATCCGAAAATAGTTCTTCCTCCCGTACATACCCCTTTATTACCAAGTTCAGCAATAACAAATGTTTCAAACGTTTCACTCTTGAATTCACCCTCAAGATTAAGCAATTGCTGCTTATTTAGGTTTTGTCAGACTTCATAAGTTTCCACAAAAATTGCATACCATACTTTCAGAATTTTGAACATGAGAGTCATCCGTGGAGGTTCTTGCTTTTTCACCTGATGATAAGGCTCACTTCAGCATATGAAAACCTTGCATTTTTCGACGCAAAATTTTGCATAGGGTTGGTCTACTTATCGCTGAAGTACTTATGCCTAGCGTGGTAGCAAGAATTGAATTTTCAGCCTAATGCAATGAGAATAAGGCAACGTGATAGTACAAATCGTATGGAGCGTATTTCCCCGTGCAAAAACGCAAATGCACAATAACTTGTTCAGCTTTTTCGGCAAATCAATTCAAATAAAACTTAGAAACGTTTTTTCGGTATGGTGCGCAAAAATATTTTGAAGCAAAAATACTTGAACTTCTACGCCACATATAGCAACATCAGTCACTCTCTGTCAGTAGAGAATAGAGATGGTCGAAGATCAAGTCTCAAAAGGTTGTGCGAACCATCGTACAAAGTTAGATATTTTGGGATTTAAAAAAAGGAATGAGATGCAAGGTGGCGCATTTCTGAGAAGGAAAAATTATAGAAAAGAAAAATGGTCTGACTGAGCAAACCTAAGATGTTCCGAATTTTAAGACAACCCGGTTTCTTTGCATGTATGAGGCATTTGGGAGAAGAGTCTGACGTGAATATTTTCAGAAATCCGTCCATATTTTTCGAAGAGCCGGGGGAAAGAGAAAAAAAAACACCTGACAGGCGGAAAGTGGACCTTTTTGACTAGCATGAAAAGTTCGACCGCTGAAGTAATTGAGAAAGATAAACAAATAGGATGCATAAATGATCAATTTTGGGAATGTGGGTGGTCTTATTCATTGATTCATCAAAGCTCTGTACGGGGAATCCATCACTTCTTCCACCCTTAATTGGTTGAACGCGCCGCTTTTAGGTTGTACGCCACTGATTGACGGCAATCGTTCAACGCTCATCAAACAAGATCGGTGCATTTCAAATTAGGTCAATTTTCCGAGTGCAGCTTTCCATTGCTTTTTTCCCCTTCCAAACTGCAAGAAGGGTGAGAAAAATCATTCATTTCAAGGAAGAAATTGACAGTGATTGATGGCGTCGAATTATCTTTTCTCAGCAAGTGCAAGACTATCAGAGAAGATAATGTTGTCTCATCCAGGGCAAATAAAATAATGCTCAGCATTTACTCACGTGGAAATCTAAAAGCATTTTATTTCAGGCAACATATGATACAGTATTCATTATCCTAAAAGATCTTAATTTAATCCAGGGCTTTTCATTTCTTTTTTGGCAGTCATCCCTCTCAACACGGGGTAGTATTTGTGCACAAAAATCTGGACACAAAATTTCATCAGTGGCTTGAACTCCAATGACGTGAAAAGGTGCTGCATACGTGTACGCTGTTCAAAGAAAACAGACATTTCACCTTCGAAATTTTACGTCCTTGACCCGACTCGTATCTTCCTTCACCTCTTTTCCCAATTCGACCTTTCTTTTATCCCTTTTCCGACTTAAGGGTGAGAAATATTTTCAGCTTGATCATTGAATGCATGGTCTTTTAGTCTCTCCTGATTTCTACCTCTTCGAGCAAGAGGCAGTTCGTGAGACCGCATATGATCCTGATGTACCGTTTTAATCAGAGGAAGCTAGAGAAAAATGTTCAAGCCGTACACCTTGCTCATATTAATTTGTAAAGTTTACAAAAATAGACAAAACTTAGATGACAGGTTATGGATAAGCAATTTATAAGTTGAAAAGAGGAATTCTAAATAATGGTTCTCTGTAAGAAAGATAATGAATTCAACACAGCAATTGGCCGGTGCGCGAACCAACCAGGGATTCTCTCCCAAAAAAGCGCAAGCCCTTTGTTTAACAATCAGTAACAGAAATTCACAGGTACAGAATATTCACAAGGGTATACGCAGCGAAATATGCACAACAGTTTTTAGCAAATAAATATTCACAAGAGATTTCACGGACTTAGACAGTTTTTGATGACGATGAGAGAACACAACGCAACGCAACGCTTTGAAGGTAAAATTCGGACTGTGTTTTTTGGCGCCAAAATCAGGGGTTTTTAACCAGAAAAATTGACAGGGAGGGTTGGGTAATGTCTTCAGGGAATCCCAGATGTTGGGTAACGAAAAAATACCAGGTGCTGGTGTTTTTCACTATTTGAACTAGTAATGTTTTCCCAGGAGACAGGGTGGCTTTTACAATTTTGCTGAACTTTACAAGGCTGAATTTGTTGTTCCCGAAGACCAGGTGTTTTGAAGGCTTGTAAAAATATAAAAGAGAGGAGAACATGCTTGTAGAAGTAATTTAATTTTTGCTGGTACTTTAGTGTTTCTTGACAGTTTAGAAAAGGTTTGATCTTGTGAAGATAAATCGTTTTAGGGAAGAGGATACAATAATTTTTGGGAACGCGTCGCCAGCAGATGGTCAAGTTTTTCTGTGAGTTTTGGAGGGGTTAAATGACCCCTGTTTTCGCGGAAAAGAAAAAGGGGGGATTCGATGTCCCCCTGTTGAGAAAGAGGAGACATCGTCTTTGACGACTGTTTGTCCCAGTTCCGGGGGTTGTGCTCCTTTTCTCGGGTGGGGGTTAAGATATTGTTGGTGCGCCGACTTTGTCAAGTTAATTGATCCCGCCTGTTTCCCCGCCAAGGGGATTAATTTACTGCCCCGGGCGCGTCCCGAGATGCGCCAATTTTGGAAAACTTGATCTATTTGTCCCTTCTCAGGGAATTCGACACTGCCGCTGGTGTCGAGAAAAAATTCCGCACACCTGATACTTGTATGTAGATACGACTCGAATGAATGCAAGAAATCATGTGTGCTTCATTAAATCGAGTCGATTTATCTTTCCTTTTTGCGCTGAATCAAGATTTTTCGAACTTTTTCAATTGACGTGAGAGTCAGATGACCAATGTTTTAGCTTGATCATAAGGTATTTAAATCTATTCCAGTTTTCGCCACTTTCAACGCATGGAAGTGTTCACGTACCACCATCTTGGATCCCAAATATCATCAATGGCTTCAACTCGAATTAAGTACAAGGTACTTCATACTTATTCCACCTTTGCAAGAAAACATACGCGTTGAACCTTCAATTATTTGGTAACAATACTGTATTTAGGGCCATGACAGCACCCACATTTTCCTTCACGTGCCTTTGACGCTCCCATAAACTTTTTCGTTTCCTTGAAGCATCCTTAGGGGGAACTATTTTATATGCTATTACGTTGCCTGGGTACCATCAGTGGTACGTGTACCCTTCATTAAAAAGTTGCTATTTCATTTCGGGGGTGGCACTTGTTGAGTTTCTCTCCACACGGTTTCCAAGCTGAAATCGTAGGCAGTCTGACATGAAAAGGGCATCGCGTTGCGAAGGGCTAATTTTTCCCAAAGCGGTTCCTTGACCCAATCGCGAGACTCGTCCTTGTCACTTAAATTGCCGGGTCGATAGTGTAACCAAGTCACCCGTAGTGGCGCCACTTGGAGAAGCGCGAGTCATATCAAACCACGTCGGGTCGCCGTTTTATGACTGGACAATAAATTATTTTGGATTACCTTGGGCGTATGTTGGATTAATTCTTCTTTTTTGGAATCCCTCTCGATGAAAACTACTTTTTATGCCATCAAACTTGACTGCGGCAGGAAACTATACTGGAAGCATATTTTTTCTTCTTGAGACTCACTGATTCCTTTGTAAAAAGCGTCCTAATTATTAGTTAACATATGAAACTCTGTGGTGAACTAAGAACACATGTTGTAGTCGTAGTGTAGGGCTTACATTTTTCCGGGTTATTGACCTCATGCTTTTTCAGATAAACGTAAATGCAAATCTTAGGGAGTAAAAAAAATTAAATTTTATTCAACTCCAACGTTGAAATACTGTTTAGGCAATCGTTGGCCAAAATATGTAAAACATGATATATTAACTTGTAGAATGTAAAAAATCGCCGGTAAAATCGCATCGTTTTGAAAATCATGTGCTGGTGCTTTCATCTCGAAAAATCTGTTCAATTGAGATGATGTAAACTCATTGGATATGGTATGTCGACCGAGAAGTAAGGGAATACATGCCACAAAAAATAAACCGATTTCTGTCTGCATTCTGGCAATAAAAAGTTCGAAAGATAACTTATCTGGGCTTCAGAAACTTTGACTCGTCCGATGTGGTTTACACGACGCTGGATTTCAGCGGAGAGTTCCATGGAGATTAACAGAAGTTTTCGCGTTCTAATCTCTTCCCTTGCAGAGTTTCCTAACCTCATACGTATATACCTTGTTTCTAGTCCCAATGTGCTTACTTTTGAGTTAGAAGAGCATTTTTAATGTCGTTGTTTACACGGCTTCCCAAGTACGTCTTCTACCAATATTCCTATTCAGAAGTAGAAAACTAATACTGAGCCAAAAAATTTCACCATAGGGACACTCGAGTAGAAATTGAGATAAGGTTTCGTTTCTCGCCCAGGAAACCCGCTAAACATAAAGCAATGGAAGCGCCAAGTCTCCTCAGTTTCCTAAAAATGTCTGCAAAACACCTCAAATAATGTAATAAGAAAAAAAACAAGACGTTTAAATTTTCAAAAATCTAATCAGCGCAAACATTTTCAAATCAATGTGCTCATTGGTACTTAGTACATGCACTTGTTTCTTCAACTTTGTAACGATATGAGAAATGAGACAAGTTGTTCTCGTCGACTTTCTGGGGAAATATGATCATCAATTCAGCAAGTACTATTCATTAGCTCTGGATTCCAACGAAGACAAATACCGAGGCACATTATCAGGGAATTTCCAATTCTCTTCATCTTTTAGAATGAACGAATACTCCCAGAAGCCATGGGAAAGGCTGATGCAATGCCAGGTAAACACAACATGTGGTCACATTTACACATGAGACTCGATTTTTGTTTTCATATTCATTTACGAGACTTCTCCAAGGACTTATCGATACTTGAATAAACTTTGCACGACTTGTTCAAATTGATTGACTTTCTTTAGCCAATTACATTTAAAACGTTCATTCCCCAGGCGTGAACTGAACTGTTACTTACGAGAGATATTTTTTCAATGTTGATTCAGTTTCTGTTGATTAAGGGGTGGGGAAAGTTTCACGATTCTCGCAGAACAAATTAAATACTATTTGACTGCGCACATTTCTAAGAATAACATGTCCTGAAGTAAAGAGGATTCGTCATCAGGACAAAATTCAATCTCAGCGCCTGTACTGAAAACCTTCGTTGAATGAACTCAATCCAACGCTATGACTCTTGAAGGGGTTCAAGTTTTCTTATCCGAAAGGAAACATGCATTTAATACCCCGTCAACTGCCTGAAAGAAAACCGCAAGGATTCAGTTGCAAAGCTGACGGGATAAGCCTTTTTAAGCCCTCGAAAAATGATTACACAGCTTCATTTTCAACAGCAAATGCAATCCCTTGCGAAACTGGTTATTGATGGAGATAAATATTCATGCGTCGCTTGTTGTGATTCTGTGCTCACGTACCGCATTTTGAAGAAGAGCTCACATGGTAAATCATACTTGGTACTTTGAAGCACAGGATTTGCGAACCTCACGTTGCATGAAAATTACAGTTGACATCGGTTGTTGATAGTTTTTTGTGTGGGGAAGCCCGAAAATACTGAGAAAACCGTAGGAGAATCCGTGCTACAATTTTTTTTTTTTTTTTTTTACCTTCAACCAAAATTGAATTTAGCATTTCTCAACACAATCGAAGTACATGCAATATAATTTTGAAACTCCGGTAAGATACACTAAGCAATTGAATTAACGTCCAAAGAAATTGATCGCAGCATTAAATCGTGATGATTCACAGGAACCAAACTTTGGGCCCCCAACATTTTCAAAAACAAAATTACTCATTCCTGTTCAAGATATGCACCCGGTATGACTGATTCGCTGGAGTTCTCTGTCAAGCATGCTACGAAGTCAAGAATGCAAATCTTCAAGATACAAGCATAAAACGTATCTCGATGCTTCGAATTTTCTAAAGAGATTTGAAGTAAAGATGAGATTTTAAAAGTAAGTTTCTAGGGGTTTGCTTCAAGTATTTAATCCATCTAAATTTAAAAAAGGGAATGTAATTTAATTGCTTTGAGAAGTTTTGAATGTGAAAATGTTTTCTCAAGTAACACTGAACATGTAACCGTCCTTTTGCAGTTAGAATTCTTCGGAATTTCTGATCAACGCACACGTCGTGTTCATCATGAAATTAGACCGGTTTCACTTTATCAATCCACTCAAAAAGAGTGTGGATTAGGCTTTATTTTTAGATGTTAAGAGCAACATGATCAACGAATTACTGTCGTATAGTCATTATATTATGTTTAACGCTATTGCTGACGGAAGAAAATTATCAAGACTCAGCCGACCGATTGTAGATCAGTAAAAAAATATTAAGGGAATAAAATAAAACAGGCTCATACAAATCGAAGGATGGATTTTCAGGAAAATTAAAGCCGGGCTCTTAACTCATCCGTGTCAGCGTTTGTTTGCCTTTTTATTTCTGAGTGTGTCTTTTGAGCTCAAAGTCGGTGGTTCAATAATTCGTCCCTAATTCACGATTTCCACATGACCTAAAATTTGGAAAACAGTGTTTGGATTTCTGTATGCGTGGCATCTTAATATCTTAATCCACCAGTATCCAAAAAATTACCGTTCTTCTTCTCTTATGCATTCCACGTGCCTTCATTCGGTATCACCGAAGTCCCTGATATTTTAACCTTTTCAATATGCATACTAGTCATTCAGAAACCCAGCTCTACCTCAGAAATACCCTTATGAAATACCCGGCTCAGTCAGCATTGCATATATTTTGGTGCACGAATACAACCGTTGAAGACCTCCGCATTCAGGGATATGGGCTAACAATGAAGATTTTTTCACCACTAGTTCTGTATCTGATATAGTTTACTTTAAGGTCCAATTTGTTGGCTGTATGCAAATGCAATTTTTCGGAAAAACGCATCAAGTGCATATGTGATAACACTTGATGCAAGACGTCATGTTCGTCCGGGACAACCTTATCACGATTAGTCCGTTCAGTCAGTAAAATGCGGGGTTCTGCAAATGGAATATTTGTCCGGTGATGAAAGGACAATAATCCTGGTGGGGCAATGCCCAGTGCTGTTCTCCATGGAGCCGCAAGGGTCCCGAACGCTCACCAAGAGACTGGGTTTATCGTCGCCGCGGGACCGACTGACTCCGGTTATTAGAGCTGCATTGGGTTCCTCGTAATGAAGCCAATGGTGTGGAAAAAGTACTAATACGCCTGGCAATTTTAAGGCGGAACGATTGGCCTGGGTTTTCCTGCCTGGCAATTATTCCGCCCTTTCGTCGGCGAACGGGTTCGAATGCAGCAGTGCGACACATATGGGAAAGGATTCATTTCGGCGCCACCTCGGGCGGTTGTGGTCAGACTGAACCTTTAGCCAGACGTCGCATTGTCGCTGCACAAAAAAAAAAAACGCTTCAATGGAAGTTTCACTCTTCTTTTCATAGAATGAGAAGAAAAGCTTTCCGGCTACACTGCATGTCATGGATTGGCGGCAATACGGGAGTTTATTTCGTACTATTGTCGTTACGTCGGCCGCTTTCTATGAAAACCAATAATTTGAAAAAAATACTATTTTTGCAAATGAGGGCTGTTGGAACTAAAACGAATAAATGGTCTCAGATCAGCCTCCGATGGGATCGTGTTCTTCCACTTCCTCGTCCCGGCGAATGAATAAATTAACATTGATATATTTTACACGATTTTCAGAAAACTTGAAATACCACTGCTTGGCTAGATGCTTGGAAACCGCCATTAAAGTTCGTGGAATTGAGGCAACCAAATTAAACCTAATGCAATAGTATCCAACTTTTCAGGGGTGTTCCCCTCGTACTTGCGGGCCATATTAATGTGACTAAAACCCGACATATGAATGTATTACCGTTCATCAATTAAAGCATACATTTACGATAAATGGAATGCATAATGGAGAGGAAAAAATTTTGGTGGGGATTATCTTGTCTAGATCGATTCAGTAAAATTCTGAAGCAGTTTAAAAGACTGAAAACGAAAAGTAACTGACAATTTTCTATATACTGTATACGCAGACAAGGGGATAAGCCCGAAGATTCTTTCCTCAAGTAAAATAAAAAATCTCACAGGAAGAACATTTTGCATTCACTTGTGACACGCTGTTTAATTACCAATGGAAATTGTATGTCTATAAACCACGACAAGAATTAGATGCCAGGAAATGAGCAAGAACCATGTGTGCCATAATTTGATGCAAATTATTGAAGGTATAATCGGGCTCATAATAGAGCTGACCTGGATTTTACGGGTAGTTAATCTAGATACTATTGATCATTGCATGCATCGGATTAGCCGCCGTTTTACTTTTGAGTAGGCCTATATATTCACTATCACCCAAAAATGATCTGCATCATCAGATACAGCGTATAATTCCGATTACATAACAAGTGCCTAAAACGCATTATCAAACGTCACTCATAAACAGATAATCCATATACAAAGGTGATTCCGTTCATTGAAAATGCAAATGATGACGGATACTGTAAGAATATTCCCGATATAATGGAAGCGCACCAAGTTTTTTCCGTCGAAATTTGTTATAATAATGTATCCCCGAGTAAGACGCGCACCCCATTTCTAGTAACTCTTGCAGAAAAACATTTTAAAAATTGAAGCAACCCAGAATAAAATTTAGAAAGGAATTGATCTTGAATTCAATTGCAATTACTGTATTTCCATAAAAAATTTCCTTTTGAAATATTTACCCTTTACAATTGGTCCAAAATTTCCCATTAAAATCGAATATAATGAAAACCTAATCTGGTAAACCTTTTTGAAAAATGTATACCCGTCTAAGAAGCGCACCCCATTTTCCTGTTGAATTTTGAGAAAAGAGATGCGCGTGGTACTCGAGTAAATGCAGTTATTCCGTCAGAATGAGGTAACATTTTTAAGGGTGAAATCACGAAATTCGTGGACAAATCAGGAAAGTCTCTTTGATCCGGTTTCGTAATCCCTCATTAAGCTCCTGCGTCATTCGTCGAATGCAATGGAGTGATAAGAGAATCGCGATAGGAATCAAGGCAATGCCGTGAAATTTGATGCGCGCATTTCATTCGGAACGTTGCCCAAAAAGTGGGGGAAACTTGTCAGGAGATCATGAGATGGAAGGACTCGGATTCCTAGAGTAAATTAATCGCTATGTTGCCCACCAACTTCACCAAGGACTTTCGTCCTCTCGCGGATGTTTCTATGCGTCATGCTCGCAAACGGATAACTCAACTGCGGCCGTCCGAAGAGCAACATGAGCTCTTCCGCCGTCAGCCACTGGACACGCATCCATCTTGCTCGTATGAGTTCAACTGTAGATCGAGGAGCCGTGATTCATGGCGTCTCTCGCAACACTTGCCGGCCACTTTATTTTCCTCGTCCGGCCGCAGTGCTCGATCATTTCCAGTACCTACGCAGTCCCACAAGTCAGCACATCATTAAAGTGGCCTGACGTGGGTCTCATCTTTCATAATGTTTCTCTTTCACGCTTGATATTTCCGGAATAGGCTCCTACTTAGGAGCTAGTTCCGGCCCGAAACGGGACGCTGTGCAAACACTCCGCCCTCGTGTTGTCCGCTCTGTGTTTGCTGACCCCTTCATAGCACTGAATAAATCTGCGAGTTTCGCCGAAATAATCGCAGCACCCACGCAGGTGTTCCGCTGGCATTCAAGAAAAAATTTATTCGAACAGAAAGCAAAGACGCCAAATTTGAGAGTATAGAATGAAAAACGAAACATCGTGTTCCTAGAAACGAGGCGGGAAATGTTTAGACAATCAACACGGTCATTTTAAAAGCCTTCTTGCAAATGGAAACTAAATCTGCAAAAATGGAGTACAATGCCACGCAGACAGTTGGAGATTAAGGACCAGCTTTTCTGCAAAAATGGAAAATGAGCAAAACAGAGGGAAGTATTGCACAGTACTGTACTCTCATAACAGAGAAAAAGACATCGGTAGCTTTTTTGTTGTTGCAGGAAACACATTTATAACACATATTTTTCAAATCCTGTTCGTTGGGTGCCACAGTAAGAAACTCATGTAAGACAGCGAGCTTTATGAACTGCTTCCTGTGCTTGCCTTTGGCAAAGTACTGAAGAAAAAGGGGGAGAATTTTTGCCAAGTTTTCGCTTGCTGAAGAACACCTTCAGGAATTCCCGTCCAACCATCGATTTAGTCTTCTGAGATTTTTTCATTGATTTTGCATAAAAATTGATGCAATATTTTGATGAGTAAATTGCATTTAAATTCGAACCAGTGTTTTTTTCACTTGTAGCGGGGGAAAACAATCATTTTTTCTTTAATTTCAAATTTTGCTTGCCTCACTTTCTGAGGTCAAATCTCATCAGCCATCGCTAGAAAGGAAGATAGTTTTTCACTCGATTCTGCTTTATAAATTCAAGTGTCATATTATGAAGCAATGCCACAACTTTTTCCCTCCTGCGTTTCCAACAAGCTTCCTCTTGATGAATCAAAGTTCAATTTCCGTTACCTTATGAATACGCTGGTTGAAGAAATCATTTTCCTTGATCATGTTCAATATTCGTTTAAATGATTCACTTCCCTATCCGTCTGCGTGCAGTTAATTGAAAATGATAAATGTGACAAATTTGATGGTCTCGAATGTAAGTTGATCGAAAGAGTCTATAGACAAGCGTAGCATAAGAAGTTGCTAAGTCTTATCTGTATTGATTACCCGTGCACTGTCGTACTGGGCGGAAGGATATAAAGGAAAATATCCGGCCGTTCCTTTTATCGAGACCCGGCAGTATGCTGGCTATCAATTCAATTTCCAGCCGGATTGATTTTCACTATTTATCAGGCCCCAGTGGGAGACTGAATGGAGTTGAAGAAGGTTTTCATAGTATATTATCCCCACGAGGGATCTCCGGGAAATTGACGTATAAGAAATCCCAAAGCCGCTGGCTTTTTATTTTATTTTTTTGGACGGAAGACTAGCGTAGCGGAAGACGAGACACGATATTTTTCGGACGGCTCCACATCCGGTTACAGTGGCAGGAATCCGAGTTTCCGCGTCCGCAAAGAGAGTAAGGGAAAGGTGTACATAGCGAGACGCGGGGCTGAACAAAGGCTGCGATCGCATTGATTATGCGGCCGAATTACCAGAGGGAATCGGCTCGCTCGCGTGAACTAACCACATAGCTGTCGGCGGATGCTTTCGGGAGGACTTATATTTTTCTCATCGCTAGCAGAGACTCTTACTTAAGAGGAATACGACGAGTATCGAAGGTCCCGAGCCAGGAACGCAGTGAAGTGTTTGCTCACCTTCCTATCGACAGCCCAACTGAGCGCTAGCCAAGTGAGCGTCTGTGCATGTTTGCGCCCACCTGTACAGAAAATACAAAGTTCCCTTCGAGCCCTGCACGTGGCATCCTTCACAGACGCCTAATTTCTGCACGTTTTATGCGTCTGTTGCACCCATTCATCACACTGCGACTACATCCTTGATCACAGAGCTGATGAAGAAAAATAAATTCATCGACTCATTTGTACCCATCAGGATTCTTTGGACCACGAAAGCAAAGGAGTTCACCCTTCTGGCAGCCCAACTTGACGCCATGGAAGACTGAGCGTCTTTTCATGTTCATCATAGAATGGTCCGTTCATTTGTACGTAAAAAAAAAACAAGGTTTTCTTTGGGCCCTTCATTCTTCACTCACTGAGTACCCATAAGTTCCTCATGTTTTGTGTGTCAGTAGCACCGATTCATATCCACATCATGTGCGTTGGATGCGTTGTACCACAAATGAGGCTCAAAACTTACGACTATTAATTCTAATCCTTCATCAGGATGAAAGACCAGAAACGCACAATAAAGAGGACTTTTTATGCTTCACACGTGCCACGCTGGGGTGACAGTAGCAGACGCAACAAGCAAGGTCTCCATGATTTTCTTAATTTGAAATCATTTTTATGAATTCCGAAGAGTAATGGTACAACTGCGACAACGACTTTTGAGACATGGATATTCAGTTATCGAGATGGACTGCAGAATCATCAGTCGTAGGAACCTTTGAACCCCATTCGAATGAGATAACCCATATCCATAGCTACAAAGTACTACAGATTCAGCGCAAGACAGTTAAAAGCACTGGTCCATAAACGCCGATGATTTATCATGAAGCTTCCGCATTTTTTTTCTCCGCCGAGATGAAAGGATTAAAAATTCATTCCGAACCTAATAGAAAATTTTAACATATTATTTTTAGCATATACAGTATGATGTCTTCATAGAGATGGATTCGGGACAGTTCATAGCATGTTGCTTTCGAGTTGAGTTCATGCTCTGGGAGTTATCTCTTAATTTCATGGAAATTGATTAAATTGATGATAAAAAGCTGATGTATTCATTTTGTTTGCATAAATAACAAAACCTGTCGGCTTAGTTGTTTTTTAAATTTAATTGGGGGGGGGGGATAAGTCACGTATAGGAGAGTTCGCTAGCATCCAAGAACACGCTTTTTGAGATTAAAAAAAAACAAACAAATATTTATGAACTTGTTTCCAATGCAGCATAACTGGCAGGTATCTGAGTAGAAGCTCAATTGGGTCAAACTCGTCTGTCCTGGTGCCCAGTTGAACGTGGGGCGCACTTCGCCGCTGGAAACACTGACACGAGGGAAACCATCGGAAAAACGTAGTGTACTGACTCAGGACGGCCCATTGGAAAAACTCGATGCGACTGATTGACCGCATGTGATTCCGTCGAGTTTTCGGTTTACCCTGGTGCAATAATCGGGATGAAAGAGACTCAGCGAGATAATAAACGAGGGAAGAAATGTACCAGTTCCTTACGAGTGGAATCGGCACATCGACGGATCTCAGCCGTACGAAACTACGGTCATTCCCAGAAGACGAATGTTTCTTGAAATGGGAACAGCGGCAGCGAGATACTCGGCTCAGTATCGCTCCGACACGATTACTCTTTATGATTGAGGAAGTAGTCGGATGGCTCCGTGCCGGCGTCTGAGCGGAAGTTGGCTTGAATCCCGCACTCATTCCTCCTCTCGCCGCAAACTCGATTCAAACTTGGCGGGAATTAAATTCGCACACGGCGAGGCGGCGATGATGGTCGGGACCAGGGAGACGACACAAGGGTTCAGCGAGCGAAAGAAACCGGGGTTCGTGAGGAAGTTCGCTCGAAAGATAAATGTCACCCTAAAAGGTTTATTCCGGCTCGCATGTTCTTTCCTTTTGCTCCCTTCTGCATATGTCTCAATAATCGTCTGTGCATTATCATATACAGTATATTTTTTGAAGCAGGATCCTGCAGCTCCCCCCTCACGCGACAACGCAAACCTATAGTGTTCCCGTTATTTACGAGTTAGTTGCCTCTTGTTTAGTTCTTGTTCTCAACAGCGGAACAAATAAGCAGAATCCATCACACACGAAATTAAATCTGCAAACAGTTTACGCAAGAGAAGTAGCTGCAAAAAAACTCACGTGGAGAGGCATGGTAATCAAATTCCGTCACTGTAGCCCACTTTCAACACCTGGTACACGGGAGGTGAATTTTGAATAAACGCAAAATGTCACCACATACATGGGAGATCTTAGCGAGTTGCTTCTTCTGCACGTAAACTTTCATCCTTTTCAAGGGAACAGACAGAATTCATCTTCATAAAATTAAATGTACAAACAAACGTGGGAGAAGTGGTTTTAATCGACTGCCCAAGCCGCTCTTTCTGGCCAAATATCGTCAACGTGATTCACTTAAAAAGCTGGAATGTGAAACGACGATGAAATATGTGGAAAATGTAATGTGTGTTTGGTGATACACAGGTGTACTCACTTCACGACAATTTCATCTGAAGAAACATTTTCTATTTAATAACATCTTCACCTACACAGATCTGCAGTTAGAGTAGAGCACCTCACCCTGAACAATGAAAGTCTATTTACAGTGATTCAAACTTCACTCTACAGACCAATATTTCCCAACCATTTTGGGCCCGAGAACAACCCAATTTTCTGCGGACTGGTAAATTTCCAAAAAGTTTGTGTGGACTGGCAAAGTTTCATGAAATTTTTGCAGACTCAAGAAATTTTTGTTTGAAAAACCTTATGGCAGGCATTTTTAAAAATTTCTGCGTTTGTGCAAATATGAAGATAAGAACCAATGAAGCAGCTTTGGTAGAATGTCTCTGAAAAAATAGAAAGCTGGGCTTGAAAAAAGATTTCTCAAGATGAAACATTTAAATAGTTTATTTCAGCAGCTTAAACTTTGTCTGAAGTGATATGAGGAGAAAAGGCAAATTTTATTTTTAATCAGATAATTTCAACTGCCATTGTCTTTCCAAAATTGCAGATAAAGATAAGAGACTTCAATGCTAATTTTCATGAATTTATTATGCTAAAGACAATATATCGCGGACCGGCAAAAAACATCTGCTGGCCCGCGCTGGTCCGCGGACCATGGAACACTGCTCCAGACATACCATCTGCGCTCTTACGTATTTTGTGAGAAACCAGGTCATCTTCATTTTTAAAAATTTAAGAATTCAATTAAAATCGATGATTTTAAACTCTAATTTGTAAAATTAATTCTACCTTCAATGAAGGAAATAGTCAGCTGTTCATGTGCCAAAACAGATTCGTCATTCTGAAATACGGAGTACTGTGCTTGAAACAATCCATTCTATGCCTCGGAAACAGATGCTATACTGCCTGTTGTACTTTTAATGTAAAAATCGCTGTACTTTGTTATGCATCATGCTCATATTTATTTCCAAAAATTGGGAAATAAATACGGAGCCACGTGCTGTACACAAATGCATGATTCAGGTCGGAGTTCCGGGTCGGATTCAGGTCGGGGGGGGGGGGGGGGTTTACTCGATTTTCTTGCCAAAAAAATCAGAATTTGTGTCTTGCGTGAGGGAATACGGGACTTTGCGAGGCTATATCATAAAAAGTTCAATCAAACCGGTAGAACGAATTTGCCGTTCAAATCTTGCCGTAAATGCGGAAAACACCTGCGCCCCATGCACTCATTTCGGGTACATCAGGGTTATTCGAGTAACACATTTCAACGTGAGAATATTATGAAACTGTCTGAAATTTCATTGGTGGAGTTTAAATGAAAAAATGGGCAGAGATGTCCTGATACGAGTGACGGGGTTTATACTCTACAAATAAACACTTGTACCCAGGGCTTGAACGGTAAAAAAGTTCCGTTCTTTTCAATCCGTCAGCGGAATAGAGCGAGATCATGTACATCGGGCACAGTACAGTACGTTTTGCTGATGATTCCGGTCTCTGGAAATTGATTGACGGGCGGCGGAAATGCCCAACTTTCGCGGGAATACTCGCAAAGAAAGCCCAGCAGCGGTGGCGTGAAATGTCAGGGAAATCTGTCGGGCCCAGGGCAACGAGGAAAGCGACGAGCAGGCGAGGGGATCAAACAATTGTAGCGCAAGACGGACCCGAACCCACCGCGGGTAACATTGAAAACAAGACGCGGGTTCGCGTGCACACGGCCACTGATTCCCTGCGCGTGCAAATGCGACAATGGCCATCAATTGTCGCGGGTCGCCCTTGTTGCACTCATTGTCCGCGATTCCCACACCGCGTTGTTCCGAGACATTTGCAGACGCTGTTCATGGATTCAGAGAGCCAGATCCCATTTGTCGGGACACTGGGGTGGGCACTAAACACTCGGGTTCTGCGGACCCGTATTTGCCCTCGTACTCGTACGTGGCCCCATCGATTCCGGCTTGATGTGTTTCGCGTTTGCGGTTGATTTTCTCCGTCGCGGAAAAAACCTTTCTGCTCAATTACTCCGATGACCCTTTTTTTTCTTTTCGTTCTCCTTTTCTTTTTTCCTTTTGGCTCTGCCAATCGAGCTTGCGTAAACACGAGCACTACTCTTCGCGTGTGTCCACATTGCAGACATTGAGCCCGGGACTGGCTCTGCCAACTGCTCTCCACACGCCACTTCAAGCCGAAGCACCCCGCCATTATCCCACCCGCACTGCGATGAAAACAATCCTCCCGTTCCTCTCAGCAGCTCTACAAATCCGTCACTTGTCGCCAGTAACGCGCATCCTACTTCAACTTATTCCCCATCACCACTAACTTTCTTTTTACCCGGAAAAAGAAGCGGGAAAGAGCGCAGGGGTATCGCAAAATAAGGACCGGAACGTATTCGCTGGAATATGTGTGGATTACAAGACGTGCCAATATTTTTTGTCGGATCACAAATGAAAGCGATTCCGCCTTCAAAATGTGAGACACACTTTCTTCCCATTTAATTCCCACGGAATCAGGTCAGTCTGTCTATTGTTCCGAAGATTGAGTCCCCCCCGCCTCAATCCCTTTAAATATTTCCGGTAGAAATCAAGAATCAAACTCTTTTACATTCGAGATGAAAATGCTGGCGAGGCTTTTTTTAATTGAATTCCGGAAAATGTTACTTGTAGGCTTGTGTTACTCAAAGCGGTCATGCTTGTATCAGTGAATTTAAGTCATCATGAAATTCAAGGCCCTTATCAAATACATTTAAAACATCATGGAATATTAGAGACAATCTCATCTTTAGAAAACCCAAATTCTCAAAAAGTACGTCACGGATTCGAGTAGATAGTGAAAATTCGCAAAAAAATCAATTCTTTTAAAGCTAAGTTTTACATAAAAATGTAAAAATGGCACGAATCCGTTCCGGGTGAATAAATTCGATATGTAATCATTTGCAAGAATAGCTGGAAATTTCAGCTCAGGATAAATTATTATCCGAACTTTCTCCCTCAGGAGGACAAAAGATATAAAGTAACCGACTGATTTGAATGTCCCCGGGCTGGAATAGCCGTCGTAATTTTTGACGCAATGATGAAAAGAATCTTCATGATATTAATAATTGTAATTGGTCCTGCCTTTGAGTAATTTTCCGTCCCGAAACAACACATTTTGCTACGAATACGAGATATAGTTGCTTTGGAATGTGGGTTTTAATTTTTGCCTAAAAACCCGCAAATCTCGTCACATGGGATATTCGTTACTTGAGGCGATCGTTCCATGAGGCATAAATGCGTGTCTAAGTACAAAATTAAATTTCATCAGATATAAAGTTCCTTCCAAGGGCGTGGAAAGAGTTCCATTTTTTTCCTACGAATGATATGGCTCCCACAATGTTTGCTGAAAAGAGGATTGAGAGCTTTCCCGACTAAAATGTCAAGTGAGTTATTAAAAAGAATCCCGCTCCTGGAATCCACCGCTTCATGAAGTTCAAGCTTTCACAATGGCCATCATATTTGAAACATTAATATACGAGAAAAAGCTTCTTTTATCAGTCGCCCTGGAATGAACATCTTGCGGAGAGGAAACGGCAATAATTTTGACCTGACATTCACTTTATTGCCACAAGATTATTTTATAAAACAGATTCATGGTTCTAAAATGTAAGCATAAATGTTATTATTTCAGGAGAAGAGCTTGAAAATGCGCTCATCCTGTCTTCTATGAATCAGCAGTAAAATATGAATATTAATCGACGAAGGATTTATTCATCACTCAGAAAGACTTCAAAGAAGTAAAAATAGGGATTCGCTTGGATATTTTTCTGTCCTTCTTGGTTTTCCATTCACAGTGAGATGTGCAAAGTTGGTGAAAATGTTCGAAAAATGAAAGTTCGGCGACCTTGAGAATCTCGACAATGCCGACAGGGAAATCGATTTGAAGGACCCTTGTTTCGCGGCAGAAGCGATTAAAATCGTTAGATTTCAAGGTAAGAGTTGTCCCCAACTTACCAATAACGTTCAAGTTGAGGGTGGAGTGTCGCGATTGAGCCACTTTGAAGTCCACTCGACATCTGTATAAGCCACGGTCGCTCTCCGTGACCTTTTTGATCAGCAAATATCCCAGCTTGCCACGAATTTCAAACCTCAGTCTCTGGTTTCCGGCCCAGTGCACACCACGAGAAATGTTGTGCGCTCGAGCGTCGAAGCTGCCAAAAGAAACATCGGGAAGCATTAATAAGCATTGTGAATGATTGGATGCCAGTCTCAAGAAATTGGAGCAGAGGGAGGGAATAACAGGTCTCTGGAGTCCAGAGCGAGAGAGAAAACAAGCGACATTCGCCAAAAGCATCCGAGGAAATACACACCAGAGGCACAAATGGGGGAAGCAAACACAGTCTCTGGGAATCCGGAGATTGCTTCGATTTGGGCAAATCGCGGACACAATAAGTGTATCGTAGCGCAATCGTTAGGCTCTCCAGTGACTTGTGAAAACCCTCGTCTTCGTTCGCCGAGAACGAATGAAAGTCAGGAAAGTTTCAGAGCCGCAGAAAATCTTCTCATCGGAGTCAGGTCGAATCACTGAACTTGCTCCAGCCCCAGGCAACGGAGAAATTTTCGGAATAAGGTGCAACCTTTTCTCTCTGCCCGTGATTATACTCGGATACACACTTCCGCACGGAAGTCACGAAAGCACGCCTTTTCGTGCGTGCTTCGTGATAATCAAAGAGTTCTTTCCCGGGGTTTTCGGAAGACTTCCGGACCCTAAAACACAGTGACTTCAACGGCACGACCGGGGATCGCACGAAAATAACACCCCCGGACTTTCGGATGGTTGGATTTATTGCAATTTTCAAAGGCATGCCCTCTCCAGTTTTAAGATAGATCAAATTTGCGCAATACAATTCGCGCTTTTCTCCATAAATTCCCAACTAATCGAACAAACAGACAACATGCTGGTAGATGAGCAATAAATAATTAAGGTATTTTTATCCTCCATTTCCGTGTTTTTTGTACTTGTTTGCTTGAAATTAAATTGAATAATCCTCCGTCATAGGACTTGGAAATCGGCAAAGTTTCCGAAATTGATATTCATGAAATTTGATCTAATCCAATATTTTTTGTAACGGAGCGATCCCGGAAAATTGAAGCAAGGGTGTCTGAAAATTTCCACAAAATCAGGATTCGAGCATCACTTTCGCTAATCGTTCGCCACAGTATATTCATGAGTATGCTGGTGGAGATCCCCAATGAGTATTTCGGGCATGAAACATATGCGTGTCAGCAAAAAGTTTTTTAAAATCGCCGGAGGAAAGCAATTCCGTCGCGAAGAAGAAGTCGTGGAGACAAAAGGTCGAGGAAAATATGTCGCAGGAGACTGCTACCGATGATTTTCTCGTCGTCGCTTTCATAAAAAAGGTGTTCTAGGCCAATCTAGGGCAGTGTTCTCCAGCCTTTTTGGGCCCGCGGACCAGCGAATTTCAAAATAAATTTCGAGGACCGAAAAATTCCACAAAATGTTTCTGCGGACCGGCCAAATTTCATAAAATTGTTGCAGACTCAAAAAGGTTTTGGTTGAAAGCCTTTATGGTAGGCATTTCAAAAGTTTCAGCTTTTCTGCAAAAAAAAAGAAAGGTCTTTAAAAAATACAAAGGAAGGCTTGAAGAAACGTTTCTCAGAATGAAAAATTAAATAACTAAGTTTATTAGATTAAAATATATCTGAATTGTTATTATGAGAAAGGCAAACTTCTGCTTGTTCATCAGGTAATTTCAACTGCGATTGCCTCTGCAAAATTTCAGATGAAGATAAAAAGACTTCATTTTTGATAAATGTATTATGCTGCAAAAATTTCCCGCGGACCAGCAAACAACTTCTAGACGCGGACCACGGATTGGGGAACACTGTTCTAGGGCACGGCTGTAAAAGCTTTCGGCATCTTGCATTTTTACAAGTTCGGCGATTTTATAATTCTGAATCACCCAACTTCCCTTTTTGGCACTTTCTATAGTCATGGCGCTCTTCAGTATAATTTTTTTTGCTAGGCGGCAGTAATTTTTACCCAGGAACGTTTTCTGTCTCGTCAATTTTTCCTACGTCGTCTTCTCTTTGCGGCATGCTATTTTGTGCAATTGTTATCGCGGGCCTTCTTGCCGCGTCATCTCTAAATTGTCTCTCCCGACATTTTTATATCCTCGTCAACATTTATCTTCTTGACGTTTTATACACTTTGGCATTCTATTACGTAGCCGATAAACATGAACAAATTCCATGTACGAAAAACGAGAGCATCTAAAGTTTTACAAAAAAAAATCAAGGAAGGGGAGATGGAAAAGAAGAGGCTACAGGAATGAGCAATATTAGCCATCCGGCGTGACGATTTACGGATGGATCATATCAATCTCTATATTTTGGCTTTCGTTTAACCTTTCAGGTGAAAAGCTGACTTGGCGTGTGAATCCTGGAAGTCAACCCTGCATATCCTGACGGATTTTCTGTGGTTTCGATTTTTTTGAAAACGACGCGAACAACCTGAGTATGTTTGCATCATCTGCACAGAAGACTTGTACACTAATTTTGGTGACGATGTCATTGCGTAATTAACAGATATGTCGACTCATGTTTAAAGGCGAGTTTGAATACATCCCTTCATATTATATAATAAACAATCATATCAGAAGGAAATACGAAAAGATTTAGTATTTATTGGAACAAGCACTTGTCCTTCCGCGTGTACTGCATATAAAGAATACTGTACTCAAAAATGGATATCTTCATTAATTTGTTTTCCAGTTGCAAGAGTGCTGGAAGATTGTTTGCCAAGATGATTCGCTTTTTTTTTATACTGCCAACTCTGACGTTACTCAGTTTTTGACAGATTTTTTTGTTGGTAACGGAAGAACCTTTTTCGCAGGGCGATGCTCAAGTACTGTATTCTGACCACGCATGTTCGAAGGATTCAACCATTTTACCTGTATTCAACCCAGTTCTAAAATTGGATCGTAAAAGTGCATTAAAGAGATTTAAAAAAATGTCTGATGTGATGAACGGAATGGAAAGATTTTGATCACTCAACTGCTGCCTTGACTTACGATTTCAATCACCTCAACATATAAGTACAAAATCGTACAATGAGCAGGCAGTGTAGACGCCTTAGCACATCTTAGACATCGATCCGTGTATATAAAACGGAAATATTCATATTTGCAAATGAATCAGGAAGACGCACTACAAATTGACGTTGATTGAAGAGGCTTGACACGAGAATATTTTCCGAATCAACCGCTGATTCCAATGGCCAAAAAGGAGATCTTCTTCAGTGATATGTCACAAGCGGTAGTTCTTCTATATCGTGATGGAATTCGATCAATATGAACAGGAGAGCTTCGGGTGAATTGTAATCGTCGAACGAAATGCGAAATATCACGACAAAAAAAAAAAAAAATCAGCGGCACCAGTCGCGAAAAATTTGCATCACGAAAGCAGCATTCCGTGAGCGAGATTAAGTACATAATCAGGTCTCCGTCGCCGAGAAATTCCCGTCCAGTCACGGCTCGGCAGTGAAAAATTCTCATCAAAGAGCAGCGGAAATTCTCCTTCGCCTCCGTTTGATTCAGTACCACAATCCACGTCGATTTCATCAGTCGCAGGGCAATAGTCACGGAGCGCAGCACCGCGAACCCATTGCAAAAGAATGGTAGTGCTTTTCCTTTTCATTCTCATTTTGAAGCCTCATAATCCTGCTTTTCTGAAGATGCTTCCGTGCTTGACGCCATTACGGCGCCATGGACTGGACGAACTCGTTTTGTTTCCCTCCATTCGCTCGTCTTACGGATGAATGTCAGCGGAAAGAAATTCTAGAAAATCAACGCTAGCTACTTCCGACGGCATTCCCGGTTACGTCCGGGGTCACCAACAAAAAAAAAAAAGCATGAATGTTCGACATGGAATCCGAGCAAGAAAGACCTGCCCCAAATATACCAAAAAATTCAGCCATCTAGGATACGACATTTCCGTCAAATACATGATATAATCGCATTGGGAATATGCCCACAGCAGTCAATTGCTGAAGATATGCAGGTAGACATTACTCATGGACCACTGCATCATTTAAAAAAAGTAGTTGTTGAAAGGAGCACAATTTACAAACTATGAGCATCCAAGGATATGTGTCACTTGGTTTTCAAATTATTTAAAGGTGCGTGCAACCTATGGAAAACCTTCATGCAAACACTTCATTTTTTGCAAATATATCGGTAAAATTTAATTGTTTGTCAATCAAACCAATGCAGCCGGAATCCTAAAGTTTGACATCAGTCAGCGAAAAATTTAATTATCATTTTCGTCTTTTTTATTTAATAGTTTGAATCGTCCTAGAGATATCTTTGTTTGAATATTCGGGGTTTCTCTTGGTTCACACTGCACGCTGATGGAAGCCCTGTCGGGATCCGAAAAAAATTGTTTGGTTTAAATTTTAGTACGCCAGATAGATTCTAAAAGAGTGGATCTAAATTTATTTTAGTTCACTGTTTTCCAAAACGCATTTCTTATTGACCCTGTGGTTCGGCTGTAATTATAAAAAATATCTACACCGTCAGATTACGAATTGGATTTTTAAAGAAGCTTTAAACTCATTCGGAGGACATTTAAAAAATGACTCTACTCTCTCATGTACAAGTTTCGACAGTGGGATCCATCGAGGATTTTGGATCATTTTATATTATTCTGTAAAGAAAAATCCTGAAGAGTCCTCTGTCAACATGGAGGCTCCCCCAAGCTGCATGTGTTTTCTGGAAATGTCCCAGCGAAGGGATACGGCCATTTTTGCTCGCTTTTCTTGCGTTCTATAATGGGAGAAAAAGTATTGGATTTCTTTCGGGATGAAAAAAAATTGCAGTGGATTGTGACGGAGACCGAGCACTGCACGGCGTATATAGCGTGACATCCCGCTGATAGAAACAAGCGCGGTGAATCCACCTGTGCCTCGTGCTTGATGATCCCGCGGCACGTGCGATTTTGAGCAAATAACCATCCACGTCCTTCGTAATTATCCTCTATAGCCGTGCAAAGGTAAGAATGAACGAACGTTTAGGCTGCTTCCTGTCTTGAGTACAATCTTTGGAAGCATAGAGAAGCGTGTTTCATACTGGATGAAAGGATTTAAAAAAAAAATAAGGATGACAAACGGGTTGAGTTTCGAATATTTCATGTACAGGCAGAAACTCCCATTTAAACTCAGCTCCTCAAAAGTTGAGGGGTGGAGATGCTTGATGTTCAGCGAGGAGCACGTGCGAAAAGAATGGTAAATAATCGTTCTCACGATTTTCATAATCATACATTCACACACTAATCCTTTTCTTCAAAATACGGTAGGCAAAAATAAACTCTAAAATGATCAAATCACGCATTTTTTTTATGATCATTTGTTCACGTCTGATTATTCTCCTCAGAAGTGTTTTCAAGGGATAGAACTTCGGTCAGAGTCGTCAATATATGCGGATAAACTTCAAATCCATCTCCTTGATTCGTAAATTAGCTTTCAGAATGTTATGATCAAAGCAGATTGTTGGGTTCGAATAACTATTGAGCTCTTGGCGCAAAAAAAAAAAAAGGTTCTTGGAGCAACAGCATCACATTTTAACCTTTCTTTCGTAACTTCACCGACGATTAAAACAATTACTGAAAGTAAAACTTCCCACAGCATATTGTGATAGACAGAAAAACCATTCGTTTAGCGTCATTCTGCGGACAAAAGAGGAAGCAAAGATTGTGGAAATGCCCAACTATGGTCGCAAACAAAAATCCATCTAGAAACGTGTGTGCGGAAACCCAGATGAGGGAACACCCAGAAGCACGAAAAGGGGTGGATTTGCTGCTGCTGGAAAAACAGACTGTCACTTAGGGTTGCGATTTGAATAAAGCTTTGACAATATATTTCAAGGATGGCATCCGAACTTGCAAGTGTGTGATGAAAAGAGCATCGTTTCCACAGGCTCTTGCTCTAACACCGAGTTAGAATTCTAGTCACTCTCTAGAATTTTTTCGTGGACATCACCAAAAGCTTCGTTGGCTTAAAAATCCGTGCCCATACCCTGATCAATGGATTCCATCACAATCTGCAAAACGTATACTGAATAATCGCTCATATTCTGAAGACGGTAATTTTTTCGACATATACGATATATGATTAGCAAAATCCTTTCGTTGTATGCAGCTTCAATTCACTCAGAAATAAGGATTAAATACCTCAAATATTCGTTGTACTGCGTCAGGTACGATTGATTAGATTGAGTAAATGGGCATTGATTTGCAAGAATTATCTTTAAATAAGAGTGTCTTAGACTGGAAATAGTATTCAAGTGAAGTCTTATAGACTTCATGTTGGCGCGATATGCCATTTGAAACCTTTTTTTCAGTTGTTCTGATGACGTTCTCAGTTGATGAGCTCTCCGTGACTTTATCGAGAAAACATACTATGATTTTTTGAATAAAGGAATTTGCGCGGTTTTTCTGAGTCTTGGAAAAAAATAGAATGGAAAAAATGACGCTAAATTCCCAAACTTCAATGCAGCTGCAATTCCGCGGTAGATCTTCTGGAAAGTGCTCATTTTTCTTCATGAGCATGCCAAGTGTCTCAACTATGATTTGTTCGCACTACCACAGCCAAAAGTATACCGCTAGAATAGTAATTCAAAGAAAACCTTACTAGACTGAAAGTACTGTACTTGAATTAGTATTGTTGGAGTGGTTGGGTTGGACAAGACAGCACTTCTTCCAATAACGCGCTCGGGTTATTGCGATGCTTCGTCGAAGCTCTCATTATAAGCAGGAATCGACATCCAAGAAAAATGCTCTCATGCAAGAGGTTTCTTCATCGCTGCTTCGGGTTCCAAGAAAACCCATTTAGTCTCAAAGGACATAGGGATCTTCAATATACGTTTTTGTCTCTCCCCGAGAAAGTCAGTCACATATTAGCGAGTAAGTAATCGCATTTTCTTGCCATGAGTGACGGGAACGCCACTAGAAGTCGAAAGAACTGCGTCTTCACGTGAGTTAGAAATTGGCGAATTGATCAATGACAACCTTTCCTGCCAGAAAGAACTTTGAATACTTCAAGATATAAAATTGAAAAATGCAGTTCTTTCTTCAAGGACTGTGTGATGCTCGATCACAGTGTTCAGATTGTACATCATCAATCGTGCAACACGGATTTTGTGGCTTCCTTGGCTGTCTCAGTACCACCAGATACTTCTTACAATTGAATAATTGGTACTGTACTTCATTGTCATCTTCTTTGTGACAATGAGCAAAGTCTGACAGACACATTTCAAGTTACATACAAAAATGTTTTCAGCAGGGAAATCACTGTGGTTAGTTACACTGGAAGTGGCGGGAAACGAGCTGCAATCAGCGAATGTATTAGAAAATTGTAGAAATAGATAACTAGGCAGAGACCAGCCAATGTTTTTTTTTTTGTGTTGGATACACACTGGTTTGAAGCGTCATAATAATTCTAGAATCAGGACCTTCGATACACAGACAGAAAATGTTTATCAATAATATGGCGCAGAGTCATGTTTTCTTTTTATTCACAACTCAGACCTTTTTGGGCTCGATAAATGTAAAACTAAAAGGCAGCCTGATCTGAGTCTTCAAAGTCAAGAAACTTCCTCGTGATTAGTTAATATTGCTTTTAAAGACCTCCCGTGTCCTTGAAAAGAACTCCCAATCCCAGAGCAGATGAATCCAGTATCATGAGAAATGTTTCCAGCAATCTTTTTCTGCATAGTCGGAGCAAAACGAAGAAACATTTAGACTTCAGCTATACGCATCAAGCTGGACTTTTATGTACAGTACCTGTATTCGGTCCTAGGGTGGGCAACAAATCTTTCCAAAGTGTCCTGATGCCTCCAACCCGAATGTTCGTATTCAAGTAATCAAGTCTCATGTTTTCTGAATGTCATCATCTTTCTTGTCGTAAAAAAACCATGCAAATCTGGTACAGTGCAAAACATATGAACATATTGAAAAGAACTGCATTCAAAATCTGAAAATAATTCCTTTTAATTTCTTGCAAGTATGCTGAACTTTTGTATGATAACTGCCTCAATATTCTTGTGAGTGTCAAGAAATGTGAAAGTTGGGCTCAAGGTATTCATCATGATAAATGAATACAAATACTTGAGGAGAAAAGAGGACAAAATTATCCTTGACTATAGGTTAAAAACACAAGCATATTGAAGGATGTTGAAATAAAATATTTTGGATTTTTTGTCCATATGCTGAGCATCACAAAAACATTCTTTCACAAACATCCCTATGAAAATTGGGAAAATTGCTGTGAGCCATACAAATGACTGGGGGCTCAATTTTATAAAAATTTATACAAATAAAAATATCACTTCAAGCCTGCAGATCTTCTGAAAAGGAAAAAATGGAAAGATTATTCTGGCAAAGTTAGTAAAATGAGGAGTATCTCCAAGGATAAGTGATGAAGTGATGTTGGTAAGTGTTGAGGAGGTTTTTATATCAGTGGTATAGCATTCAGAGAAGGTGGAAGTCCTTGGATTTAGAAGATGAGAGGAATTGAAAAGTGAATACCTTGAGCCCAACTTTCATCCAATTAGAAAGGAAATGCTTCCTGGCTGCCCTGCTGAGGGATTAGCTCAACCATTCAAAAAGCCCCAAGGCAAAAATAAAAAATAAAAAATGGGCCCAAGCAGGCACAAAGTTAAAAATTGAAGGAGGTTGAATTAAAATCTTTTGGATTTCTTGTCCACATGCTGCATCATCACAATGGTCATATGACTTACAGATGTGGCTTGTGAATGCTGTTATTTCCCATCAAGCTTCCATATTTGAATATATCATTTTTCTTCAGAAAAATTCTCCAATTTCATTTCACAATCATTTTCAAAGAAACCCTCTACAACCATTGGAAATCCATTGTCCAATCAAACAATATCTACATCAATGACTAGGTGGGAAAATTTCTGTGATTCATAAGAATTACTGGGGCTAGATTCCTATAGACAGAACATGGATTAATACATGCCTCAGAATTATATTTGACTGCATTGAAAACACAAGCATTGAAAATATACATCATGATAAATGAACACAAATACTTGAGGAAAAAAGAGGACAAAATTATCCTTGACTATAGGTTAAAAACACAAGCATTTTGAAGGATGTTGAAATAAAATCTTTTGGATTTTTTGTCCATATGCTGAGCATCACAAACACATTCTTTCACAAACATCCTTATGAAAATTGGGAAAATTGCTGTGAGCCATACAAATGACTGGGGGCTCAATTTTATAAAAATGAAAAAATCCATACTTAATGCATGCAATTAATTTAGGACATAAGAGGAAAGAATTACTAGGTTAAAACAAAAGCACTAAAAAATTCAAGATGAACAGAATCCTGTTCATTAGACAAATTTATCCTGGCATTTTTCATGTTCTAAGCCCAATTTTGTAAATGGATACAAGACATTTAGGAACAAATGAAATCTACATTCATAGAAAGTATATACATTTTAACCAGAACCTAGATTTAAAAAAAATTACTGAAAAAAAAACTGTGTGAGTTGTCGCACTGTGTGAGTTGTCGCTGTGTGAGTTGTCGCACTGTGTGAGTTGTTGCTGCGTGAGTTGTTGCTGTGTGAGTTGTCTCATAACCGTTCTCTACACCAGTGTTCCCAACCTTGTTGGTATTTTCTGCAGACAGGCAAAGTTTAAAAAAATGTTGGCAGACGAAATTTTGTTTAAAGACGTTATGGCAGGTATTTAAGAAAGTGTCTGCTTTTTGAGTTAGGTTAAGTTAGGTTAAGAACCAATAAAGCAGCTATAGTGGAATTTCTCCAAAATTAGAGAGGTGGGTATGAAGAAAGGTTTCTCAGAAAGAAGAATTGAAATAATTTTTTTCAGCACGGGAACACCTTTCTGAAGCATTATTAGGAGAAAGGCCAACTTTTTTTTCGACTGCCACTGTCCTCCAGAAATTTCAGATAAAGATAACAGAATTAATTGCTCATTTTGCTAAATTTTGTATGCTAAAGTAAATTTCTGGCGAAACAACAAAACAATTCTGCGGGTCAGTGCCGGTCCACAGACCACGGTTTGGGGAACACTGCTCTACACTGAAACATACTTGCGACTTTGTGACAAGCGGGAAAAGAATTTCCTGTGGGACTGGTTCGTGCAGGTCAGCAAAGGTATCCGCAGATATCATGCGACGCTGTAAAGTTCGCTCGGTTTCCGTTCGGCGCGGCACGCGCCAAATTTATATTAATTGAATAATGCGACTCTTGGAAATGAAAGGAGGTTTCTACAAGACACGCGGGTGCGACACTCGTACAATGCGAGTGTCGCGTATTCCGCGTGTAATGCTTACCAAAGTCCAAGTGGAGTGTCCTGAACGGTGGTCGGAGGGTGGCTCCGCGTTATGGAACCTCGGGCTCACCTCGAGTGATCATTCGCCTGGGACATGTCATCTGCACACTGGCGTAGCGGGCATGCAAAAAAGGATGGCGCCCGGGTTGCCCAATTGCATGAACCCGAGAGCCCTCTCGCCGCCGGGGATTATCCCGACTTCATGATTTCGCTCGCGACGGAAACAAAAGGCGGCCCCCGATGCAATCCTTCTCGCACTTCATTACTCGCCCCCAAAACTCATTTCTGGCGCCTGGAGCGGACTCGGCGGAACTACCGTTTCAGCGCCGGTGGCTGCATGATCCGACGCGACGGCGTTTCACTCTTGGAATACGAAAGAAAAAGTCCTCATGCTTCTTTCTTTTTTCTCCCGCTTTGAATGTGAAGTACTGATTTCTCAAGGAATATCAACTGCGATGTGAAATATAGTGCAGCCTTGTGCACTAAAAGAATGAGTACAGTACAGTACTCCAAACAACAAACACGCCGTTTCCATAAAAAAAGGTCCCACAAAGCAAATCTTATCATAGCCCGTAAAATGTTTTCCGAGAAGTGACCTCAAGTTTTCTAAAAATATTATAAAAAAGCACGCTTTCTCCTACATTTTCAGGTAAAATACATTTCAGTGCTCTTGATTCCTACAATCCACAGTTCTGTGCAGATTTTGCTAGTGACCTTTGAGATTTGATTTCTGAAGGAATACGGCTGGTAACTAATGTTTATCAACTTGAGACCCCACTGTCACAGGATTGAGCCATGTAATTTCATGAATTATTTTTGAATTTCAACCATTGAAGTCCTCCAGATGTAAGGTTTCGGAGGACTTCACTCGCATTTTCTTAAGACAATGTGACCTATAAAATATCCCTGACAAGGAACCAATGTTTCAGGTTCGTTGTGTTAGGGTTAGACACCAATGTAAACTATATATATAATAATCCGGGTTTTAATTAACGGAAAATCTTATGACCTTTAACAGTAGAGAGATTATTTTTCATGGCGATTCAAAGTCAGGGTTATTTCCCGTTTGCTGGGCCATTCTGGTTTGAACGATTGTCAAAAAATCCAAGATGAAATGCGTAGATAAGTGAGATTTTTTTTTTGAAAATGCCATATATGAGGCGAATCTCAATCTTTTGAAATACGCTTCAGCTTAATCTCACGAATAGAAGGCAGAAAAAAATTACCTCACAATAACTTCATCTTCCATCAGGAAAACATTTTTGTGTCATGCAAATATGGGGGTTTCCCTGGTTTTGTCTTATCTTTTTTTCATTTACTTGCGGCATAAGGGCTAGAATGATCATATTTTAAGGCATTGAAACTTGGAAACATATTGTCTGTATCCCTCAGAATTTCAACGTGAGCTCCTTAATTATACTGTATTAGTTTTTTAAAACTTAATTTGGGTGAAAATATGCTTTAGTTTGAATTTTTACGGAGAAATGAAAATATTTCAATTTCGAAAAAGAAATTGGGTTATACGATCCCAATTGATTATTAAGCCATGGTTCGTTCGCCCCACAGATGGAATTGCTGCACAGTATTCGCATAACATTGCCTACATGTTCGTATTTATGACAACCAAGTTTTTCGAGCGGCATATCCCGGGTTTGATTAGCCCAATTCTTGAAGAAATTGAGCGTGTGCAACAAAAAGTCTTTCCATTTACAGTCTAACGATGTTTACATTCCGATGAGAGTTTTTCTTTCCTCGAGGGCTCGAAGGAAAGCGGCTTCAAGAACGCACAGATAAATACTTGTGAATCGCCTTGGAAACCGAATTCAAAGTTCTGACACGTTCTGAGAAGTTCCAGCAGTGCGTTTGAGTACTGCACTGTACTTTCCGCGTCTCGCGCACTCTCGAGGGAAATCGGAAAAATGACGCGTCGAAATTGTCAAGAAATGTTGGATGGGCATGATCATTCATTTAACGAGGTTCGAAATCCGAAGGCCGGCTGCTATTTCGTGATTTCAACCGCACCAGGGCGATGAGGTGAGTGAAACAGTCCCGTTTCCGCGAAAACTCGGGCCCTGGCTTGAAAAATGGATTCTCGGCACCCCCGTCGCGCTTCCGGAGACAACGCGGTAGCCCTCAGATGGCTTGTTCTTGATTAGCTATCAGTCACCCCCGGGTGCATTCATTTCCATGGTACCCGAAAGCCCTCGTATCAGGTCCACTTGGGCGGCATTACATTCGCAATGTTACAGGAAATAAACCCGTGCGATTCCTAATCTCCCTCACCACTGAATTCATGCATCTATCTGTTGAGGTCTATCAGTCTTTCGTGTATGCCGTAATCATGTTGCACTTTAAATGCCCTGCTCCTAAGCTCTATTATAGGCCCCAATCACTCTCCTCCCGATAGAAAAATCACAGAATAAATCGGATGTGGCCTAAGCTAAAAATTGCGGATCGGAAAGAGTGCAGCCGACATGCAAAAATAGAGTCGGAGGAAAGAGATCGTATACGGCAGAAAATAAGGCGAACAAAATTTCACCGAAGGACGAAGTCCCCAAAGACATTCTTCTGATGATTTGACGTTTCGTTGAGTGATTTTAGTAATGCATGACACTTGACAGGTTCGATGCTATTTTCGTACCAATTAGATTTGCTTCACACTTCAAGGACCAAATACAATTACTGTACTGTCACTTGCGAGAATTTACAGCATTTTTCCGTCAAGAATTTGAAATTTGTTGCGGCCTTTACCATATTCCCCTAAATAATATGTACTTGCGAAAAACACCGTGTGTCTTACGTTATCGTGCAACCAGTATTTCGCAAAAGAGCAACATTCATGATCAATCCGTTCAACGTGAAGTACAATTATTCAATTACGGTACATCAAGTTAATTGATCCTCAATTTAATTGAAAAAGTTCAGCTTGAACACAAGATTACCCAAGTTTTCAAACCATGGAATTTCTTCATGAGACAACGATTTCGTATTTGAGACGGAGAAAATACTCGCTTACCAGGAGCACGATCTAGGAAAATCTCCCACGCTTCACAAGGCGTACAAAAGAAAGTCAGGGTTCAATCCGGTTTCTGTGCGTGACCTTTACTGTTGGGTATCTGCATTTAATATAACCAGGGAAAGAAACAAAGCTATAAAATGTACTATTATTTCCGATCTGATTCTCATGTTCCAATCGTAAATTGCAGAAGACGGTTGAAAAGCTGTCTTCTAAGGCAAAACTAGCGGCTCAAATGCGATTAAAAACAGGAAGCCTTTTGTAAATGTAAAAATTTGGGGATTACCGTTTGTTTTTGGAAAAAATTAAAAGCTACATAGTGAAACTTCAAAAGGAAGACCAGACAAAATTCGAAGAAAGGAGAATCATGAAATGTTGTTTCTACTGGAATTGTGAAATGTCTGGAGCTGCTCTAATCACTGTATCAGATTTATCACTGTAACGGCTGGGTTATGGCTTTACCTGAAAAAATCAAATCTTACCAGGATCTGAAAATGGAATACATTCAAGGACTCGTGGCATGCAAAAAAACCACAGATTATCTTATGCGATGCTAAATGAATTCCCAAAACCGCAAAGGGCAATTTTCAAGATGCCCTATAATGAACTTTTTATAAGATTTCTGTGATGTATAGTGGTTTTCTTCTCTTTCTTGTGATGTGATCATACTTCCTCATTTTTTTCAATCGAGCGAATTTTATGTTTGCCATGTTTACATCAATTTATTCAAACTGCCGTTTAAAAATTGAGTCGATGCCAAAAAAATACAAGTCTGACAGTTAATTAAAATGGATCAGTTGAATCATCTGATCGACTGCACGTGCATTTGCGTATAGTTTATCCAATTAGATAAAGTATACCCGAATAGACTGTAGAGGTTCCACTGTAGGTTTTTACTTCGGATAATATGCTCCTCGCATTACAGACTCTTCTAAAAGCCATTCAGTTTCTTTCTGGATTATGGATCCTGCAAGACATTCTTGATTTGTATGTAGAGCATTGTTTGCTATGTTTCCTGGCTGGATTCAAGAATTTATGAAGACCATTTTAGGAGTTCTACTGAACGTCAAGACCATCTCATCCAGCTTCACGTTGATGCATTCACGAGATATAATGATTTTTCCGGTGGAACCGATAAATTCCATTAAGTGAGGTATCAGCACTGTTTATACTTTCCGCACTCGAATCCCTGATTTACAAACGCCAAAATATCGAGAGAAATTCTTGCTCATGATAACTTTTACTGAGGCCCGAATCTCATTTCAGCATGGAAAACGGCAAATGGGGAAATAAAGTGGTTTGAAGGCAAACACTATGTACCACTTAGTCTCTTATGATTCGCCTAAAATTTGTGTACACTCAAGACAATCTTGGTTTAATGTTTACACGAAGATCTTCTCTACAATCGCCCCCTCGAAAAAAAAGCCTCGCATAATGGATTTTCAGCGGAATGAATCCCGGCTGCCACCGAAACAGCGGAGCCTGTAGGTAGACTCGAATTTTGCGCGGGCGACAAAATTGGCTGAGACTGGCGTCGATCGCGTTTACCAAACGGGCTATCCATATTCATCAGCCTGCAAAATGCGCTGTGGCCGGACGATTCAGGTGACACTCCCGCTGGGAGACGGCGCGAGACAGGCTAAACCTAGAATGATCGATGTTCCGCGGAAATCGACGGGAACGGAGGGATCCCCGGATCCCTCACACCGACGAAGATACCCCGATTGCTCGTTTTCATCTTCATTCGCTGGAGAACCATTGACTCCTGATAAGGGAGACCCGAAAGAAGTCTTGAGGACCGCCGTCTTGTCTTTTCTTTCAGAGGCACCGTAAGTAAGTGACCGCCAGGCCGGAGACCCAAGAAGAGCTTCGTTTTATTTTTTTTTCTTGGTCAGTATCGTGAAGCACGAGGTCGCGTCGGGTCCCACCGTCACATTCATGTTCATGATTTCCAATCAACTGTCATGAGTACTTCACAGTACTAAAGCTGGACTGTATCACACAGTGCTGAAAAATTATCAATGTAACTGCACACACGGGTCACGTGAATGAGGAAAATGTTCTTCGATCCACCGCTTCCTCTTTCCTCGGCCAGTGATTTATTTTCAATAAGGGTCATAGAAAGTTTCCCTGTGCTGCTGACGAATTAGAAATGGAACACGCGTGATTTCTTCATCAAACTCTACTGAAATTTTATTCCCTTTTATGCAAAAGTGAGTTTCCCGATTCCACTCAACCCCACGGCAACTTTTCATCTGAAATGGGCACATTCGAAATTTGAATACGGCATCAATTATCATCCAATAACTGGTTTACTGATGATTCAATTCAATACCAAGAAGATGAACAGTATTAATAAAAATGAAGCCTAAATTCCTTCATATTACTTCCTAAAGCAAATATTCGAACTTTTTTCAAGTCTTTGGCATTCTATTAACACAGAAAATGTAGGATACACATGTGAAATTATATTTCTCTCGATATCATCACCACGAGAGTACAGAAACAAAGTCATACAAATACTTATCAATAATGCCTATGACCTATCATTGCAGAGGAGCCGTTGCCGTTCATAAAAAAGAACTCGCATTTATCCACCGAGGCTTTTCAAATTACCTCGACACAACTTTGAACGACACATTAAATTGACTGATATTTGATTTTCAAATGAATTGAATAAACGAACCGTAATATTTGAGTAGCTAGGCAAAGAAATATGGCCATCGAGCAGGCATACTCGGATATCTACTGTACATTGATAGAAGGTCTCTTAGGACCGTGAAAAAAATATTTATTCGGAAAAAATCTCGGTGGACAAAACCACTGTAGAAATTCCAGCTGTGCAAAGATTTCTTTGGATCAAAATAAAGGTCCCTGGGACATCGAACACTTGTGCGATGCGACAAGACAAGGGGCAGGAATCGTAAAGGGATACTGTATTTGGAAGTTCGAAGGCTATTTCGAGAGACCGGCCATTGAATTGCAAAGTCGGAACAAATGCATTGATTCGTCCGCACACCTGAATGGTGGAACGGCAGGGCCCGGACACGGACTCGACGTCGAAGCCTGTCTCGAGTTTCATTCGATTCCGCGAAGGATCTCCTGGTGAAGGGGGATCCCTCGAGACGACGACGGGAGAAAGACGAATCCTCAGGCCACTTCATGCAAATCTAGTTTCTCGTATCATGGCACCTTCTCGCCGACGATGTGCTCAAAATTCAGCGCGCGACTCGGCACCAAACAGAGGAGAAACCCCTCGCGTCGATTATAATCCGACAGGGGAACAAAAGTAAGGCGCCTTTAAACCCGGTCGCCTGCGAGAACTTTCCCAGCCCAGGGAATGCAGAGTTGGCAGCAATAATTCATCACTTTCCTGCTCCGCGTATTCATGCGACTAAATGTCATCTACGCCGAGAAGGCGTCACATTAACTCAAGCACATCATGAGCAGAAAACGTGCTCGCGTTCCGGAACGCATTTCATTCGCGATAATCCCCGACAGCTTCATCTCCGCCATCATTTTTTTTTTATTCTTTTCTGCGAAAGTCAATGCCTTTCAAGAAAAATTACGCGGACGCAGCTGCTGTTGTCTCACCACTGGTAACATGCGATTGCCGAGGTGACATTCGGTGGAGGTCCGCAAGAGTTTGAAAAGCCGCGGGAAGTTGCAGGTGCTGCCAAGGGGCGGTAAAGACGACCCCGTGCAGGTATGACCCCGCAACCTGCCTGACATTTCTGCCGCCAAATCATGCGTTGATGGCAATAATTCATCCCTCTTGCGAGGAAGGTATTCCGCTGGCACATGTCATCTGCTCCGGAAACACATCATTGAGTTGTCGTATCTTCTCTCAAGAACATAAATACGGTATCGTTCAGAGTCAATCGCCACGCCCGGCCATAGAGTGATTCATTTCTTGTTCTGTTCAGCTCATAGAAATATTGTACCCAGCACATGCACTCGATTGCAGGCCACGCTTTTTTGTGGTATAAATGCGACCTATACACAAGCAGGGTAAAGTTTAAAAGACACTTGAATGCGGACAATATATGAGTTCAAATAATAGAGCCAAAAAAAAAAAAAGTTCGGGAGAGCTTGAGGCAAAGAAGCTATGCATTTGGGAAAGTTTTGAATTTCTCTCATGTTCTATGAGATTATTTTAATGTCGCTTAGATTTCCACCGAGAAAACGTTGTCCATTCAAATTTCAGACCACGTGCAATTCATGAGTGCATCGCAATCATGTTACTCTCCGACATTTTAATTTTTCTGCGACATTTACGATCTCTCATTGTCTAAAGTACGGTGAGGTATATAATTGGGATAATATTAGAAACCTTGGCGGACAGGGCAAAATTGAACAGCTTTCCAAAATGAATTTCTCGAACTTTTTTCAACAATCTCAAGCTTTAGAAAAGGAAATAAGTATGTTTTATGCTGCTGTCGATGAAGCAGAAACTCCTATCAGGCAAGAAATTGGAAATGCTGATGATGGCACGTCGCGGGCATTCCCAAAATTCGCTGTCAACTGGCTGTTGGAGAGAATTTTCTCAGGAGCGAATGAAGTCCTTGAGCCCCTTTTCGCATCTGTCATCCTAGATATGAGGCCAGGCCACTCATACTATGGTACCTTCTAGGCTTCAAGACGTTAACAAATGGTCAGTCCGATGATTCCAACCGAAGCATGGTCGCTTTATAACGTGGCATTCAGACCAAAGAAAAATTGTTTGCTGAGCCACACGATTGCTTTGCTCGTGGATTCGAGCGTTTCCGCATGCATCTTTTACGACGGAAATCCGGACATTTTTTTTTTGCAGAGAATATTGCGATAAAGGATCTCCGGCTCTCAGCATTGTTACGCCGTACGATTTGCGCGGGTTCGAATTTTGGCGTCACGCGAGGATTTTGGCGTCTCTGATAACGCGGCGGTCGGACTGGGCGACAGAATGCTTTCCTCACTCGACTTTTCCTCGGCATTTGTTCGCAGCAGCTATCCCTTGGAGTATGTAAGAGTCGTCGACACAGCGAACGCACTAGCCCCATTATGATGCAGTGGGCATTGATATACTCTTAGAGATACGACATATACCGTGTTCCCATCCTACTCAGGAGGACCAGAATGTGAGTCGGAAGTTCCGGGGTATTTCTCGCGGCCACATTATCCACACAACGACGTGAGAAACATTGGCGTCGGACGAGATAGCTTACCCTCGCACATGCTGGGCATCACCATTCTGATGCTTTCAAGAACCCTCTTCCTACAGAGCCATGACAGAAGAGTTCCGCATTCTTCGTTCACACGCACGTGAAACAGCGAGCCTTAAAAAATAAAAGTCCTGCTTTTTCGCTCAGTAATGTTATCAAGTTACTTCGAAAAGTTTAGAGCGACCTTCAATTTTCAGCAGAGAGGCGAAGGACTCCTGATGAGCAATACGAGTTTTGTCCTGCGTGGGAAGCTAAATTCTTTTTTTTTACAAGACATGATGAAATGTTGATCACATTTCGAAGATAATTCTGGAGTTTCTTGAGAACGTTCGGGTAAGCAAGTGAAGGGAATTTCACCGCATTCTCTCTTTATACGCTAGGAAAACAGCGTTACTTCCGGAACCATCGAACTTTTTTTCAGTAAATTAATTCCGTGACATGGAAAAGCACATTGCAACTTTAAATTTTCCGCGAGGGAACATATTACTATCATAAAAAAAGAGTTTTGCTCTGCGGCAGAGAAGTTATATTTTATTTATTTTCCCCGGAGATCGAGAAATGTTGAGCACATTTACAGAGTTACTTTGTGTGTTGTATTAAAATGTTCCGGAAAACAGATAAATAAGAAAAATTCCCGGCACGTAACTCTCCACGCAGTTCTACGAGTGAAAACCCGCGTCTTTCAGAAAATTTCTTGGATTCCGTTTTATCCTTTGGTTTCGTTCAAAAGATTCGAGTGACGTTCATTTCGTAGAAAGAAATAGGACTGTTGTGAATGATGAGTTCCGTTCTGTGGCAGATCTAGAGCGGGAATATCAATTTTGCTTTTCTCTTACGGGATAAAATGTAGATCGCATTTTCTGCATTCTGAATGTTCGTGGAAACAGGACTGGCACAAAAAATGTCAATATTCCCTCTCTTGCATTTATAAATGTTTTCTGTATTGACTCAGTTTTTTTTTCGTTCGATTATTCGTCGATGATACTATGAATCATCAATCATGGAGTTTTGGAAAACAGTCAAAATGTTGGCTAATTTTCATGATTTAGTCAGAAAACTGCATCCTCGGGTTGAAAATGTCCTTACCAATCAACATAAGAGTTATTTTATGGTTTCAGTCATGTAAAAACGATGCATTTCTTCAAAACCAAGTTTGTTCTTCTACGATAAATTGAATGGTTCTGGGGAGGCAAACAGTAAAATAAATTTCTTGTACAGTTCTGAGTTTATGTCAAGACATTTTAATTAACTCATTAAAAAGGGTAGCTGAAACCTAAAAGGTGACTAGCCCAAACAGTAATGACTTTTCAGTTAATTTATACGTACAGTACTTTGTAAAAAAAAATTGAGATGTTCTGTCATATGTCTTCAGTAACTTTTCAACATACTGGTGTCTTCCAGGTTCTTATCTCTTTAGAAATGTATATTGTACATCGAATTGAGTCGATTTATAAGATGCATCCGATTTCAGAATGCACTCTGATTTTGGGCAGAGACTTCAAGCTATTTGAAAAACGTTCTTCGAAATCCCTCCTCCGAGGAAAATCTTGATATGTTCAAGAAAGTGTGGCCTTATACCGAGGAGAAGTTCTAATTTTCCTGGAAAAATTTTCCAAAATTTTTAGCATAAATCGCTTTTTTTCATTGCATGTTTAATGAGAACGCTTGATTGCTTCAAAACACCTTCCGAGAAGCAGTGGGAGATAATAAATTTTAATTAGCTTATGTCTAAGTGAGTTTAATCATTATTTTTCAGACTTCATTCAATTAAAAATCTCGAAGATACCAATCCACTGTGAACTATTTTTAAGTATCTCGTGCAGGCTGCGTGAGAGTTTTTTACTCTTCCGCGTTATGGGGAGAATAATTTTCAGAGGGCTTTTCAGAATTCCAATCAATATGAGGAGATCCAGCCTGATATAATCAAGGATTATTCTCTTTCGTCACATAAAAGGCTTGCACGCATGGGCTATTTCCAAGGCGATGCGATTTCTTAGGGGCTTCTTTTATGAGCAACAGGAAGGCTACACGATCTGGTCGGTCTTACGTGTCAGACCAACATTCTTTAAATGGACCACCAAGTGCATTGAATGCCGGACAGCGTTAGGAACGTCTGACACCCGAGCCTGACGTGTACCTCTCGCCGACACGTGTTCAGCTAGCTGTCACAGGTATATGCCGCGACGAAAGCCGTGTGGGCACGAGCTTCCGCCGCACATTCCACGAGCACATTCTTGCAAGATAGGCCGGAATGAACGACGGATTCCATCAGCATATTGTGAGGGGGGAAGCATATTCTCCGCGGATGTGTGCCATAGTCACTATATCGCAGCAGGTTGAGCAACTGAGAGATGCATTACAGTTCCCATTTTTCCCGCGCTTCTTCCGCGCTGACAAGGCGTCTTCCTGCGCTCGCGAAGAATAATCGCGTCGCCTAGAGCCCTGGTCAGATTTCCCGCAGAGCCCCCTGGTATAGGAAAAGGGGTTTCCTCGCCCACGGTCACGGTCGCAAAGGGTCAGCTAGGCGTAAACACGACGCCGAGAATTTACCGAGACGCCGCCGTCAGTACTCCCGCACGGCTGGGTCCACCAATATATACCCTAATAGAAATCGATGCGATTGGAAGTTTGGCGGCGCAGGGAATAACCAAGTATTCCGGAACTCGGGCTCGACGGAAGTTTGTCCGCGACCGTGCTTGAAACTGCCTACAGCTACAGTCGCGAGGAGCTAAATTATTAAAATGAAATAGAATAACCCGCCTCGGAGCCATGGTTTTATTCGCGGCTTCCGAGGAGCCGCGAGATGCGATTGGCCTCAAAAGTTTTTGGCGTTTGTCGCGTCTTCTGCTCCTCAATCCCTCAAATTCTCTTCCGGTTGGCCATGAATTATGCATGAGCCACATCTTCCTCGTATGAGAAACGGTCAGACAAGGAACAAAGAATGCAAAGCAGGAGGATTTCGCGGGAATGAAGACATTCCACTCCCGTGATCGCCCTTTTCGTTGAAGACTTCTTTGTTGTTTTTTTTTTCCGCTGGACTGGGAGATTATTTGTTTCAGGCTTCACGACTTGATGGCCCAACGCTTCTGGCCCGCTTTGTCAGACACTACGCGAGGCCGTCACATTAACATAATGTATATCATTCACGTCGCATGCTCGGCTTTTCGTGGCTGACTCGGTGTTAGTGAGGGGATTCTAGCGTAACAGTGAATGAAGGACTTTCTAGGATATTACAGGAGATGAAGAGGAGCTGACGGCGCAATCGGAAACTTTTAAACCGACGAACACACGCCCTGCAGACAGTCCTTTCGACGAATTCTGAATACCATATGTAGTACAATGTAGGCGATTCCTCGAATTCAGGCAAAGGAGATGTAAGTGCAGAGCGACCCATGCCGGAAAATATTGAGTTTATGTTGGAAGCTATCATTAGTCAACTTTTAGTAAGGAAAACAGCGCCTGATATCATGGAACATCTGCCAGACATAATTCTACTGTACACTGTCTTGCAGAGCGACCCATGCCGGAAAATATTGAGTTTATGTTGGAAGCTATCATTAGTCAACTTTTAGTAAGGAAAACAGCGCCTGATATCATGGAACATCTGCCAGACATAATTCTACTGTACACTGTCTTTGCTCGCAACTCCCCCAGTAAATTCAACCTCAATGTATTTCTTATTTATATCAGAAGAAAAGTAATCATCTTCAACTTTTTAGACTTCGGGAAAAAATTTCTTCAAATGTCAGACACATCAGACACATTCGCGTAAAGGGCCGAGATTTCCTTGAAAACATAATTTTTCGCGGCTTTCATAATTTTTTTTCGCCCACGACAGTCTGCGAAAAATTGGGTTGGAACGTTGCTATACGGTATAATATCCTCTCTTTATTAGGACACGCCATAATTTTGAGAAAGCATTTTGGAGAAAACGGTGAAGGTCGAAGAAGAATTGGAAATTGTGAGGAAAAGGCGGTAAATGCACGCGATATCGCATCCGTGGAAATTTTGAATAAAGCTGTAGCATGAAGATTTAAATGAGTTTTCAAAAAGCTACTCTAAGCTGAAATGACTGAAGCAAAACATTTGGGGTAAGATTTCGGGCGCGATTTTCATGTGGAAGGCTTTCCGACTCTGCGTATTCTCTTCAACTTGCTGATTTGGAGTCCAGATCAGCCACTTAGACCTACACTCAAACTTCCCAAGTACAGTATAAAAAAAGTTGTGTAAGCCAAAATCGTAAAAATTATGGCACGCCTAATTGGCGGACCGAAAGCAGGAATCGAATTATTTGCGTGGCATTGAATGCGACCCAATGTTGATTTCATCTCATGGAACAAATTAACTGGAGAATCTGGATCTGCTTTCTCATTTGATGTCCGGGTATGGGAGCTTCTTTCGCGGAGAAAATCCGGGACATGGGAGAAGAAATCTTACCTATATATTGGTGGTGTCGGAACGAATGGGTTGCCCTTGTACCAGAGCACCAATATCAAGGGATTTTCCGTGGTGTCGACGTTGTAGCTCCGCTGTCCCTTATGTTCCTCATCCGGCTCCAGATTGCAAGGAAGTTCGGCCTTTTGATTCAGCAACGCAGACACCTGCATCGCGTCCTCTGCGAAAATAGGTTAAATGAGTACGACTTTCCAGTCTAGTGCACTTGCTCAACTTTCACGCGCACTTAAACGCTATAATGGAGCAGTTCCGCGTCGGGCATTATTGCTCAGCGACGCGACGGCATTTGAGACACCTGCAAGTCGCAATCGACGCATAAACCTCAGAAAATATGCGGAAATAAAATAATATTCCCACAGCGACATTCGTTAAATATCCTGAAACTCGCGAGAGGAAAAGCTGAGGGAAGTAATGAATATGGCAGGTGAACGTAAAATAATGATATCGAAGTCAATGCCATTCATGCATCCGAAGATAAAATGGTAAATTTCTCAGAAATGGCTTGAAGTCTAGATTCTTTTTAAAACAGGAACTAAATTCCTCAGAATGCAGTAACGAAAATAAAAATACATGAAACACAAAAATTGCACTGAACATTAATTTTCATACATTTTGTGAAAATGTTTCTGAGTCATCAAAAAAGGAAACCAAACTCACAAGACCAGTTAAATGTAGGATGGCAAATCAGAATGCCCACGACTTTCAGAGAATGTACTTACGGTCATCAAGGTTTATTAGAGAAATCTTGAACACTGTACTGAACATGTAAAAAATCGATTTCTTTATTTTCCTGTCACGAAGAGCCATTTATTTTTGGGGACAGATGTCAATAGAAATCACGTTTGTGCTTCAAATCACTGAATCATCCAAGCTTCATTTGCTTTTGTGTTCCTGTTTTATCAGCTCCAGCATTTATGCAGTATCAGCCAAAGGTTATTAATTTGATTTTTAGTTGGACTTTTCATTAGATAATGACGAACATTTCTTCGTCTTTTTTTCTGCTTCTATAAAATACCTGCACGTTCAACTAGTCTTTATCGTCTATTCAACACAACCATTTTCGATGCGATTTGGTGTCCGCAGCTTCTTAAAAGGATAATGATCTTGCCATGGAAAATTGGATGCTGTATAAAAAAGGATTCTTGTGAAGAAATCTATAATTTAGCTTATAAAAAGCCTGGATTCGGGACTTGAACTTTGATACCTTCAAGATTAAGCTTTCTGGCTCGGACTGCCTGGAAACTGCAATAAAAGCTGAAAATGATGCAATTTTCCATGAATGCTATATAGGTATATATGAACCGAATGGATCCCTGCCGACGTCATGTGAAACGGAAGTTCACCAAGGGATGGCATCTGGGGTGTATTTGTTCAGGACACGTCTCCAGAAGAGCCTATTGAATCGCGTAAAAACGCTTTCGGGCGCGGTTCCCGTTCGGGTATGATGGAGTAGTGCTCTGGCTTTAACGCGAATTGGCACGCTCCTGTCAGAATCCCGGCGGGAAGGAACTTAGCTCTGATACGAATGCAATAGACGTGATCCGATGCTCTGCTGGTATGCGGCCAACTTCGACAGGGAAACTACGAGCCTTGCTTGCCCGAGAAATGAGTAAGAACCCAAATTTACCCCAGCACGAGGTAAGATCTAAAGCCAGATTTCTGTCATATGCTGTATACGGTTTACACTAAAGACGATCAGTGAGAAATCACTGATGATCAGTGAGAAATGTGACATACATTCCAAGAAGTTCGATCCTTTGTCAGAACTCAGATCAAGTCGCTTGAGATTCGGCAGATTTCATTGAGGGTCACCTTCGCATATTACATTTATTCTCACTTGTCCCAAATTCCATTTAGGAATGTGTCTTTCTCATTATTTTTTGTTGCTCTTGAATCTTGATGACGGCAACCATTTGGAACCCCCTTCAAAGTTATACAACAATTTAATTCTTCTTTCTGCGCTCATTTCGTCCAAAAAGCAAGCGAAGTAGAGTTTGAAATCCCTGTACTTGATATAAAAGTTAGTCAAGGTGGTCAGTCTCTGGAGGAATCATGGCAGTGATTCTTAATTTGTGCTGTAACGTAAGTTTTTTTTTTTTTTTTTACTTCTGTCGCAATTCAAAACCAAACTACGGGTTTTTCAAGACAAACCCCCACGTTTTCCGATAACTGCACCTGGACTCATTCGCGAACGACATGATTAATTTTTCGGAATCCGGTCCGGACAATATCGGAGCACGTTTTTCATATTTGTCAGAAAAAATATGAAAAAGGTCGCCATGCTCGACTATGCGGGATTGCTAACCATTTTTCCCGGCGAAATTGCGAGGCGTTGCTGGTCTGGAATACGTCATAAAGTATACGAGGCGAAATTATTCCACAATAGAGTTAGTGCGTAGGAAGCTGGAAAGGGTGTATGTTGCGATGAAAAATGCTCGATTCTCCGGCAAACTCGTCATATTGTCAAGGGCTGCGCTGGCACATAACACATTCGTGCCTATGATCGGGAGAGGCGAAGAGCGAGGAAAGAAACGCGACACCAGCAAGTGGTTCCCGGGAATGAAGTTAGGGGTCGGTGAAGCAAATAGCTCAGGAAATGCACATGGGTTCAGGAATTCAAATAAAATATTTTTTCTTTGCTCGCAGCCTAAGATCGACTCGTGCGATCCCCTTCCGCCTCGGACACGCTGCATGGAGTTGCTTGCCATGTGCATCTGAAAAGGGTCAATGTGGGAACGGTTTCCGGATCCACTTTTTAAAAATATACCCCGACCACGCCCCGTTCAGGTTTAACCTCACGGTTCATTGAATTGCACCCCTCTGTCCTCGTTTGGCACTGTTTTATTGAACCTTCAAAAATGCGGGCGTGAGAAAGAAAGGCTGATGAATGATTGCGGCTCTAGCTCGTTTCATCAGACTCGAGATGCGATCATGCAAAACTATGGCGGAGATGCTGGGCTTTTCAAAACCAGTGAAGCAAAACTTATAGTGTCAGAGATTGACACTGTCGAGTCACAACTCATGGTCACCGCAATACTCGGAAATGATGCGTATCGTGCCACCGATGCGCTTCCGCGCATTTCGACTCCCTTCAATGACTTAATCTTTGAGAAGTTGGTCAGTCCTAGACGCAAGAACCCACACTAGCATCTCTTCATATTATTTATGACATCGCAACTCGTCTCACGGACTTTTTTCGCAATTTGTTCCTCGCATGTGTGCAAACTGCGATGTAATACAAGTTGGAACAAATTCATGTACCGATTTCCACCCAGCAATACATCCGGAAACCGGAACGACGACTGCAGATTTTTCTGAATTAATAAGAGGTGCTTGGAACTACAAAATATCAAACTCGGAATTCTACCTTGGACTCATCTGCGATAGAAATTAATGGAAATTAATGTTATTGGGAATCCATTCAATTTATCTGTTCTATCAATTATTTCAAGCGCATATTATTGCCATTCCAATGCAACAAGGACAACAAAAATTGATAGCACGCAAAATAAAGAGGAATATACATTATTCCTAATTGAATTGAAAATTATACTGTAGTTGGAAATGTTCAGCGAGGGGATGTTTTGGTTGAAAATGTGTCTATAGTTTGTTTTTATCCACCCTGCACTTCCTCTTGGGGGCACATAGGCTTTCTATGGACCGAAAATAAATCCCGTAAAGTGTAAACCAGGGATTGTAAACGAGGGAAGCTAAAAACAGCAGTTTCACTGGGATCAATATCGCATGACTGCGTAAAAGAGCGGCGTGAGAGGAAAGAGCGAATCAAAGGGCGCGGAATATTAACTGCCCCGGATCTGGCCCGGGATCTGTTTCGCCAGAGGAAATCGCATCCCAACCGGAAATTCCTGCCACAATCTCATCATGCATCCATTGATGAGAGCGAGCCCTTCCGAATCATTCATATTCAGCCGCGCATTGAATTCCCGTCTCGAAGTTTAATTTTAGCCATCCGGGGCGTGTCGCGTCATTCCGGAATGTAGTCGATCACGCCTGAAATCGCGAGGATCCCATAAAACGGATTTTCCTTCCGGCACGAAAAATCGATCATCGCCCCCACGCGATGGTTTCCTATTTAAAGCATTTCCGGCAAGTCTAATTTGTGAGAAAGGTCACGAGCGAGTCCTCAATCCAAAGCTTATTCTGAGAAAAATGCGTCACTCGTTTTAATAATTTCGTTCCAAACGCATTATCCTCAGTTAAACTTGCATTCAAATTTTCCGGAACCGTTTATTAAGGGTATTTACGTGATTTTTTTTTCAGTAATAGCGTAGCGGTGCTTTCCTAACCCCTGTTTCGACCTTCCCCCTCTTGGTTAACATTTAATTACAGGTATAGCTCTTTGAATGAAGAGATACAATTTCATGAAAGATTCAAATAAATTGAAAAATTGATCTTTGTGACAATGGCGAAGGTTAAAAATCCAATTCCAAAGGGAAAAAATAGTACCCTGATTGGAATGTTCTCTGCAGTGATTCTGAGTGTGATAATGAACATCACTTGACGTGCAAGTAGGTGCTCCAGACAAATCTGTTTTACTGTACATTAAATCCCTCAGTAATTAAAATGAATTTGCTTTTGTGTGCCGTCAGTTGAAGCGATAATCCCGCAGGATTTTGACTCAGAAACTTGAGTACCTGGAGAACTTCATTCCGAATTACTGAGCAACGAAAAAAGGTGACACAACCTTTCTATATAGGGATGATGTTGAAGAGATAATGCTGCAAGAGAATTTTTACCGGCTTCTTATTGCTCTTCCGGGTTTCCTATTTACTTGGATAATTAATTAAACCTGTTTCTTGTTCTTAAATTTGCAGTTACTTAAGCAGTTAGAAACGTGTTAATTTCATAAATCTTCGCTCGAAGATTATTTTTCTCTCGCACAATCGCAATAAAAATCTAGCCTTCGTGGTTTCGAAACTTCGCTCCATTGTCAATTTTTAAAAAATCCAGACGTAGGCGACAAAAGACTAACACGATTTCTCTGAATCAATAAGAATGCTAAACTTTTTTGAATATTCCCAAAACGAAGAGAATGTCGTGGGTGACCTAACCGACATCATCCCGCGTTCGGGTTACTCGTAATTTCCTCTCTGGTTCGACGGGGAAAGTGTGGCTGACGCTATACTGAGGAAAGTCTGGCTGAGACGTCGGAGCGATATTTTATTCATGAAGAGCACCTGCTCTGCAGGAAAAAGAAAATTGCACACGACGGGGTCGAGCATGAGTCCGACTGACGAATTCCATGAAGCACGTGCTGGGGCTTGAGGAAATAAACCGAGTTGCATCCACGTGCCTCACAGAAGTTCCGTTTCCAATGAAAAAAGCACGTAACGTTTGTGAAGTGGACAAGAAACGATCAAAGTTTGGTGCTGACGCGGGCCGAAAAGTTATTTCTTACAGCTTCAAAAAGCCTTCGATCTTTTACAGCTCTCTCAAAAAGTCGCAAATGCATACACCCGTCATTGTGTCCTTCACGCCATTTTCAGGCCCGCAGAAAGGAGAATTCGCTTCTGGCTTAGTTTATAATTTTTGGCTGTCTTTCCTTTGTTGGACACTCTTTGGATAAATCGATGCAAGATGGACATGAACTTTGCGCATGAACAATTTATCCTTTCCTCAGAATCATTCTAATTTTGATTTCCCGTGTTGAAATTCTGAAAAATATAGCTGGATGGTTACCCCTGTCAATCTGAGGAAGTAAGATTACCTGCTGTAATTGCATTTTCTAAATATTCAGGCTGTCTGTATAAGTGCTACCAACTATTCTAAGGAGTTGTCTTAATATCGCATTGCCTGAAATCATGCCTTACGAAAACTCATCTGATCTAAGCAACTTTCGTGCACATACGTGACGCTGTATTGGAAAGTCGTTTTACAACTTAGCAAGAAGTCCGGAAGTGAAAAAAATTCTCAGCAGAAAAGTTCCAGTATGGTTCAAGTTTTGTTGCTAATTCGTTATGCAGTCAGTCGCTCGGAAATTTGAGCACAAATATATTTTTTTTCGATTTTCTAAAAAAAAAATTGAAGTATCCCTCGACCTTGAACATGCGATTCCTTTTTAGCAAGATGGTCAACAAATTTTGCTGACATAATGAATGCTTTTTCTGTATTTCGTGAGGAGGAAAGCCTTCGCTTCTTTCTCTGTGTCCGCAGTGCTCGAAAAGAATGGGTATCCAACAGCTACTAACATCTTTGCGTGATCATCAGGGACAGCTGGGCTGTAGAAACAGTTCCGCGAAACGGAAGGAAAAGCGCTTCATTTTTTATGAAGCAATTTATTATATTTCAAAACGTTTTAGCAACGCAGGGCTTGCACTCTTTTCTTTAGCTAAGAAGTAGCTACTTTCTGCCACGTAATGAGCACGGGAAGCAAAAAGGCAAGCAGCAAGGGAAGACCTGTGGTTTGATCTGACTAATTACTACCCGTCCATCATCCAGAAAGCAAATGCCAAGCTTCAACTTAGCAGGATGATGCACACTCATGATTGTCATAAATAATCGACTGTGCGCGTTCTGAATCTGCATCGGATGAAAAATGCAAGGCTCTCAAGACTTGTCAGCGTTGTTTTGAATCCTGCAATTCCCGATGAAATCCACATAAGTGACCCTCTGGATTTATCTTTAATTCAAATTAGCATCAGTCATTTCAGGGGCTCCATCATTTGGAAATTTTAATACAACAGCGATGCGCTGGCCGGAATGAATAGCACGACCTTCAGCGCGCCACTTTCATATTTCTTCGAGTTATTCTGGAGTTGAAGGTCTAAGTATCGTCGGCTTGCGGAATGGCAAGTAATTACCAAGAATTAGGACAATTCAACCCGTAACTATAAAAAGACCTCTGATACGCGACAAAAGTCTGGCGTTCCACTTGAGAACTTTTAAGCGACAGCATGACATGAAAAGTGTCGTAAAGTGGTGCTCATTTTCGACGTCTTGACGAAACTTTCCACTCCATGGGTTACCGGAAACGATATCTGAAAACGTCTCTGGATTTTGCGCAGTGGGCGTTTTGAAAGAGTTTAGGCATGTCTGCGAATGAATCAAAAAGGATTCATTCGGAAGTGTTCCACACTTGCACTCGAAGAAACAATTCCAATGCCGAAAAAAAAACGATGCTGCCAGTTACGAAGTGTATCAGATCTGAAGATGATCTGATATGCGAGTCCGAACCCAAGATACGCTTCAATCTCTGGGGCCTACTTCAATAGACCCGAGCGAACTCGTGGCTCCATGGCAATAAATCAAAAGCATTCGCTTTTTGATTGAACACGTCGCGGCCATGACCCATAACAAACCCTAAGAAACTTCCCGCGATCCACCAGCCTTCGATTTCATATTCTCGACAGAGTCGTTTTTCTCCCGCCCCTGATCTAATGTCGACACGGACAACAATGGTTATTATCAGGGTTTCCTGAGTTGCAACAGCGGTTCCTTAATGCGATTGCGACGGGCATCAAGGGGAACTTCGCTTCTTTGTTGAGACCGGGCATCTTCCTCCGTATTCCAGGCCAATGCACTTCCGATGTGAGCAACGGCGATCGTGAAACTCAGGCTCGCTCTCCGGGTATATAGGAAAAAACCCCTAGGCTACGGTAACCGGGATGAGTTGATTCGACGCAAGATTTCATTACCAGAGGAAAAATGCATGAGATTTCCGGACGGAAATGAATGTCTGGAAACCTGAATCTCAAGCCTACGAGTCGACTCGTCGTAGGTTGTTAATAACCGAACACTGCAGGGATCTTGCTGCAATTATCCACCAAGCACGTTCAGGAACTGATGCACATCTCATCACTGAGCTTTTTATGGAAAGAGACAATTGTGACAAGTCAGTTCAGCAGCTTGTCTCGAAACAGTGTGATCAGAAACATCAGGCATCAAATTTTCTGCCATTTACAACTTGCACCTTTCCTCCATTTTCTGAAAACGCACTATTTTGATACGTTACTGTTTCAGATGCTCTCATGTGTCCCAATTAGAAGTTATTCGTTTCAAAAAATTCAAGGCTAACCAGCTAAAACAATTGGAATATTGTACTTTTTCATTTTAAAAAATTGTGGCTATCCACGGAAACATCGGCAGTACTTAATTTTCTGATCTCCAAACGAATGTTGATGATATCATTTCAGCGTAAACCCCTTAAATCCAAGGAAAATATGTGGCGTCGGTTTTTCTCATTGACAGGCTTGAATTCGAACATGGGAATTGAGAGCACACTCAAGACGAAGAAAAGTAGCAGATTCATGCACAAACACTAAAAGAATCTGAAATGTAGTTCTCGTTCCGAATTTCACCATTTCGCCAATTACATTTACGACGAAAATGTGTGTCGTTATGGTGAGTAAGAAACATGCATCATTGCTTTTGGGAGATATTGTATATCGAGAGAGAGAGAGAGAGAGAGAGAGAGAGAGAGAGAGAGAGAAAGCTCCTTTTTGCACAATAGTGGTAGGTTTGATTTGAAATACATTACTGTACTGAGAAAAATGTTCAGCTCAAGTGCTTTCCCTATTATGTTTTCTTTGTAAAACCTCGTTTTCAATTTGCACGAACAGCATTCTGGACGGAGTTTCAGTCAGACTTTATGAACGAAGAAAACTGATTATGCGTAAGAGCTACATTCTGCTCTTTTCGCGGCTTCTTTGTTTTAAATTACCTGTTTCAGACGCGATGTTTTGCACTTCTTTTTTTATTCGTATTCCCGTTTTTAGAATATACCCCGCTTTTAGGAAGTTTAATTGAGTCCGGAAAATGAGGCGTGTCTCATATTTCAAAATAGCAAAAACGTGTTGTTCACACCGGGACTTCGCCGGAAATCCACGATGGGAATTGTGAGACTCTAAAACAACCAGCACTTATTTTACAATTAACCCGTGAATGGTTCGAGAATTCGCTCAGAAAATGCAAAACATCTCAAGCAGAAAATGCCGCAAGCTTTCTAAGAAATTAATTGCTGATGACAATTGCTTTTCATAGTTTTCATAGCTACATTCAAGAGGTTAATATTATGCCTACGTGATTCCCAAATTTGATAGTAATTTGGGAGCGATTCTGAGTTGCCAATCCTCCTTTTTTAGGAATCTAAAGGAAGATAAAGAAACCGGCGAAAAATATGGAGAATAGCATTAATATAGTATCATTAATACAGTATCATTTCCTGGAATGGCTGGCGGTGTATCAACATAATTGACATAAGTCTGCAGCCATGTTGCAGGAGAGCCCTAGTACATACACTCATCAGGCAAAAGAGCACCTGAATCTGCGCCACTACAATGCTTCGTACTCGAATCTCTATTTTGTAGCGCGCTGTTCTGAGACGCGCTCAACTGTGCAGTCATTTCGCGAAATAGCCTCAGTGTGTGTGGAGCATTCATGTGTGTAAGCGACGTTCCCTGCTGATCACTGCCCCCCTTTTCCCTTCGGCGATAATTTTATAAGCCGGGTTTATCATAATCGTGGGAGCATCACAAGCCCGAGCCTCCGGGGAGCACAGCCCGCACGGGTCAACCAAGTGCAAATGATAAAACACTCGTCCCGGCTCATTCCGCCTGATTTTACGCCATAATCAAGGTAGGCGGGCCTGGCTCACCCGTTTTCATGTCGAGTAACAGCGTGGAAAATATCGTACCACGTTTTGTCCCGCGCGACACGAGACCTAAGTACTGATCGCCGAGTCCCCGTGTTTCGCGGAGTCCCGGAGAGACGTTCGTTCATCTTCCCCAGAGAATAAGAGATAATTGGAACCTGGCTCAACTCACGAGTCATTTCCGGCGTCAATTCCGCGACGTAAGTCTCGGCACTCGGGAGACAGACGGCGAATGCCATGGCACAGAGGAAGACAAAGCAACGAAGCCTCATGTTCGTCCACTTGGGCACGTTCCTGCAGCCAGGAACTGACCAGTCACTCCTGTAAAGAGTTCCAGGTGCGAACAATGTCTTTGGCGATGATTCGAATGCCTCCGCACGTTCCAGAGGACGTTGCTAGGCCAGAAAGACCAGGTGCTGCAAATAAACCATCAGGGGCAACAGTTAGAGCTGTGTATTCGTGGGACCCTTCCAGCAGGTTTGCGGAAAGTTGGATCAATGACTTTCTCCCTGAATAGTTGACGCTGAATGACAAGCGCAACTCATGCATTATCCAAGAACAATGGAACGCTGCATTTGCAAACGAAGCAGAGTGATAACTTTTTAAATACAGTATATGACTGAAATTAGAAGCGGATGTGAAGCGCTGTCGTCACGATCTACAATGGTTCAATATGATCGTATCTATGACAAATACAATGTCAGCTATCACATAAAAATCTAGGACAACCATTTACTTTGCGGTTCAAAATAACGAAATAATACAGGGTGCGCAAAAGAGCAAGCTTCGTAAAACATTCGCAAGATGTAGGCTACACATTACAATTGATTATTCTTTATATGAAAACTTTGGAATGCTTGGGTTACGTCTGGTAACCTTAACTAAATTAAGCTGTTATAAATGCTGTTGTCTGCTGACTTTTTTGCATCTGAGCTATTTTGAAACTTTATCTTTTGTGGAATAGGATTGCTTGCCAGATTCCTCAAAAATCAACCTGCGGGATGCCGGTATCTCATTACTTTAGTTGGCCCTCCCGGAAAGAACAATGAATTATTTATTAACGTTGATGATAATTATGAACAGAAATCACAAGGGATCGAGGAAATTATTGTCTTATAATAGTAATTATCGTGATATTGTACATTGGAGTGAGGAAATAATGATAGGCAAAAAACACGTGTTTCCTAATTTGATTGACGTTGGCAAATATTGATTATTTCTTCGAAGTTCCAAATGCAATAAAGATTCTTTTCTCGTTGTATGAAATGCTTCTTCACTTTCGCGGTCGAGTGCTGAAAATTCGACCCCCAAGACTTAATTTCAGAATTCTTAAGTGAAAGAGGACCGCAAAAAAATTCTGCGATACATACGCAGGACAATTGTATTCGGTCACTGTGTATTCCTATCTGTAATAATGCGGACTATTGACTTTTGCGCCGTACTTGAAATCGACTGATTCAACCCAATATCTTATATTTTATCACATTCAGATAAAATGCATGCGCAAACAATATCAATTTTTTGAAGTTGCTTATTTTTTTAGACCCTCGAACTCAAGAAAAGCTAGAAAATCTCATGTACACCGTCATTTGCTTCTCAGTTGCAAAAATTCACAAAATACCGTACATGCATTACTGTACAGTGTATCTATAAGCAGCATGAATAATTTCGCACGGACAATATTTTGAATGACGAACTTCAGATGATGTCTCACTTCAACGCTCTCTCAAATGATATTACCTTTTAAATCAATATTATCTCCTAGTCACTTGAGCAATTGAGGTAAGAAACACGAAAAAGGACGTTTTCCGTGATTTTCTCACGCACTTCGACTTGTCAATTTTCTGCATTTAACTACGGCGACTACCAATAGCAGAGCTCTATGTTGCTTTTGTTCATGAGCCATTAATTGATAAAATAGGCGTACATTTGGATTTCACCACAACCTAGGAATTTCAAATTCAAAGACCCATTATTCAATTACCCTTCGTGACTCATGATCTTGTACTGCTGGTACGTGGAAAAATTACAACAGGTTATTATATACTGACCAGCGTATAAACGTGGAACCCAGATTTTGAGCGTCACTTCCAGGGAAAAATAAATAGGCCATAAGAAGAGCTATTTAGGGAAAATCTCGATCTTTATACCGAAAATATATTTTTCACATTAAGAACTTGTTATACTGTATGTTCCGGATAAGCTCTGAGGCAAGGTAGACCGTGAAATATGAAGTTTTCACGGATAATTTTAAATTGCCATGATTTTAAGGTGATTAAATAAGAATTTCCTGCCACTTATGTTCAAGTATCTCGTGCATACAGGCCGCACCAGGATTTTTCAGGGCCATTTCCCCGAAAAAGAAGTGCACTCTGTAAACGCGTGTGCAAATTTGGTACGTCTCGGCGTGCGATTTCGAGCATGATTTCGTATTCCGAATCGGTTCAGGTCTCCGAAATCACGGGGAAGCTTGATTTGCGTTTCCCATCCGGTAAACCGGACTCGTCGCAGGCATAAGCGGAGGTATGGGGACCCGCTATTTAAACATCCGTCGCGACGCCGTGGTGTATTTCAAAGCTTTCGCTTTCTTCGCGCGTGTTCGAGGGAGCAAATATGAGCTGACGTGGAGGAAATGATGAATGAAGCAGCTTACCTCAGGCTGGTACTCGAAAGCGCTGCAGAGCCAGGAGCATTTTCCACCAAGGTTTTGTCACTGTGTTCGTTCGCCGGAAGCCCCGAGCCCCCGGATATTCACCACGGTCTATTGAAATGACGTCTCCCAACCGGTCGAGAGAATCGCGATATCCATCACTCCCAATTCATCTCGACGCAACACGTCACTGCGCCGCGAAGGTCCTTTCAACAACACGAGACAGAAATGCGTCAGTGCATGTAATCGAAGGAATTTTATCAAACGCTCGGCCGGGGCAATATTCTGCACAGCAGTCCCCGTTCATCATTTTCCTCTTTTCCGGAGTCATTAGGGACTACCAGGAATGCCCATCGTTTCTCGATGCCAGTCTCGAGGGGTGTGAACATTTCCAGGTCGCATGAAAATTACGGGATTTGGAAGGAGATGTGGGTGCGGAGAAATGCGGCGGGCGTCGGAGAACCCGCGCCTTATCGGGATGGCAGTCTCATAGGGCCTGGCAAGGCTCCCGGCGAGTCCCTGTCAACGGGTTCGGGGTTTTCCTCAGCAGATGAGCCGTGGAATTGTGGCGATCTTCCGGGGGTGCACCAGGGCGCGCTCTCTTCATGGTCTCCGGGCTCCACACGCCGAACGCCCGAGACCCACGCATCTCCGGAGGACTGTCCCAAAGGAAGAGATTTCTGGACAGGGGGTGGCCAGACCAGGAAACCCGGTCTTTTTTTTATCTTTATTGTTCCTTAGCCTTGCGAAATAGTGCTACTGCTGTAGTAGGGTATTTTTTTATACTTCCCCCCTCAATTTTCGAAAGAAGAATGGCACCACTCCAGGAAATACGAGTATATCGTAAAGAAGTACGACCGTGAACTCGAAAGACGTTCTCCTGGCTTGCCATCTTATTTCTGCAGAATGAATCAGCGGAAGTATTAAGCCTCAATAGCCCCGGCTAAAGACTCGGTAGTACATCCACCTAGACGATAAAAACACGGATAATTCGAATTTTAAGAATGAATCAAGAAATATATGAATCCCTCAAAAAAGGCAGAGACACGTTTCAATGAACTGATGATGGGATTGATGACGTGATGTCACCGGTATTTCCATAAAGAATCATGAGTACCACATTGACCAGATGCCCTGCTTTCTTTATAATTACGTTATGTGTAATTTTTAAATTCTTCTTTCTCACAACGATCTCACTCTGCTATTTCGTTAATTTTTTATGCTAAAAACTGACTGCAAATTTTGGAATGCGAAATTTCAACTCGAATAATGTTCCAAGTCTGAAATAGCATTCAAACCCCATTACGTTTTCTGCACTGTGCATATTTCTTTTTCGTTTTGTGCTCAATTCTGGACGTGTTTCCAGGGAAACGCTATAAGTTGAGAGTAAAACTCAACTTTGTAACTTAACAACCATTTCTGATGGGCAGCACATTTCGGGCAAAAAAATTTCTTGCTGCGCTGACTGTGGAAAAGTTAAACAGGTAATTTTATCGGTATAATTTCTTCCCACATTTACAGACACAACAAACAAAATGCCGTATTCAGCCTTGAACATCAAGAACTGGAACGGAACTCAATTATAAACTTTCTCGCGTTGACAAGTATTGGCGCTCATTCCGAATGCTTATTGAATATCGTAGCACAGAGTCTGCTCAAAATTTCATGAAATTCCACAAATGGAATTGAAGTAATTCGAAAACTGGCGCTAATGTTTGAAGGTCTATAACCAGGTTTTTTGAACTTTCAGGAACGTCCAATGCTTTAATATTTTACGCGAGTTCGTGACCTGCCCCATATAGAGATTTGCAGGAGCCCGCGATAGGGAAAAGGACTAAACTTTAAATTATTTCCGCATTGAGTCCTGCGGTATTGAAATGCCTCATATTCCGTATTTATGTGGCGCCATTCGCGCCAAAGAGTTCCGATACCTTTTTTTTTTTTAATACGTGCCAAAATGCCGTGACTTTTTGCGTATGCGATGCGGATCATGAAGGGTCTCATAAAAAATATGTTGAACCTGAGTTTAAAAGAAAAATCTCATTCTATCGCGATTTGCTCTATAGTAATTTGATGCAAATCAAGATGAATTGCCGTCCACTCGAGAGACTGAAACATTTGCGGGGGATATGATCTCCTGTGAGTTTTTTCAGCGGTGAAAAAATTCATTTGTGATTAGGTATTCCGCTTTCGTGAGCTTGTTTTGGGAAATAAGGTACTGAATAAGTCATTGTTCTTTGAGCATCGAAAAAATTCATTTGTGATTTGGTATTCCGTTTCGTGAGCTTGTTTGGGAAATAAGGTACTGAACATTGAATGTTTAGAAAAAGTCTTACGGGTACTGAAATATCCTAATCTCATCCCTGCGGTGTAGTACCTCAGAAAATCGCTCCAGCTTCATAATCTTTCAGCCTTCGGTAAATCAATCGAAACCGGTCATACTGACTTCCAATTCAATTAAAATATCAACTATTGATAAATCAATCGAAAAAATCGAGAATCTAAAATATTACGCGTCTTCTAATACAACTGTGGTTGAGCCTCGCCTTTTAAAACTTTCATAAAAAGATGAAAAGATGTAAAAATGTTTTCAAAGATGGTCGACTTCGAAAGTACTGTCTGGCAAATATGGATAGGATGTGATTCTTCGAATGCTCTTAATTAATTTTGATCGTGTATATCTGAATCCAGTAAAAAATGAATCTGCTCTTCGATGCATTGGATTTTTCCTTCGTGAGAAATGCGGTTCATTTTTGAAAATTGTTTCCCACAGTCATAATTCTAAAAGGCTCTTCAGAAGTGCTTTGCTCATGAAAAACTTTCATTACTGTGGTACTATTAGTGTCTCGAAGTCAAACCGATCATCATATTTCTTTCCAGAAAGAACGTATATTAAAAAAGAGAAAATATTTTAAAACATATTCGAGGCATGGCGAAAACTTTTGTGGCAAAAACTTTATAATTTTCGATTAAGAAGGAAATATCAATTCACCCGGGAAGTGTGAACTCTCTACAACTATTTCGGCAGTGTTTTCGATTTTTTCCGTATAATCTTTGCACTTTTCCCGGGAAACCATTTGAAAAAAAAGAAGCAACTCCACTGCGACAAAATATACCAGATAACAAATTAATGCTGCCTCCAAAGTTGTTCCCAATAAGCAAGTTAATTGTGTCTGATTCCCCCAAGACATACTGTACATTCATGCTTTCTGCTAGATAGTATGCGTAGTTTTCAAAACAAAATGAAGATTGTATTCGGGAGGATGTCATCGGCCACTACACCGAATCAGAACCATTTTCTCTGTTACGTGCCATGGGTTCCCTGCTAGCTTCCGGTACCATGAACAACCACGAGAGCACACTCGCACCGCTGTGTATCCTGAGTCCTGACATCGATCCCAATTTCATTCTTGTTACCGACGAACTTAGTTCATGGATTCAGTTCTCAATCGAATGTACAAGAAACCTGTTAAGAAAGTGAATCATTCAGCGAGCCGTTTGGTACTTTTCTCGGAGGCGATAGTGGCGCTTTCCAATAACCGGAACGTCGCGGTATGACGTCAAAATCAAGTACGTCGGCCGTCTTTCTCAGGCCTGGGGTATGAGTAGGGGGCGTCTATTTTCCGCATAATGCGCTGAATGGGCCCATAAATCGAGGCTTGTTGATTTATCGCGCATTCATCTCGCTGATTGATTCCTTCGACTGCTCTTCGCGAAGTACTCGAGAAAGGACAAGACATCGACCCATCGATTTTATAATCCGCTGAGCGAAGAATCGGCTTTGACCGACAGGTTTTTCTCGATCCGTCAGGAGGAAAACATTGAGTGATGCATGGCATTTGAAGCGATTTACACTGAGAACAACCACTCGTTTTCCTCCTAAACTTTCCGTCTCGTTACATAATCTCGCATATTGCAAGATAAATACTCTATTACATCTTCTCTAACCGTTGAAAGCGTAGACTGCCGGTTTCCATACACTCAATTAAAATCTCATATTTTGGCTGATTTTTTCATCGCGCACGCGGTCAAAAAGAAAACATTCGGACACCGTTGAAATCTGTACCAAGGAAAAGATTTCTCAAGATTGCGCCTTAAACTTGTGAGACACAACTCAATCTTTGCCGAGGTTCTCGAGAACACGGGCCTCTGAAAAGTAAGAAAATCGATTCGACATCGATTTCACATTGACTACAAGTGAAGAAATTTTGCTCCGATACCACGACACCCCGAGACGCTACGAAGTTCAGGTCGGTTACTGGGGAGAAAAATTGTTCCGTGGAGAAGGTTCATCGAACCGATCGAGTGGCGTGAAGATTAAAATTGTTGTCGCAGAAATGAACATGGGCTTCAATCTTCGGGTTAATAAGAATCTTCGGATACACTTGAATCAGTTTCAAAAGGAAATGCGCTGTATGAGGTTATTACTTGAGCTTGATCGACTGTATACGATGCAGAATTGACACCTTGAAACTCAGGAAATGTCGGTTCAGATTAATGAAGATATACGATAACGAAATCCTGATCCGAACAATTTGAGATGCCCCACCAATAAAAACAAAAAACCAACTGTTTTCGCTTCTCGTCAAGATCATGTCCAATTTTAGCGATTATGTGACATTTGCATAAATTTCATAAAATATAAAAACAAATCCTCAACTGGAGAAAAAGTTCTTGTGTGCTTTCGTATAGTTATTCAAGTGTTTGGATAAGGCCTGTCGTATTTTTCCACAGCAACATTAAATTCTTTGCATTCATTTACTGAGTTAGAATGGAATCCCGGGGTTGTCTGAAAATTCTGAGCAAATTCGTCCGACTTTTCTTCAGGGATGGCGAAAATAAATATTCCGAAGTCATACAGAAATGCAGTTTTCATCTCCCCATTTCCTCAGAGACTAGGTTAAACAATAAATCCGGAAGTTATAGATTTTTTAAAGGTTTTGTATAGATAGCATAGGTCACTAGTCCATATGTTTCAACAAGATAAATACAAGAATACTTTCGCTTTTCCCTCGTTGACCGAGAGTAGATGTCATTTGGGAAGGAATTGAAAAATTAGTGCCGACGGGCAGAAGTTGAGGGATATGATGAAAGTCATGTGTGCTGGTGATTTCTAGCAGTTTGGGAAAAACATGTAATTGAACGAGGCTCTACGTCTATGGCATAAGACTACCCATTGGAAAATCGCGGTCTTCCAGCACAAGGAGAATGATTCTCGGGACATTTCCTGCACTGCTCCGCCGCCTAGTCATGAAACTAATAACGATCTTCCGTCCTGATGAATCCTTTCAATAAGCCGCGTCTCCCCGTGTGTCAGCTTCCGCAAAGTTCCATGAATGCCGCGCGAAGTTTCAACCCGAAGAAGCCGCAGGCTTTTTTTTTTTTTTTTTTTTTTATCTCACGTCGCGTTTACGCCACCAACTTCGACCAACGACGGTAATTGAACGAATGCTTCCTCTGCGCTTTATCCAGTGGTTTATGAACCACGTCTAACTTCTCGGGGGTGATTCCATCGATGGTTCTCCGGCTATCAGTGCCATTCCTCGGCAGGAACCTACCAATCAGACTGAATGACGATTACAGGACCGTCGTCTCGACCGCGATTACTGAACCACGGTTAAGAATAATCTAATCCCATAGGAATTACTAATAATCATTCCCATTCTATGGAAAATTCAGTAACAGATGTTGTCGATGCAGCGGAATCAAAAGGCTGGGGCAAAAGTTTGCCGAGTGACCGCGAGTACTTGCCAACTGTTACGTTGTATGCATCAAGGATTTTTTTTACACTCTCATATTGAAAAAAAAGACGCATGACGTTCTTATTTACTAAATACGTTAGATGAAACCTCAGACGCATCACCAAGTTCGAGAACTGCATGCTGAATCTAGTTTCTGTTCATGTCACTGATTTTGCAGAAGGAGTTACAGTACCAGATAAATATGCAGCTTTGGTTCGTTCTTCATTTATTTATTATGTAACTCCGATCATCTGGGATAATCACTGTATGCTTTCGCGCAGACAATCAACCAGAATATCACCGATAATTGAGTACTTCCACATTTTAGCAAAAGGTTTCTGAGATCGTCAGCTACATATTGCACACATGATAACGGAATTCCTCCAAAACTTGAAATGCATGAACATCAGTTAACCACGACAATAAGTTGGACACATACAAATCAATAAGCGCCTCGCGTGTAAATAACCGTATTTGCACGAGTTCTACATGCACTTTATTTTACAAAATTAAAAGGAAAAAAAGGCTGCGCATCACAAGCAGGTATGAAATTCGAATATTCATATTCGTCATTTTCTAAGTTCACTTGCGTGTCATGCTTGATTCTAAAAATATTGAAAAATTCTGAGAAAACATTTTAAAATGGAAAACTTGAAAATTAATTCAATTGATCCACCTCAAGTAAAATTTTAATTTCCTTTTTTTTTCTCCAAAATATTAGAAATTTTCTTTCACTACAAATGGGACGCCCGTATTACTCGGGAATCCATTTTTATTCAAATTTCGGGCTTAGAAAATCCACCGCCCGTCTTACTCGAGGGCGCTTGGTACTCGAGTAAATATGGTATACTGGCGGCTTCATTTATTTTTGGTTAATCAAAACCGTTGAATGAAATCCAAGTAACTGGCAGTCTAGTGAATTTGAGAGGTTTACCGTGAAAAAATGCGACAGGCTTTGCTGGTGTTTGATGCGTATAGCAGGATGTCATCTGAGAAAAATTCCTGGAATAACTTTCAGTTCAACCCACGCAGAGCAAGTTTGGGAATGCAGCGTTTTCCTGCGGAACAAGGTGTCACGCTAATAGACATTTCTCCCGCAATACTTCAAAAACTTCCGTTCCACGCAGCAATCTGCCACTTAGGGAAGTAATGAGCGTTCATGAGTAGAAATGTTATTCTTGCGCGTGGAAACCGTGGTGGTATAGCAGTTGTGACAAGACCGGATTCCCGCTTTCGTTGTATGCACTCATTTCAACAGAGTGCTGCACAAAGAGGCGTGCAGCATGGAAATACGGAATCGTAAACCCATCTCCCGACGGATTTCCAAAATGCTGCGCCTGTCGCCAGTAAATAACTTCAACAAAACACTCCGCGACAGAGTTCCTCTTGACCCTGTCGGTGACAAAGCAGCCGGAGTTTCCCGCCTCCGGAAAGAGAACCCTTTCCTCGAATTATATCCCAACCTCAGAGCATCACTTTCCTTTTTTCGGGGGTTCGGTATACAGTATAAGGACAGAAATTGTGGGAAAGGCTGGGTTGCATCCTGGTGGCACCACATTCGAGTCGAGAGTAGCTCGAACTTGGAATGATCACTGCGTCAGGTAATTGAGCGAATAAACGAGCAAATGTCACGTCCTCTCGGCTGATGACATAGTACAACATCCTAGCTTGTGCTTGACTCACAACTTCTCCCCAACTTGCGACTGAGAGCAGCCATTAGGAAAACTGGTGTGGATGTGTCGAACTCTGGTGGACATATTCAGGCCTGATCAGCGACCTCAATGACTCGCCGTTCAATGATACGCATACTGTAACTTTCTCTTATGGTGGGGTTGCAGCAGTGAGAAAATTAGTGGGATCGTTCAGAATGCGAGCAAAACGCCATGGCTGGTTCCAGTTTACCCAAGAATCGAGGCAATGTCACTCTGTCTACAATCAAGCCAACCCTCGAATGATGCTTGATTGTAAACAGAGACATCAAAGATAGCTCTATAAGATGTACACCCGTTTGGAGAACAGCTTTTTTGAGAAAACTGGCGGAAGTTGGCACATTTTCTCGTTTTCCAAGTGCATCTAAAATAATAGGCCAACTTCCTCGGGAAATCTCAATATTGAAACGTCCAAAACCGCGAAAAAATTCAAAAGGCTACTGATTTCTTATACTGAAAATATATTTCCCAAATTAAGGGCCATCGGTTAGAACGGACGTTACGTTTAAGGAATTTTTAATTTTAAATTTTAAAGCTGGGTGGGCATTCAAACGAATATAAAATGCATACCGTTTTTGATCTCGTTGATTGATCAGGGATTTTCATCCACTCATTGTAAACGTACGAGTAAAAGTGGTGCCCAAGATATCCAACACCGGGCTTTTTTCAAGACGCAGAAATGTGTTTGAATGACTTGGAGAATTCTGCTAGAAACGGACCGAGAGGGGATCTTGTCTTAAAATATTGTACTGAAATAGCAAGAACATTTTCTTGCTTCAAGATGAAACCGCTGGGGGCCCACGAAACCCTGGAGATGGTGCGTAAATTCTGCGAGGCTTGAACGTTGATTGCTAATGGAATTTTTGAAAAGGTACAGAAGAACCGGGTTTTTCCTAAATTTATGGCGCTTGTCAATTTGAAATTGCATCCATTCCCACGAAGTAATCTCTGAATTTCTTAAAATGTCATCCTTAATTGAAGAAAATTGCCGTAGACTTACAGCGGATACTGTTCATAAACCCAAGGCTGCTTTCGTAAGAAAACTTCAGTTAATTCGTCCTGATCCGATTTCGATGAATGTCACACTGTTGTATAAACTACTGTACAGTATTGTACTCTGAAAGCAGGAAAGAAGTTGATCAATTGCCTCCGTGCTCGGATTTAATGTCAGCGGAATAATGCGAATAAGTCGACAGAAAAATAACGGATTCGGGTTCATTTATGGAATCCGGAAACCAGCCCGGGGGATTGGTTCATGATTCAGAGTATATAAAAGGCTTATCCCGCTGGTCAGCGGAAAAAAGTCATTCACCGATTTCCGGCCGCTCTGACCACAGCCCACGGGTTCGCGGAAGGATGCGAACAAATGGTTCGGGAAATCGACCCAAAGCAGCGGGCCGCGAATGAGGAATTGTAATGGGCGCTATATTTCCGCACGCTGCGACCAACGAATACTGTTTTCGCCTGGAAACCGAGTCGTCCGTCCGAGGAAATCGTAGGCAACGGGCGTCGTCAACTCGAGTATCCCGATGTGTCGTCCCTTTAATGAACTGTTTCTGCAGTTCAAATGTTAGAGAACTCACTCGGGAACACTTTCCGCCAGACTTCACGCATGAGGAGGCCGTTTCCTGAACGGCAAGGATCGGATCGTATCCGCTTCTCTCGACAGCTCAGCCGCGGGCATCATGCAATAAAGCTTTTCCTCGTTCCCTCAAAGTTTCTGGCCCGAGTTTACCCAAAGCCCCGCACCTGCTTCCTAAGCCATACGTGTATTCATAACTGGCTAATATTAGTTTTAACGGTATTGTAAGTCAGAGGATCCTAGCTAGTGTTCCGCGAAGCGCTCAAAGATCGAAATCAAGTTCTCAAAGGCTCCAAGTTCTTTCCAAGCAAGCAAAGACATGAAATGATGTGTCAGAAAATACAAGGACAGTAATTTGAAGTTTGCGAATGAAGGGAGATGTATCAAATGGCCGAGAATGGCTATATGGCTAGCATGTCAATGGCCGACGGTAAATAACCAAGAGCATAATTGTGACGGAAATTACTGGAGCGATTCCTTCGGTGATTTTAAAAGCAAAATCAGATGATAGTGGGTTACCTGCTGCAGCAACATGTTTTTCTTCGTCCAGTGGTTTTGTGCGCAGAAAGCGCTGTTTTTGAGCCTAGATGATGCTGGAAAATTCTTGAATTGCTTTCAGGGTGTTCAAGCTTTGGTTTGCCATGTATTTATTTTATTTTAGAGCAGGAAAGATAAGAGGAAATGAGCTTATTTTAGCGCATAGTTTGATCACCCATGGATGCAAACTTGGAGGCAGTGGGGACCTGTTTTGTATCTGGTTTTTTCTTTTATATCAAGGCTTTGGTTCTTTCCTATGATGTTAGCCTTCCGGTGTTGAGAATAAAAACTGTGATTTTTGTTCCCTTCAGCGTCAGAATAGATACAGTTTTGACATTAGAAGGTTCCCCCGTTCGAAATCTTGGGAATTTGATGTATTAATAAAGAAGTTTGTGGCGCAGAGTTCTGGCCTAATTTCTTCAAACGTCTGGCTTTGTTTAAAGCCCACCGCCAACTTTCTGTCGAAATGCAGCGTAAGAATCGAGACTAAACATAATACTTCATCTTTCTGCCTGAGAGGTACTGTAAAAATATATGTTTCAAGAGCTCCTGTACTCTAGAAAGGTGGAGAAAGGGCGGAACTATAATAGATCCGAGTTCAAATCTTAAGAGTTCTTTACAAGACGCAAAGATATGTTTTCAAATGACATGAGATCCTAATTGGCATACTGTAATATGGTATTTAATACGACGGCTGAGACGCTGTACTGGGTTCTTCCTGGATATTAATTTTTTTTTAATGCTGCGGAGGACGAAAAAACTGGAACTTTTCAACTCCTACGGACAAACCAGGACAGCTTTTCACTTGAAAATAAGCAAAATAAGGATGCTCGTGGAAAATATTGATACATGCTCCTGAATAACTGATTCATGACAGAAATCGGAGACTTCTGACGAACACCTACGCATTTAATTTTTCAACGCCCGCTCTTGGCTTTCGAAATCAAAATTTTTAATTTCTTTCTCGCAGAGGACATTTTTAAATGATGCTCACATTTTCTGCTGAAAACAATAAATGATGCGAGTATCATCGACACAAAAATAAGCGGAGATATGAGTAAACGTGTCCAAATGAGTAACGAACGCAAAATTCGCTCACTCTCCGAGGTCGAGTTGGTTCTTTTAGACTAATTTTGTCGAATTCCTTCATAAACTTTGAGCAGCCGTTAATTGAGACTGAGAAAGAATTTCGAATCAGAAGGGGAGAATGATACGAATATACACAACAGTACTTCAACTCTTCTATCAATGCAGAAGAAGGGCTTAAAAAAATTGTGAGACCACTAACAACACGAGGATACGACGATAACAAGTACTGTATGTTGATATGTTTTCTTCATCAATATATTTTCCTTCGTCAACGTTTTCTTCGAATTAACTCAATTAAGACAACTTTGAAATAAATCAAACGTGGCATTTTCCTTGAATTATTTGAAAGTTACTCTGCATCGAGGTACAGTAGCTTGTTTACTTTTATATAAGCAAACGCCATTGAGGGTGAAGAGTCATTGGTGTCGTTTTTAGTGACTTCGAAATCTGTTTTCAAAATGTAAAAGCCGAAAATAAACGAAGCTGAACTTCGTTTGAAATAAAATTTGATTCTTACCAGCGATTAGTGTCAGGCCCAGAACTGACAAAGGGTTGATGAAAAAATGAAGAACTAGCTCAGACATGGATTTTGGGCTTTATTAGTTTTAACGGTATTGTAAGTCAGAGGATCCTAGCTAGTGTTCCGCGAAGCGCTCAAAGATCGAAATCAAGTTCTCAAAGGCTCCAAGTTCTTTCCAAGCAAGCAAAGACATGAAATGATGTGTCAGAAAATACAAGGACAGTAATTTGAAGTTTGCGAATGAAGGGAGATGTATCAAATGGCCGAGAATGGCTATATGGCTAGCATGTCAATGGCCGACGGTAAATAACCAAGAGCATAATTGTGACGGAAATTACTGGAGCGATTCCTTCAGTGATTTTAAAAGCAAAATCAGATGATAGTGGGTTACCTGCTGCAGCAACATGTTTTTCTTCGTCCAGTGGTTTTGTGCGCAGAAAGCGCTGTTTTTGAGCCTAGATGATGCTGGAAAATTCTCGAATTGCTTTCAAGGTGTTCAAGCTTTGGTTTGCCATGTATTTATTTTATTTTAGAGCAGGAAAGATAAGAAGAAATGAGCTTATTTTAGCGCATAGTTTGATCACCCTTGGATGCAAACTTGGAGGCAGTGGGGACCTGTTTTGTATCTGGTTTTTTCTTTTATATCAAGGCTTTGGTTCTTTCCTATGATGTTAGCCTTCCGGTGTTGAGAATAAAAACAGTGATTTTTGTTCCCTTCAGCGTCAGAATAGATACAGTTCTGACATTAGAAGGTTCCCCCGTTCGAAATCTTGGGAATTTGGTGTATTAATAAAGAAGTTTGTGGCGCAGAGTTCTGGCCTAATTTCTTCAAACGTCTGTCTTTGTTTAAAGCCCACCGCCAGCTTTCTGTCGAAATGCAGCGTAAAAATCGAGACTAAACATAATACTTCATCTTTCTGCCTGAGAGGTACTGTAAAAATATATGTTTCAAGAGCTCTTGTACTCCAGGAAGGTGGAGAAAGGGCGGAACTATAATAGATCTGAGTTCAAATCTTAAGAGTTCTTTACAAGACGCAAAGATATGTTTTAAAAGGACATGAGATCCTAATTGGCATACGGTAATATGGTATTTAATACGACGGCTGAGACGCTGTACTGGGTTCTTCCTGGATATTAATTTTTTTAATGCTGCGGAGGACGAAAAAACTGGAACTTTTCAACTCCTACGGACAAACCAGGACAGCTTTTCACTTGAAAATAAGCAAAAATAAGGATGCTCGTGGAAAATATTGATACATGCTCCTGAATAACTGATTCATGACAGAAATCGGAGACTTCTGAGGAACACCTACGCATTTAATTTTTCAACGCCTGCTCTTGGCTTTCGAAATCAAAATTTTAATTTCTTTCTCGCAGAGGACATTTTTAATTGATGCTCACATTTTCTGCTGAAAACAATAAATGATGCGAGTATCATCGACACAAAAATAAGCGGAGATATGAGTAAACGTATCTAAATGAGTAACGAACGCAAAATTCGCTCACTCTCCGAGGTCGAGGTGGTTCTTTTAGACTAATTTTGTCGAATTCCTTCATAAACTTTGAGCAGCCGTTAATTGAGACTGAGAAAGAATTTCGAATCAGAAGGGGAGAATGATACGAATATACACAACAGTACTTCAACTCGTCTCTCAATGCAGAAGAAGGGCTTACAAAAATTTTGAGACCACTACAACACGAGGATACGACGATAACAAGTATGTTGATATGTTTTCTTCATCAATATATTTTCCCTCGTCAACGTTTTCTTCGGATTAACTCAATCAAGACAACTTTGAAATAAATCAAACGTGGCATTTTCCTTGAATTATTTGAAAGTTACTCTGCATCGAGGTACAGTAGCTTGTTTACTTGTATATAAGCAAACGACATTGAGGCTGAAGAGTCATTGGTGTCGTTTTTATTGACCTCGAAATCTGTTTTCAAAATGTAAAAGCCAAAAATAAACGAAGCTGAACTTCGTTTGAAATAAAATTTGATTCTTACCAGCGATTAGTGTCAGGCCCAGAACTGACAAAGGGTTGATGAAAAAATGAAGAACTAGCTCAGACATGGATTTTGGGCTTTAAAATAAACGAAGCTGAACTTCGTTTGAAATAAAATTTGATTCTTACCAGCGATTAGTGTCAGGCCCAGAACTGACAAAGGGTTGATGAAAAAATGAAGAACTAGCTCAGACATGGATTTTGGGCTTCAGAGCAGGAGCCATGCACAAACACTCAGCTCTTATTCAGAGGAGGTTTGCGCCTAAGCTTCCCAGGCTCATCACAGGTCCCATGAACTCCCATCAGCATCACCAGAGGTATCACTGAACAGACTTCAAGGTACCAGACAAGTATCTGCACTGAGACTGGAGGCACAACAACACTGCAGAAAAGGAGAGGACTGACGGAGGACCAGGAAAATACTAATGAGGAATGAAAACTGATGACTGACCACTGACTATACTTGGAGACTGACTTTCTGTGGATAATACACAGCCCTTTTTGATATTACAGACCAGAATAACCCTGGGATTGAGCCAGGTGCAACCAAGTTGACCCTGGCTAAATCCGATTTCAGTGCAGGTTTTCCACTCTGCCAAAGTTGCCCCTCAAGGGCCGAAAAGTTGCTTTGGGGTGCAGCGTAGCGCGTCCGGCCCAGGCAGGACTCCATCCTGCTGACGCCAAACAGCACCTCTGCTTGGCGCTGGTTTGCTAACCGACAATTAGTTCCTGAAGATAGTACTCCAAAATATGGGGCACACTAATGAAAAGCACGTGAAAACATCGACGTGGGCTTCCCATTGGCCTTTTTTTTAATTTTCACACTCCTTGATCTATGAAGTATTTTAACTTTGAACCTTTCAATGCCTGGGATTCATTGAGGTTTCCCAAGCAGATTTTCTTACGCGTCATGCAAAAGTTAATTCGTAGATTTCTTGAAGATACTTGTTTGGCTGAAATCCACGAGGGTGATGCGTTTATTGTCAGCAAATGTCCAATAATTTATATCGGGAAAATCCTTCGTCTCAAGAATTATTCTTGGTTCAAGAAGCGCACTTGCATTCTTATCTTTCAAATAAAATGTGTTTTTAGAAAGGACGTTGAAGTTGAAGAGATCCGCAAGCTCAATTCATATCTGATGATGCTTCTTGTTGGTGGGCAAAAAACCTAGCGTACTCTCGACTCGGTATATTTTTGACGATGATGTATGATTCTCTGTCAAAGTTTTTGAAAGAATGATCCAGTACCAAATTGCCAGCATATCACAGCAGTTCCAAACGTTCCAAAATATTATATATTGTAAAAAAAAATTCTTCGAAGTTTTTCCAGCGTCAAGTTTTTTTCTTGATTAAGATACATGTTCAACTATGAGTAAAGCCCCCACGATAAGTGGCAGTTTACTCAGCAGTAAGCAAAATCTGGAGTTGAAAGGTCAGCGCAAAAATTATTCTAACGCTTCAACAGTCGCAGAAGGGATATCGTTGTTGGAATAAATATATATTCCAAATTGAATATATATTTAATTCCTTTGGCGCATAAGTGATTGTCAAATCGATAGCTTTTTTTGTGGCAAACTCACTGATCTCCCACCTGCAAATGCATTTCCGCTCAAGGCTTTATTGAAAGCACTTCCCTTCGTTGTTCCCCATTTAAAAGAGAGCCGCAGGTGCGAAACTCTTCTGTTTCTACCTTCAGTTTTCTTTATTTTCCATTCTACGCAAGATAGGGATTGCGAAGCAGGGATTCTATGATCACACAACTGGCAGTCCTCTAGTCGTTAGCGCATCTGTGCTACAGCGTATTCCGCACGTCGCAATCCGATTTGCTTTGCTTCTCTCCTCGCCGCTTTTCCGAGGGTAACCGGAAGATAATCGAACAATTTTGGCGCTTTCCGTGGAAATGCAATCATCTTATTACGCACGTACATTAGGAAATTTCCCGTGCGTTCCACCTGAATACAGAGAAATACAAAGCGCTTATGCCTCCACCTGCCCTATAGCATGAATTTTCTTGTTTTTGGACTCATGGAAAAATTGTATTTACCTCCAACCTTTCACATCAAACACTCGAAAAAAATGGAGTTCGTCGGCTGCGACACCAAATTGATAAAACTAGCAGGAATTGAAATCGCTTCGGGTCAGCATGCTTATGTTATATTTATTTTTAAACCACAGAGAAAAATACGTGGTGTCGGGGATATTTAAAAATTTGTGTAGTGTTTTTGTTAAATTCATCGTTTTAAGGTCAAAATGATGTGAATACAAACTGTGTCAAGATTCCTGAGATGAGACACAGTTTCTCCTTAGGTACGTCTCCAGAAGAAAGTATTTCCCTTAAGAATTGAGTGAAACAATAGGTTAATTTAGCCAAATGTTTGTGAAGACTCAACTTTAAAATCGGTTTTTGCAATTTTCCTGAATAGTGAAAAAGGATTTTTTCAAAATACGCACACGAGCTTGATATTAATTGCTCCAGTCGAAGAATGAGTCAGAAAGCAAAACTTTTCCTAATACCATACGGAAAAGATGATGCTCGCAAAAAACGAACCCAGTTTCGGCGTTGTTCAGTATTATGTTCGTAATGTTTTTCTGAGTGACTCCATTGCTGTTGGCCAGCAAAGTAACGTATTCTGAAAAAAATTACGGAAAATGAACCTGATAATCTTCTGCAGGTGCAGGATCATGAAACTTGGACCGACGCAGCAATGAAATTACATGAAGAGAATGGTCTGTGCTCCACCGGAAAATGGCAGCTGATCATTCAATCATCGCTCGCGGAATTGCTCCCTCCGGTAATCGTCAATTGCGTCGTGGGATGTTCATGTGTTTGCTTCAAGCATTTCCCCTCGGGCTTCGTATGCTAATGCATATTCTCGGTATTCAGTTAGGATACTTATGAACGGTGTTGATCTGATCTGAGCGTATTAACCCTTGCCTCTAAAGGGCTCTAGAGGACGCCACGGCTTCCTAGTTCTGGTCCCTGAGTCATAACCTCTCGCTTAGTCCTGAAACTAACTTACGCAAAATGAATATAGGGGTCTGCTGGTCTTTCGCTAACTTCGCAATTATCAGCGTACCTTATGCCATCATGCAGTGTTCACTTCCCACTCTGATTAAGCGGTTCGCGAAAAATATCGAAAATTCGTGATTTCAAATATTTATATACGTTCAAGCACATCGTCCGTTTTGCACTCAACAATAATCATTTATATTGACTGGCCGCACAGAGGTGAAGAACTGTCCCGGATTTTGAGGATACTCTGTTCATAATTAAAAAAATGGCGCTTGAAGAATCAACTGTTATGCGTGGGGGCGAACATTTTAGTGAGCACATTAATTAAACAGTAATTAAAGTTGGTGAATGGACTGGCACCCCGAAGTGAAATAATGCACGGGATTTGTCAAAGGTTTTTCCGATGATCTACATTGGCTTACTTTGAGGCCTTTGCAAGGTCCCTTTCTTTGAGCACCTGCAAAAGTGATACGGTTTTAACGGAGGCCTAAAGTATAGAAAAGAGAGGAAGAAAGTTTATAGCCGGTGTAAGATCAGTCTTTGCATCCAATCCGGCAATAAAAGGTTGGCCGTATCTGAGTTCAACTGATCTTGTTTTAGGAGAAGGTGCAGCTTTTGACGAAGTTTATTACCGTAAGTATTCATGCTTTTTGAATTGCCTTGAGCAAGAATGTTTTTATTCGCATTGTTCTAAACTGCATTTGACTCAAAAACTAAACAATGGTAGTATCCTTGCGATAAGACCAGCGAACAAATGATAAATACTTGTAAATCATGTCAATTTTCTCTGAAAAAATATGTCAGCGTTTTGGCTCAAAATCTAGAACTTCCACTCGGATCCACGTCGCGAAAGATTTGGAGACTTTGAAGATTGAGGTTTTTCCCATTTTTCGATAGAGCTTAGGAGAAAAGCTAATGAAAAACGATAAATCAAATTCCCGAAAGGTCAAAAGATGCATTCTCTTATAAGCCTGATTTTTTTCGGGTCCGAATGCGTTCTCCATTACGTTACTTGGTAAGACGTTAGGTGTGATTTTTCTGCGGCCAAGATGTGGAAAAGCTCCGTCAAGCACTGATAAGCTTCTTGAATATTCGGGACGTGAAGCGTATACCGAACGCAACCAATGCGATGTACTTCAACTTATATAAGGGAGGAAACCCGAGAAATCGTTTTCACTGACAGACCATGTTTCACTGAAGCAGAATGACGCCAAAATAGTCAGTTCTTTTTAGAAAACACCGACTCATTGATGAAACCCCGGCAAATTTGATATGAAACAAGTAAACAACTGATTTACATTGTCTTCACGAACCAGGAATTCTTCGGGTTGTTGTTGTTTTAACCTTCCTTTTAGGAAATTTTTTTCCGCCAATGGCTTAAATAACTAAGAGTCGGAAACGGACTTCTAGGCTCGTGGACTTTTAAGTACTGACGAAGTTACTTAATTTCGGAATAAAGAAGGATGAAATTTAAAAAAAGGACTTAAAAGTAATAAGGCAGAGAAATCCTAGACTTGGCGCGTTAAAATTTTGAAATTTTTTTTTCGTTGATGCTAGAATTAATCTGCACTCTGTAGCCGCAGTTTTCATTATCCTCATTTTTTACCAGGCTAGCAAAAATATGAAAGTACGTAAATATGAATAATGACAAATTTATAAAGCAGTCCAAAACCGGAATATTCAAAACTTTTATCTGTGGCGTATATCATTCTGTTCAGAAAATATAATACTCATACTTTCATGCGTAACGTCAATTTTTTCATTTGAAAAATTACTATTTCCACTCCGGTGCATTTGGCATACTTTTTTTGTAGGCCGTCCAGTCTTTTTTTTTTAGCAGCTGTGCCATGTGAGTATTCGTTAAAAAATAATTTTTAAACTTTCATCTGGAGTTCTAGACAGTTCGTGGTGCATGAAAACAAATTTTACGAGGAGATGGGAAACTGCGAGCGTATAAGCCCAACAACAACAAAATTGGAAGGAAAATCCTTTAAAAAAAGGCGGTTACCGAATTTATTGATTCTCAGCCTTTGCCTGAAGATCCGAGCACCTGAAAATTCATGACTGCTTCAATGAATTAAATGGAATCAGGAAGGATGAAATTCAAAAAAGACCTGAGAATATGGCAGAGAAATCCTAGACTTGGCGCTTTAAAATTTTGAAATATTTTTTTCGCTGATGCTAGAATAAATCTGCACTCTGTATAGCCGCAGTTTTCATTATCCTCATTTTTTTTTACTAGGCTAGCAAAAATATGCAAGTACGTAAATATAAATAATGACAAATTTATTAAGCAGTCCAAAACCGGAATATTCAAAACTTTTATCTCTGGCGTATATCATTCTGTTCAGAAAATAAAATACTCATACTTTCATGCGTAACGTCAATTTTTTTCATTTGAAAAATTACTATTTCCTGCACTCCGGTGCATTTGGCATACTTTTTTTGTAGGCCGTCCAGTCTTTTTTTTAGCAGCTGTGCCATGTGAGTATTCGTTAAAAAATAATTTTTAAACTTTCATCTGGAGTTCTAGACAGTTCGTGGTGCATGAAAACAAATTTTACGAGGAGATGGGAAACTGCGAGCGTAAATCTTCGAAGCGTGCAACATGTTTTCCCGACGTCGCGCATCGTTTCCTGTGGCAGAAAAAAATGTACCACCCTGACAACATAACTGACAAAAAGTTGGAAATCTTAGTGATGAATTCCGAGATATTATTCCCGTCGTTGAGTTCCCGCTCCCAAATAAGATTGAGCCATGGGCGGTAACCTATCGTGCCTTGTTGTATTAGCATAGAAATGAGCATTAGTTCCCGGCCCTTCGGGGAGGACTGGGATGTTGAATATCCTTTGCCCGCCGAAAATTAGCGTCTCGAATGAGACGTTCTATGAAGAACGTCGATTGTAAGACCGGGAGTGGGTTGAAGAGAGCCCAGAATATTCTCTCTTTTTTTTTGCAAAAAGCTCCATGGAATCCCTCAAGATTTCTTTTCCGTTTCTTCCTCAGCATTAATAAATTACCTCATTAACGACCGAGGATCCGCACTTGGCTGCCGAAAGTATCCGTCTTTAGTGGGGAAAATCTGAGACTCATATCTTTCGATGTATATACGCCGGAAGAACAGAATCAGGATGCCCTCAAATGCGAAAACGAAGTTCATTATCTTGCATTTTGAAGCTGCTGCATTTTCGAGAGTTTTGATTGTATTTATTTTATCAAAAAGAGGATTCATTAACGGAATGATACTTCCGGAGAAAATCACCATCGAACCAAGTTTGAGGCGAGGAATCACAATTGCCAAATTTGACGTTAATTGATGGTTATCCATAGATGAATATCTTCTTTGAAGAAATTCTTAGAACATTGACCCATTTATTCCAATATTTGTCTTGTTTGATAGTTGATCCTCAACCTCAACTGTGTTAAACTTTCCGCGAATTTTCGAGGAAATTTCCTTCAAGCAAGGATCAAAATCTAAATGCATAATTTTACATGTATGGTGTTTCATGTTTTTGATGCTTCTATTAGTTTGAAGAATTCTGAGAAACGAAATTATTTTCAGAATTTGTAAATTCGCTGATTTAAATAGGCGATAAAACATTGCATATTGTTCTTGTTCTGTTGGGGAAAATTACACAACCTGCAGTGTAGATCCACTCACAAGTCACAAGTCTTAAAAAATGGAGAAATGTTTCAAGTACTAGATAAAAATCATCCTATACTCCTCAAAAACACTTGATTTCGATGTTCGGTCTTTATATTTGATTCCCTCCTGATGACAAATATAAAAGCTGCAGCTAATCTAGCATTCATTCAACAATGTGTCCAAAAAATTACTTCTCCGTCAAATTTATGGAAACCCCAACACACGAAGAATCACTTCACCTTTCATTCCGATTCAATCCATTACATCAAGATTCCTCTGTTTCGAATACTGCAGTACATGTTGAGAATTATGAAATTATTTTTACCGATTTTTAATGTGGTATTGTGGAACATCTTCAAAAATAATTTTGGAACATTCATAAACAAAGTTCCCATTAACAATCGGTTCGCTTTTCCTTTTTTTTTAAATTATTTTTAGAGGCCATCTGAACATAGTAAAGTACAGTACCTGAAGTGTTCCTAAAAAGGAACTTCCGGTGGTATTTCTGATTTTTGTATGAAGTGTAGTATAAGAACTCTGAGAATATTCACGACGATTTTGGTATAATCACTTTCTTTTCTTACACACCACAATCCTCGACTAACTTTCTCAGGCGATCCCATGCGGAAAATTTTCACAGGAAGGAAAAAAACTTGACAGGAGAGTTTTTTGGCCTGGATCTGCACCCAATTACACAGAAGGAATAAATTGGTACAGATAGGGTGAGCATTCAGAGAAATATCATTTAAGGTTAGTCAGGGAATCTCCCGCGGTCTCCGTCAGGCTGCGGGAAGCAACTGCCTGTTTTTCGCAACCCGCAGCCTGGGTACATTTCTCTTCCCAGCCGGGGCCTGCGGTGCCGGGATCCCAAGGGGTCCGCGCGGGTCGGAGCATTTGCAGGGAAAAACCAGCACCGAGTCCACCAATCGCATTGTTCATGCGATCAAGACCACTTACTCAAGTTTGGTACTGTAGTTTTGTCCAACACTGCAGTACTGTGAAACGTGGATTTGAGACCACCCAGGACAAGGAAACATGGTCTCGTTCCGCGGGTGCAACATTTCCGCTGGACAGAGCTCTGTTTGAAATCCTATTGCTGCGCCGTTTCGATGATAACATTCTTAGAATGAATGATTTTGCGGGCGATCTGAGTCACAACGAATGTCTTCAATAAATTACAAAACGCCTCACTGACAATGTTCAAGGTCTTGCAACTGTGTTTAAACGAAAAACTTTATTTTAAAATGCCGATTTTGATATACTGCATGTGTTACGCATTTTGAAAGGCGCCATAGAATTTCAACAATTGAGCGAGTATTTTTCCGAGGTGGGATTTCCTGTTTTGGATACGATTTTTGGCCAGAGAAAGGTAGGGCGTTCATCGAGTTTTGGAATGGATTCATCATTATTTTGAAGATCCTGATGCCGCAACTGAGACGTAAAAGAAGATTCTCCACGGATAAAATATGTCATTTATTCGACTTTCTCGATTTTCGGCTTAGAGAACAGAAACATTGAGGCTGACTGGAGGAGGATATATTACGTTGAACTTCCCCTGATTTGTTTCCTGGAATCGTCAGAAAATTGCTGTGGAAAGATAATTTTTTGCATATTTTTGCAATATCATCTGAAAACGACCTGCCATTTCGGTGGCAAATTTTTCGAGCCTTCTGGCTTTTATTGCCAAGAAGTTGGGAGATTTCTCGAATTCTTTCCAACACTCGCTCCTTCTTGCTTCAATTTCCCATGCTTCAACTTCTCTGCTTAAAATTGCAGATGAACCAAACTTCAGAAGCATTGATTCACTTCGAATGAAATGCGTAGTTTCTTGGACGTTTTCTTTGGAATGTCTTCTGAGAAAAAAATTTGTCTTCCAATGAATACGTAAGCCATGAGTCCCAGCTGTAGTTTAGGTCAAATTTGAATGTTGGACAAGATTATCTCAAGGTTTAAGCAGTATATGAGATTCTACTTATTCGTGTATTCAGTATCTCGTTTAATTTAATCATTCCCGCGGGGTTCCACCACAGATACTCGGTGAACAGCACCAAAGTCCGTTCGTGTCGCGAAGTCTATTCATCAGGCCAGTAAAAAATCTGAATATGTTAATCTTACTGTGTCATTCTTAGTGTGAAATTGTACTGCATTTGGAATGAACATGTTAAGAATATAATGATGACTCAATGTGGCTATTTCCTTGTTTTGTTGAGAACGGCTTTCTTTACCCACTAAGATATGTTCATCTCCAGAAAAATGGAACTATAATATCCTATTTTTTTATGACTGACACTATATTTACTGATAATGACAACTCCCCTTTTTCGAATCCAGTGAAGACGGGTCACAGCTGTTTGTTTTCGAATAGACCGACAACAACTTGCCGAACGGACTCGTCACACAAGATCATAACTTTAGTTCAAGCTTTTTTTTTGGAAACGGTTGGCTATAATTGTTACATTGATGCGCAGCAGTCGCTACTCATTTCATTCGCAATTTCCTTGACGGGTGCGATTCACAGCCCAGTACAGACGGCGTATGAAAGGGATGAAGAGATTTAACTTATGATTCAGTTTCAAAAACACACCTACGCTAGGATTGCATATATACCATATTTACTCGAGCAAAGGCCGTACGGTTTCACACCCGGGAAATTCGTTAAAGTCTTGAGTGCGGCTTAATTTCCAGATATATTTCCTAAATACGAAAACAAGACAAACTAAAACTGTATTGCATAAAAAGTGCATATGATATTTTTCAGAACGCATTCCTTGGTGTTTTCTCGTGATATTTCAGTAGTTTAATGCGTGCATCAATAACTTGAAAGTTTTTTTCTTTAGTTATTTGGCTGTAGAGTTACCTTTACATCGCATCTGAGGCAATCACTGGTCTCCTGAAGAAAAACTGCAAAACACGTCTTAAAGAAGGTATGGAAAAGTTTGCGTGCATATTTTCATGGACGACTGAAGCGTAACTTCCGTCTTGTCCTTCAAGCAGGTTTAAAACTTCTGAGCGAATTTCAAGAGCACTCATCTGTAAACCACATCAACAATTGTCCAAATAAGAACATATTTGATTGACTTTTTTTAAGGGCAGCTTTAGTGATACAGTATTTAAAACGCTGAATCTCGGTTGTGGGACGAGGTACAGTATTGGCACATCTATTCAGACAATGCAGAATAATTTACCTTGAATTTGTGGAAACCCTTGATGTTTCCAGGTCAAAGCTACGCTTGTTGTGCCAGTTTTCGAAGAGCACGCATTTCAAATTGAAAAGAGCTTTGTTTTCGAGAAGAAACAGGAAGCAATCATAGCCCTTAAAATTCCTGGTGATGCGCTGGCCCGGATCCCCCATCCGAATAGAACGTGTGCTATATATGATCAACGTGCTGTTAGTCAGATTTATCTCCAGGAATAGACCATACCATGTCCTTGAGTGTGTATGCAGTTGAAGGCCCAGGAATGACATGAATTTCCCCGTTCCGTGCACATCCTTGTTCTTGGCGGTTCAAAAAATTAATGAAACCTTTGTTCACATCAGTTATCGGAACCTCCTCTTGAGGTTTCATCTTGGTTTCCATTTTTTGCCGAATACTCTTGCCTTCTCGTTTAAATTTCGCCGATTTCACTCTGTTCATAAATGTAGGACGAGCAAAAATCCAGGTAGCAACTGCGGGTGCACCCTGCAGCTATTTCAAGGAACATATGTAAATGCTGGAAACATTGAACACATTAAGAGCAGAAAATGCTGTCAATGCCCGCATGGAATGTTTATTGCATTTCATCGTTTAAATTTAAACATAAATTTCATCACGACAAATATCATTTCAATGAACTGCAGAATTGAAAAAAGCCTTATCAAAGCCTTCCGAACGGCCGCAATGATATTCGAATTTATTTCGAATTTATCTTCATTACAGCTATAACAAAGCTTTTCTCTGGAACCAATGGATTTTTGTAACAATATTTTCCAGTAACTTGAAAACTGAATTTTCCTGATCATATATAGAAGAAAATCTAGAGTAAGCCAACAGGAAATCTCGGGGGCTTTTTTGTGACAGGATTTGTGTCTATCTCATTTTTTCTGTGGGCCACTTGATCTCAAGTCCAGCATCAAATTGCACCCTTTCCAAAAAAATATAAAAAACTAGTACTGTACTAGATTTTTAGAACCTTCGACCAGAAAACTTACAGTCCACTTAAAACTTAGAAGAACGAAAGTAACACACAACTGCAAGCATAATCCTCGTAACTATACTGTTCAAGCAGAAACACTAAAACTTGCATGATCCTCTCATGAAAACTTGTTAAACCCCATGATTCCTCTATGATCTGCGTAAAAATTTGTTTCGCAGATTATAAGTATAGAAACATCTTCAAAAAACGACGGTCATCGTTGAATTACGAACGAAAATGCAAAAAAACAAAAAAATTCTCAATAGCAGAACGATTGATGAGGTTATTTCTTCTGCGCACTCTTCTCGCGTCAGCCGAAGATGCAAACGTCGAGTTTTCCTGAAGCGTCGATTCCAGCTGCTTAGCGTGTTCCCATTTATGATTGAACGCGCGCAAATAAAGCAGGAAAACACTAGACCTTTTCTTTCTCTCACGGAATCACGATCGCGAAAAAGACGTAGCCCACGATGTTTCATTTATTTCCACATCATAGAAAGAATCCCGACCATATGACTGACGTGTAGGGGAAAGGGATATCCTCGAACCCCAAATGCGGTGTAGGCGCATGAAGTAATTGTGAGCCAGACCGTCGAGATGCGATATGATCTTTTGGCAAAGAGTGATACACCTCCAGAGCGTGTATATTTTAACGGCGATGAATTGGAGTTGAAGTAACATCTGCTGGCTGAAACGAAGTGCGTATGTAGTAGAAAAATGTCTCGTATTTCTCATACGATGAGCGACGGAAAATGGTAGTTTTTGCAACAGAGTTCGGGTCATTTGCGGCGTCAAAAAGCGCCGTGTGATTGATGCTCTGAATAAACGAGCGTTTGAAACTTCGTCCCTTTGCAAAGAGCAACTTTTCCGCGATGCCGACGTCAGGACGCCTTTCATGTTTTATCGCCCGTTTCGACTCTGGATGGATCAACATGGCAAAAGTTCGTCAAACAACTCTCTCAGCAAAAAAAAAAACCCTATTCAACCATAAAATGTCGTTTCTCCTATTTGCCGTATGTTGAACTCCAAGGAAGAGAATCCGTCATTAATGGCCGAAATGACTCTCTGTTCACACCGCCAGGACAAGCGTGGTACATACGACCATGTTTTTATTATTGGTAAAAAATTATCAGAGGCAAAAATATGCGTAGAGAAGCTCCAGAATTAAACTACACTCCTTATCCGAAGTTTGAGGAGCTCTTCTCGTAAATCCTGAACATTGTTATTTCATATTTATGGCATTCAATTCATAACTCAACGCTTCATTATTGATAGGGTACATTCTGTTTTAGGAAGCTTAAAGAATACAACTGATTTTGCACCCTTGACAGTTGGATGAGCACTCATTTCTCTGTTTGCTGAAGCTTTATTAAAGTCCTTATCGAGACCAAATTTTAAAGGAGTCTCCACCCCCCCCCCCCGCCCCTTTGTAAACTATTTAATCGGCACAAGCTACAATATTGTATATCCTTTGGGAATCATCCACATTCTTTCCCTGGCTTCGTGTCTGCTTGTAACACTGCATCTTTCGAATCCAGAAAAAATTCTTACAAACGCTCTTTGCAGAGATCAGTCTAATGTATACTGATCTGTACAATGATTATATGGATCTCATCTTCACGAAGACGGACATCCCATGATCATTCCCAGGATTATTTCCATTATCCGTTCAACAAGCCGGGAGCAGAGAGGAAATCCCAGAACTCAGATAACAGATACAAAGTTCCTGGAAGTACTCAAGTGACTCTTGTTTAAGAATAAAGTACTACACATGGATTAAGGAGTACGATAAATGGGCTTCCGAGTGTCTAAATACGGCATTGGATTGAATGCAGGTTTTGCCCGACCTGTGCTAACCCCAACTGGATCATTAATGAAGATTTTAACTTGAAGCTTGTTATAATTTATTGCAGTCGACCGTGCAAACATCAGTTTATATGATCAGCAATAACTGGAACAGCGCGGTCTGTCGGAATAACATGCGTTGAAAACAATTACATCGATCCCAGTGTGTTTCCGTTTCATTACTTTTACGAAAATTAATTTGAGCCTGCACTGAGTTGGATCGCAATTGAATAGCGAGGTTGATTTATTTGCGAGACGAGTCGGGTCGTAAGCGGGTTCTTATAGTCACCCCGGGTTCCTCGTCAATGCGGGTCACGGTTAACGTCGGTTTCCAGCATTTTCCCGGCGAGAATTCTTGATTGATCCGAGTTCATTAGCAGCAGCATTTCCCGACGCGTATTTTCGGATAAGTACGACGAGCAGCCGCAGGTATTTCCTGAAAGTTCTCGGTGAAAATCCCTGGAGAACAACAGCATGTCTTGTGGATGGGAAGCGCTCATGAGCCTAGTCCAAGACATGGATCCCCTTGTGACGAGGATACGCCGAACCCGTTTGCAGCAAGAAGTCTGCGGCCATCTGAGGCATCCTCATTGTTTCCTGGTGAATTCAGATACTCGAGCCACTGATATCTATTGATGACCTGCAAATGCGCAGATCCGTCGGAAAATACTTTACCTCGGTTGTTCGAATAATTGCCCACATAAAATGCATACCCTGATCGCATAGTAAAACAAAACACTCAATTTGAGTGTTTTCAGAGCATCAGCAAGCCGACTGTTATCATGCACAACATTTCAAATTATGAAAATGTATACCTCTGATCACCTATCTAAGTTATTTGTAGCGCTGGGAGTTCAAAAATAGTGTTGAACCTTCATCATTCGCGCTATAGTGACTTCCTGCAGATATCCAGATACGATATTAGAGCGATCATTGTAAAAATATCATTTATATTGACTGAAGCAACAGGTTTCTCAAATTCCTACGAACTTTTAATTGAATGATATTTTAAAATGATTTTATGATTATCTCCTGGTGTTATAATAAATTTCTATCTCACCTTTCTGATTCGCAAAATTTATTCTTTTTACTTGAGTACATTTGCAGTAAATGTGGAAAGTAACCTGAGGGAAATACAGCGCGACGAATATAAATTATATACGCCACACTGTTTGGTCCGATCAACTCAAAATGTATGCACGGAATTTACAGTTTATTGAAGCCCAGATTATAGAGGCTCTATTGTAATACTTTCTTCCTGGATGGGGATTGAAATCGCTGTTCCATGGCCTTAAGCGCAAAATCTGCTTGGAAGGAGTGCGTTGTTCGCCAGAGCGTTCGACTGTTATCGGACGGGAAAGCTTAGCAAGAACAGGCGTTCGAACAATGTTTCTTTTGTCCAGTGTTCCTCTGTGTATTTATTCCGATTCCCGAAAATAATGACAAAAAAGATATAGAACGGAAAAATGCACCAGGGCATAACGAAAAATGAAAAAGAATTCCGTGATTTCCTCACGGTATTGCTCAGTATGAAGATTCCGCGCGTATTTCTAAGCGAAGCATTCATGAGCAGGTAAATAATGGGCTTGGGGACCCCGTGGCCAATGAAATCTTGCATTCATGAGAATCGTGACATGCATGCAACCTTCTTTCAATCCGATCTACGATAATTATTTACCAAGAGTAACATACTCTCTATCATGCTTTCGTGAGAACTTCATTGAGCAATCTGGCATGACCTCTGAAAATTTATTTGAAATACTCCTGGAGAGTCGTAGCTTTACCCTGTAGATGTCAGTAGCTGTCAGAGTTTTCGTACGAATTCAGGTCTCTTAGGCCTTCGTCGTGAAATCGTCAACATATGTTGTACTTTGTTCACTATAGATGTCGCTGTCAGAACAAATATTTCGATTTCTCGAGATGCAGCTCGTGATGCTAAGAAAAATACTTGCCATGTTTCGTAAATAACGACAATCATTGAAATTTTCATCTCAGTCATAATTTTGCGTGGAAATCATAGACGTCTGACGTTACAATACATCGGATTGGTCACAATAACCTAATGTTTCCCTGCTAAAACAGATGTAAAAGCCGCACCCTTCATCACAGCGTTGGTAATTTTCCTTTTTCAACATTTTCTGGGGATAAATTTAGAAGTGTCATACAGTATAAGTGCAACAGCAAAAATTGAAATTAAAATGCCTATAAATCGAAAATTAGAGGAAAGCTTCGCGATTTCTTAATGACCGCAAATGTGGAGGATAATGAGTTTAATCCATAGAAGGACGTAGTTCGCTGTACGAATCGTTTGTCATTCGGGGCGTCATTTTCCGAATGTCATTCACACAGGAAAACAACGTCCCCCAAACTGAGAGGTCCAAAATGAAGAAAGTAACGCAAATAAAAATGGCTTTTTAATTTTAAGTCACGAAATACTGGAATTTTTATCGATAATTTTCATATGAGATTCCCTGAAAGCGAGTTCCTCCATGCCATTCATTCACATCGGCATGGACGATTTTCTAAAAGTATGAAAAATGAACGAATCAAGACACGGCCGACGTAATTGGCCAAATGTGCTGACCATGCAGACCAGAGGCATTGAAGTTTGTAGTCTTCGAATTTAATCATCACTTCCATAAAGAAATCATATGCCTCATAATGAGGGTTTCGATTAGCTATATTTTCGATATGTATCATTCCTCACGCATTTGCTGCTCAAGAAAATCTTATTCACTGCAATGCATCTAATTTCAGGTAATTTTAATGCATTTTAGTGAAACGATGAAATCATTACAGCCTTCTTGGTTTTTAAATATCTTCGGATGATTTTCGTGTAGCTTCGTTTTTGCCCAGGATCCTTGCAATAAAGAGCCATTCAACCATCATCGATAGAACGTATCGTTATTTCATTTCCGTTCATCTGCTTTCATTGCAGCCTTCAATTGATGGATTTACCAGTTTAAATTTCAGAATGCTCTACCCACTAATCTTAGCTGAAAATTTCGATTATCAAACGACGTTTCCAAAGGAATCCTCTGCACAATCAAGAACATCATTGGAGAGACATTTCTTATATTTTGAAGACATTGTAGAGCACCTTAACTTCGTTTTGCACCTCTTGCCCGTCGGTTTTAAACATTTGAATATCTCTTGCTGGTTTCTTTTTCAATCTGGCCTGATGAGGAAGGTCTTTGAATGCATTTCAGGAAGAATAGATTAAATGTTGAAATAAACGTCAGCCCTTTTTGGCGAAACAGAGCCCGAATAGCAAAAACAAAATGAGAACAATCCCAGCATATATTCCAAATAAAGTATTTAAAAAATACGAATCGTGCTGAAGTAACAGTGATACTGTTTAGGGAACGACCAAGTGGTAACGGGATGCTTTCCTCGTCGCAGGCAACCCCGAATTCCCATGCTACTGTATTTCCCACAGGAACCCGTACTTCGGGCGCGCGCTGGGGGCCCCGCGTTCGGAAATAAATAAAATTAAATGATGGGGGGGGGGGGGGGAACCCAGCTTTCCGACATATTTTTCAAAATTAAAATTCCTGGCGTACGTACGAAGGAGACAGCCTCCACCGCCACGACGCTTTCGTCGGCAATTGCGTTCCCGATTTCCAACCGCATTCACTTAGTCATTCTCCACAGCAGACGAAGCATAAGGTAATTACTGTCACTCTCGCTGATCCCTTCGCAACCGGAATTAGGGCCGTTGCGACTCACGTCGTCTGCGGGCACTTAATCGGATCCACCCGTGGCAGCGGATACAATCCATCCTGGTTCCGTTATCCGCGACCGGTGCCCAGGTCGTGGGTGCAGCCCGGGAATTAGATCAGTGCCGAGCCCGGCAGAAGCGAGGCTGATATGCATTCTTGATTTCGCCGGTACGCTTTCTGGTGTTTTATTCTACGGATTTAAAATGTTAGTACGCTTATCATCGGGGGTACGAGAGGCGATTGCTATATGGTGCGCGGAATTTTCTATGGGGAAAAAGTAAGAATGTTGAAGCGGGTCTCTCGTATTCATGACTCAAGTTAAAGCCATCTGAGAAATAGAGAATGGGGCGGATGATCGATCGGAAAATGGAGGTACAGGTTCTCAACCAGTGCCTGGAGTACCGACGGACTCATCCGTGACCACTACAGGAGAATTGAAGAAATACTTTTTGATGCAATAAAATTTTTATCTTTTGAACTTTTAGTGTGAAAAATTAAGATTAGTTCCACCAAATAAGAAGATCCCACAAAATATGAGTCTACTGTTTCCTTAATTCAGAATCATAACTATAAACAGACTTCAGAACTATAAAATACAGGTTTAAAAGATAATAAGTAACATTTGAAAAACAGAGTTATACTAGAGAGAACCCTTGAAACATGGAAGAGCCCTGTGGTACTTGTAAAGTGTATGTGGTTGTGACATGAAATTGATACAGTAGAAGTCGAGAAACAAATTCAAAACTCTGATTTTCACCTTTTGGAGAAAAAGAGACCGACTGATTTTCAAAATATTTCGACGCTTTAATTCCAGACAGGTTTACAAAAGACAAAAAACGCACAAGATCAGATTCAATTCCCATCCCACAGTGTGCGAGACGAAATAAACCCTTGTCAGTTTGACAGCAAATCCACGATGGTATTTCGGCAAGAGGAAAATGCAGTTTATCACAACAAAAGAAATAAAAAAGACCATCCAATAACGCACATTTTTCTCATGCGTCCGACCGTCGTGGCGAACGTCAGAGAACTTGTTTCGGCAACATGAGCTATTTTCACGGTTCATGATCTCCTCGAACAGCAACAATAAAGCATACTAGATGCTAGAACACCAACAAAAAATTCTCAATTCACAAGCATCATTGGTTTAACTCGATTTGTCCCCACAATGGTCAGCCGAATCCTTTCAATGTGATACAAAATCATCCAAGATTTCCACTTTATGGCCAAAATCCTGTGCGGAAAAAACCTTAAATCGGCGGAATAGAAATCTTTGGCTGGGAATGCTCTCCACGAGCACGTATAGTTTTTCTTACTTGTAAAGCTTCATTTTTCTACTGAAAAATTTTTAAAACACCAGGACAACTCTTGGGGCAACGTTTCTTCTTGCAACGCAGACTTTGTTACATTTTCCATATGATTCTGAATAATCCGAAAACAAGGCTTTGGAAGAAAGCTTCCATGGCAGGTTGCCATCATCACCTTGTAAAAATTGGATCGGACACACGAGAAAAAATAACTAAGATTTCCACTTGATGGGCAAAACCCAGGGCGAAAACGAAATAGAAGGAGAGAACTTCGGGTTGGAATTCTCTCCACGAACGAGCACGAAAGCACCGGTTCATTCGTCGCGAGTAATTTCACCATGAAGCCGGCCACCAATAAAGGAACTCGCTCGTTCCGGAAGAGTACGCGTCGCCTGAATGTGCTCCACGGGGAGCCTCTCCGCACCAGTCTTCGGAACGATTTCCCGAACAATCCACTCGCTTAATTGAGCACCAATGTCTAAGCAACGCCGAATTTCACTCCAATAAAAAGAAACACATAGTCTTTCCAATAAAAACGCGAAAAGCCATTCCGGGTTTCAATCTTCTTTCTTCTTTTTTTTTACATCCAACAACCTGTACGTAAATTTGATTTTTTTTTTCAGACACAAGTATACATTACCCGGAACATTGGAAAGCTGAGTACCGGAAAACAACTTCTCCAGGACCACTGAATGCATTCACACGCGTTGTTCTTTAAAAGCGTACTTGAAAGCTTTTATCGAATACGTATGCTGTCAAATACTGTCGGAACAGCATCTGGAAGAAACTCATTCGAGCCTTTCGCGAGAAAATCGTGATTTCTGCTACTCGGAACTTTACTGAATGCATCAAATAAAGCATCATGGCGTTCGGCGAAAAGAGGAAATTGAATAAATACAAGAAATGTCTGGTCTTCGCGCGGTTTGCAGCATTCAACAGGGACTACGGTACTTTAAATTCCTTGAATGATCAGATCAAGCGGAAAGAATATTTTCCGCCTTCCACATTGAAAAATAAGTTGCTCAACTTTCCGAAAATCATTGAGACCAAAAAATATCATCCCCAATAATCGCTCCCTTTTTCTTGACACGGCGGATGACTTCAGAACACGGTTCTCTCAAACATTGTTTCACGTAACACTTTCCAGGAGCTGGAGCTCAGCGGCTCCTGGAAAATTTAAAAGGAAAAAGGACAGAAATGAATCACTTTGGTGTTTCAGGTAAAGGGTCGACAAAAAAATGAAAACTTTATGTGCTGAACTATCCGTAACCGAATTCCCTGGCGATGCAAATGGAAAATTAAAAATTTGTACATACCCCACCAACAAGAAAAGGAACACGATGCACAACTGAAGGTAAGCCCTGGGGTTCTAGCGAGGAAATAAGAATCAAAAGTGCTCCGACACACAATTGAACGTTATTAGACTTCCTTCAGTCATCATTTTTCTAGAATGAAAGTCCCGTTTGAAAGGAAGGTTTATTTTGATTTCCTCACAACATTCCCATGCTCTTTAATGCCAAGAAACCACACATGTTTTCATATGAATAAAATTTCTAGGGACTTAGAAAAAGAAGTATTTATGAAAACTTGAGTATGAAATGATTTCATGGGCATGGGTTTCCCTCGATTCCGCGCGGAAACCAGACACCCCTCGAACTTGACAGAGCAATAATGATGCTTGGTCCACGCATTTCCTCGTTTATCCGTCGCGTCAATATGCTTAGGGGGACCATTATGGAAGAAGGTCAAATGAAACAGGTCATGTCGGATCCAAGGTCGAAAAAGAGAAAAATGCGGATGAGTGCAGCAGACCTTCTGGAGTAGCGGCGTCTGATGGACTCCGCGCTCAGACAGCACTCTCCATCCTATCACATTTGAAGGAATTTGTTCTCTTCAAGCAAGGTTTGATTTCAAGTGATTTGCTCGGGTCGAAGGGATCTTGATAGGATTGAGCGGCATGCTGAGATGCAGTCGTCGAGTCCTGAAAGATATCGTGCGCTGGGCACCTTCTAAAGCCGGATCGGCCGATTGTTTGCGTCATCGATCCGGCGAAAGGCAACTGCACTGAAGGCTCGACTCGCAGCACTTGTTGACCCACCGACTCCTCCTGAAGAAAATGAAGGTACATGGTAAGATAGAAAACGACAGAAATGAGACTTCACACATGGTTATGTCATCCGAAATAATGTCTCACGAACACGGTTGATACTCCACGCGGCATGAAACCTGAAATACATGGTCATCCATGTCTGATGTTTCGTTAACATGCATACATGACTGGGATTTAAGTGAACGATAATTTTAAAAGTTTTTTTTATAACCCAATGAAAGAATTCCGGAGCGTTTCCGGGAAAATCAAATGTTTGCCACCCATGGAGGCAGAGCGAAATGACCGGTGGGTCGACCGCATATAACAGTAACATTTTTGCTGTCGGTCACTCATTAAGACTTTTATTTATGCAGTACTGTTGTTTCCATGGTTTCTCCAAGTACGCAGTCATACCTGTGTAAGGTTTCTGATTCCCCCCGCCCTCGATTTTACGCCTTTCCTTCCATCAGAATTGAACTCCAAAATAAGGGTGAGTTGTGAGCATGATTTAAATCCATCAATGCGTTTCTCGCAGGAAGACGAGAAACGTATTTTGAAGTTGCAGCGAGAAAAACGCATACCTTCTTCGATTTTTACAACTTCTCTGGAATAATTTTCTATTCCCCAAAATACGTTTTGTGCGATTAAGGCTAACCCACATTGATCTTGCGTAAAAACTCGTCCATTTTCAAAGTTTCAATAAATAAAGCTGTATCATGGAGAGGGAAATCTCGTGAGGCCACTGGTGGGTATTTTTGGCTCCAGACCACTTTAGATCAGGGTAACATCTCACTTCCTTTTGGAGATTCCTCCTGACGAGAAGATTGGAATGGGGTGCAGGAACCTTAATTATAGAGATGTAATTGCAAACTTCGGGAGCTTATAGAGACGATGTCCTGAGTAAAATTACTTGAGGCCGCGAGATTTTGGGACATTCCACGAATGGAGCGACAACTCTCTGATCCGACGCGTTTTCACATATCCACGACGTACCGCACATTTTTTGAGCTTCCTAGTAAGCTTTTCCCATGAAGTGCGTTCATTATATGGAAGCTGTCAGTCGCTAATTTTCGCGGGATGAAGCAAATGAGACCTTGACGAAGGCTGGTGTTATGTTCAAGCCGGGACTAACGTCAGCGGCTTCCAACATCATTAAATCTTACTCGGGAATGCAGAAAGATAGTCTAATATTGTGCTTCCCAATCTTACACTGTACAGTATAAGAGTAAGATCAAACTCCGATTATGCGGACTTCAAGTAACCGGGCATTCGCTCAACCACGCAAATATTTCGATTATTGTCTGAAAGGAAACAAATCAACGAATTGGATACTTCTCAATTTGAACTACTGCAGCTGTCTTTATGTTTTATTGACTAGTTAGTTGGGGTTATGCACTAACGGATTTGCTCTACAGTAATACAAAAGCGTTGGGTAATTCTGGAATTTTGTAAAACTGTTTTTGGGAATTTCTAAGCATATTGAACGCAAATTCCCAACAAAATTTTACCTAATAATCTGTCATATTTGCTACTAAAAGCAAACGCATAGTCAGCCATAAGCACCTATCATAAAAATGGACCTTACTTTCAAATGCAAGGAGGGGTAAAATGCATTGAAATGAGGAGGAAGCTGAATTTGAAAATCACGTCCGTCGAGAAATTCAAACTCGAACTTGGGTGAAATTATTTTCCCGGGTGCTTGGGGTTAATTTTTAGGGTAGAGCTTATGACCAGAAAAGAGTCTGGAAACAGGGCAAGAGCATATTGAATAGCTGACTAGACCTTATATGCGAATAAACACGGGAATCTAGAAAGTACGGCAGGATGGGAATTTGCATTTCATAACGTTATTTCATACATAATTTTCGCATGGTTTGACGAGAATCAATGACCCTTATACTACGCGGGGACCCCTTGACTTTGAGTAACAAATGTTCCTCGAAATATAGAAATCACCGAGCAAATCGACATCCAGCAGATGGCCTGAATTGGTGAGGATTAAAGAAAAATGGAAGATCTTACTTCAACTGTGACATCACATAACTACATTCACTCTTACATAGAGGCAGGACATGTACTCGTAATTTCAGCGACGGCGGGGAGTGTCTGTCGACAGTCACATTCATGTTGGGAATTTTCGGATGTCAATGGATCTACTTCATCTTCATTTTGTCAGTACTCAGTCCTCGAAATCATTGCATTGCTCGCATAGAGTCTATAGTCTAATACTGGAGGAAAAATTTTCACAGATCTCTTCATTATTTTCTTCAAGTAGAGGAGGGTATCTCCAAAAGTTCGAAGACTGTTGAGTGGAACAATATTGTATGATCGAATCTCAGAATTTTCTCCAAACGTTTCCCGAGGAAACAATATACTGTACTCGTATTCGGCTCAGATCTGCCGTTTTGAAACTGTTTCAAGTGTTTTCTACAACCCTCGATGCACTTTCAAAGTGTACTAATCCATTTTTAATATTTTACGATTTCCGAATTCAGCACTTTAGCTGCTATTTCGCAAAAAGAATTTCCTCGTGAATCGGCCGAACCCCGCGTTGTCTGAGATTAATGATCGCGAATTCTTCGCACAATTACATTTTACTTTTCTTATCTTTTGTGCATCATTTTGTCTATAGAAGCCTGAACTGCATTCCTCTGAGAAGTAATCGAGCCTTAAAAAGTGCAACAGCATGAAACTTCACATTAAATTATACTTTTTGCATCTATGCGGAATGAAAGAACTTGAGTGAAGTCTTTATTATAAAAATATGCGGGGTACATTTTTTCGTCTGTCTCTAATCAAAACTGCCCATTTTCAGAGGAGTCTGAAAACTTTTTGAAATGCCCTTTAAAATCCGAAGAAATAATTCTTCTTTTGTGAGATAGTATAGAGTTATAGACAAAAGCAGAGCTTTTCAACCATTTTTGGGGGATTTAACCTTCTTTCAAGATAAATCAGCTAAATGTTTACCCAAAATACCTTCGACGTGTACCACTTAACTGAGTACCCCTCCCACGGGTGTAGACCCTTTCAATGCTCCATAGATTTACAAATCTTTAAAAATGTGTCCTAAACCTGAGGTACAACTTGATCGACCTTAAAGCTCACTTCAGCTTCAAATGGTTCGTTCTTTCATGGAATCATTGATCTAATCCCTTCATTGGATGGTTTTTACTCAAGTTTTATTGACAGAGCGATCCTCATTCAGCGCTCAACGTGAGCATTAGTTTTATTCTTATACCACCTGGCATGTGTCCCACTCCCACGTCAGCGTAACCCTGGTTGAAAAGGCCTGCCATAAAGCCGGCATTTCGGAAAAAATGGCGGCCATGCAGTATTCAGAATCTAGAAAAAGGAATGCGCGCGGGTAAATGACTGTACTAGACAGTTTATGGGGGAGGGAACAATTTACGGAAAATGACGACGTGCGTCCCACCTCGTGAGTGTCGCGGTCGTGCTGCTAGTAAGGATGAAGCATTAGCGACTCGCGAATTGCGGGCGGAGAAAACCAGGGAAAGATGGAAGAGGAAAACCAGGGAAGCTGGATCTCACCATCCTGAACGGCTGGAGGAGAAAATTGACCCGTCGTTTAGACAGAGGTCGACCGACAGTGGCGTACGGAGGCTGGTGCGTTATCACGGCGGGGCGGTTGATTGAGGAACTCGGAGCGGCGGCCGGAACCGGTCCCGTCGCACCTGATGAAGACGAAACGACGGGCCCGAAACTCTGGCCCGCCGGCGACATGGAGTCCAAAAATCGGCCTTCCACGTACTGAAGAATGGTGCCCTCTGGAATGCTCTGGGAACGCTGCAGGACCCACGGGGCGTCGGGTTGCCCCGCATTAGTCATGCTGTTCTCTTGACGCCTCTCCTGCAGTCCGGGCGTGTTGACGAAGGATTGCGGGGACGCCTGGCTGCTGGGTTCGTCTCGCCATGGGCCCGTCGGCCGCGCCATCTGGTGGCTGGTCTCCTCCAGACCCTCGTCCCCTACGCCCATGAAATCCATGAGGTGCACTTTCCGTCGTCCTGCAAAACAACCAGCCATTTTTCAACAGTCCAAAGCTGAGCTTCTCAGCCTCTGCCCCGCGTGCAATTTCCAGACGCTCCGCGGCTGATCCGAGGAAAAGTACATGGAAGACCATTTTCATGACATTAAACACAGTAACACTCAAATTTACCGGTGGACTCTGAACGCATGTCATCATAAGGATCTAGGACTCCAGTCATTCTTGAAAACTCAACTATTGCTGTAGTTGAATACAATTCTCATGGATTACAGCAGTACAGTATTCTATTATTCAAAATACTGCATTTGTATCCCTGCAAGGAAAGTCTACCATTCTCCGCAGCCATGGGACTTATACAGCGCAACAATTCAGGAAACGAAGAATACATTCGGATTTGTCTGTCTATACTTCAGGAAAAATATCATGAACGTGGCGACTGGTCGTTTTAAACTTCACATTCAAACAAAAATAAAGTTAACCGCCGAATTTCTGGACCTGGTTTTCATCATGTATTCAATTGTGGCGCCCCAATCGTGATCCATTCACACAAAATCATTCTATGTGCATCATTTCATTTTTAAAATAAATCTATGAGATAACTATGATTCATTACACTGAAATAATGTAAACACATTACTGGAATGAATACAGTACATCGGAAATTTCTGCAACGCTAGGTCACATCGGCTCAAGTAATTTATTTTGTCTGTTGAGCACCATTTCTAGAAGTTAACCATTTGAAATATCGATTGCCGCATCTGGGGAAATACGCCCGGTCATAATCTGGGTTCTGTTACCTGAAATTCACGATGCCGTCCTAAGATATCTTCCACGGACATTCTTTGAAAATGCGAAAAGGAAGTAATAATAAAAGAGCCTGAGCGAACTTTAATCCAAAGGGGAAAAACATGTTTTTTTAATCTGTTTCCGAAAGATCAGAGGTGCGAAGCTGCGGTCCGTGTAAACCAAGGGGTAGCATGGATGATTTTCTCAGAAAGAATCAATGGATCAATCGTGAAAAACACAACACAAATGCTAAGGCTTTTCCAAAATCATTCGTCAAGTCTTTTTTCTCAAATCACAACAATGATTTGGACGTACGATGCAGTACCACATCATAATGCAAGAGATCAGCAGGGTTTGCAAGGTGTACACAAGACGAAGAAAAGCGGAACTCGGGTCAGGTTTCAGCATCGTGGCTCCTCGAAAGCCGCGCATTCAGCGGGTATCTCGGTATGCAATTCATCTTGTTGCCACGGGATTTGTTGCCGATGCGTCAGCTACTTGTTAGGTAAAATATTCCGCGGGGAATGTGGCCCGGAAGAAAATCCGCGGCACTGAGCGGATTTCACGAATTCCTACTCCCCTACTTGATTCGGGCGGAGGGACCAACTTTCCTGGTGTCAAGCTAAGACAGCGCCGCCGGACAACCGATGATATTTCGTGAATTCTGGTTCCTCTACTACTGGAGCATAAAATCCGCTAGTCTCCAGGCATGTTTTCTCTGGTCTGGATTCTAAGAATCTATCCTGTTTCAATCTACTGAATCGACATTTTCATTCGTTTATTCTGCTCTTGAAACGTCCACCTAAAACAAGCAGCAGCCAACTCATTATTAATTTTATTTTCAAAAGATTACGCTCCTGAAAGTACAGAGTTGATTCTCCGAAATCCTGCGCTTTAAACCAAGCCGAAGGATATTGCTGGCTGAAATAATTAATGGTACATCCGGAAAGACCTGCATACTTACGTTTTCGCGGTATATTTTCGAGCGAGAAAATTGAGCGCGAAAGTATTGCCACAAAAACGCGTCATTGCTTTTGAAAACAGAAATAACTTCGCATACCCGTCGTTTCCTCGGATTTCTGAAAGAAACATTTCTGAACGAAGTTGGAACAAAGCATCTGGTGCATGGCTTCGCATCAATTTAATTTTGTTGCAACGATGTTTTTGATATGTAGCAATCACAAATGTGATTGCGGTGTGGAGCTTTACGATCCCTTCATAGGAGGAACTTGTAACTTCAAAGCGAGTTGTTTTGACGCAGAGGAAATTTAGTATATAATTAAATAGCGCACGTTGTTTTCAGCATCCAGTGGGAACCGCTCAGAGTAATGATGACGATTGCGGAAAGCGTCAGAACTCGCTCTGCACTTCCGCAGTTTGCGGAGTTACCGAGGCGTGAGAAAATTGTGTGCTTACCTACTGGGATGATATCCGGGTCCTGGTCTTGATCAAGCAGCAGGGATTCATCCTTGGAGGAAAGCGCCAGAGAGCCGCCTGCGTCTTTGACTTCTGGGAACTGCTTCTGCTGGTGGTAATGGTAATCGCCATCTCCGTAGGCGGCGGCCGATGGGCCGGGCTTGTCCGCCGGGGCGCCGGAACCGCGATTCACGCGCCGCGATTTGCCCACGTAGCAGCAAACCAGGGTTAACACGCCCACCGTCGCCACGATTCCGAGAAACAGGCCGAGCAATGTTTGCAGCATCAAGTACCAGCCTAAAAAAAAAAAACACGAAAAAAACCAACGTCGCCGATTGAAAGGAAGAAAATGCAGTATTCCGTCCATTCATTCCATGATTCGCTGCTAATGCAAATTACTACGACGTTTGCAACATGAATTCTTGCTGGTGCAGTAGATTTTTTTCACGCTAATCCCAAACAAGGACTTACTCATTAATTGATCGCGGTATACCATCTTTATACCATACATGTAGATATTCCAGACCTACCATAAGCTCTCTCGGGAATACGGTAAGCAGAAATCCCTTTCCTTAAATGCTAAATTCAGAAACATATCAAACTTGCCTCACAGCGGGAATAATTTCCAACTCAAATACATCTTTCTGTAGATCATCTCTTACTTTTTCTTATTCCGCAGATATGCTTAGAAAATTTCAGATAAAATCTTTCCCTCATGAAATGTGCACTCAAATCATTCTGTATCAGTATAGCCTTGGCTTTTTTCTAGAAAGATAACGCGACGTGGAAAGGCCTGTTCTATTTTTGGGAGAAGCAATGCAATGGTTGATGGAACCATTCGACTTGATTTATTCCGCGTTTTTAGTTCGGCTTGTTTTTCTTTGGGGTGGACATTTTGGTATTAAAATTGTTGCCTGAATTGCGGGCGAACGAGCCGGAATTTTTTTTTAGAAATGTTCGTTGAATAATTGTTACTGCATAATGCTATCAGTTGTTCAGTTTTTTTTATCAAGGGCATTTGCAGTCTGAGACATCGCCGCAATTGGCGAATATTGTGATAGCCTTCAAAAAAAAAGTACTGCATCTAATAGAGGTTCCAGATACTCATGCGAGCAATGGTTACAACCACGGAAATTGCCACTTTTATCATTGACGATATGCATTCATTTTTTTGCCCGAAGTTGACAGCCCACCCCGCGGGGGACATAGAAAGTCCTGATGCAGCTCTTTTTCTTGAAAGAAATATTAAAATCAGACCATTAATTTCGGCGGAAAGGCGTGCTGTGAAAACAATGAGCCACGGCAGACATGCCTCCCGCTAAGTCTCCGGATATTCAGTCGGCAACAAACGAGACTTCTGCTTACGAAATCCTTTACATGAAATTATTTTAAAAATTCACTACCTCACGAAGATCCAACAAAAGGATAATTTCTACCTCCCAAGAATTTTACGCACATATTTGACGCTGGAAACGTTCTGATTTCGAACTCAATCTGTGTGTGTGTTTCTGTCCTCATCTCTACAATCTACATCTTGGCTAAGCCACCGTTACACATATTATTTCTCGCTCCTGTTTTTTTTTTTTGCGGCGTCGACCTGAAAATTATAGATATCATAAAAATTTGGGTAACCATAGTAAATTTGTTCGAGAAAAATGGATCGGACATAATTTCAGGGAAACACAGTACAGTACGTTATACAGTAGCAAGACATGTTGTGAAAGCAATGAGCTTTGAATTCCAAAATCCGATGAGGCCATGTAAGTTTCTATGAACCGTGTGTCCCCCGCTCATCGTCTGCCAACTGAATTCAACAAAATCATTCTTCGCACCCAATTTCGAAAGTCAGCCGGGGCCAAGCAAGATTTTTGTTTGAAATTCTATCATTTAATTTTCTTTGAAAGAAACTTCAATGAATTCATACCCCCAACCTCCACAGCGTTCAATGCGCCAGTCCTAATCTGAAAAAAAAGAAGTCTAGACTGCCCAGGATTGAAGATTCATTCGGAAATTCAGCCAGCGCAGGATTATCTCACATCAAATTTATATTTTCGTGAATCATCTGCTTGACAATCGTTTTCATCGAATACTTCCTCAAAGATTCGATAAGATTACACTTTCAATATCGACTGAATTAAGCACACCTGTCCCGCTGCTGAAATAATCAGCCTGGACAGCCATGACTCCATGGATGAATTCGCAAAGTCTGTCATTCGGGGTCACGCGGGAGTCCTGCTTTCAGGACGCGGGGCTCGTAACAATAATAGACACTGAACTGCCAATCTCTTTTTATTGCGCGCCGTCAGTATATTACGGCGTTCCGGGTGCTGCATCTGAGAGCATCGAGATGAGATACCAGCTGCGGGCCCGGGTTCAGTCCGAGGTTCCGCGCGGGGAAGTAATCATTTTGCGCAATTTTCACTCCTATCGACTCCCCGCGCGATGCCCGCGGCGCCTCGTAAGTGCTTCTCAGCTCAAAGGGTAGGACTCGCATCGAGCGACTAGCTGAACGCGCGACGACGAAGAGTGCATTCACACCGCGGGTGTTATCAAATTCGACGAAAGGGAATCAGATGAATCACGGGGGGATGCTTTGGCTCCTGTCGATAAAAGCGGAACATTGTGTTGTGTAACATCATTGTACTCTCATTTCCCTGCGTTTTCCCGTTCATGAAACCAAAGATTGCCGCGCATGGGTTCCATTATTCTGATGTGGGGATGGGACAAGTCACATCACATTAGGAACATTTTCGCTGGTAAAGTATTCTTCTTTCTTCTGTTGCACACGTGCCTTGAGGATTCCGCTGATGAACTTTGAAGTGGTGCTTAAACCTGCAACCCCCTCCCTCCACTCGTCCACCCCAATGTCTCAAGAAATACATGTTCCTGACAATGAACCCACGTTTTTCTGAAAAAGTAAAAATAGTAACTGTCGTATAGGAGGAAAAATTCAAATTTCTGTAATACTTTTGGTATGAGCATTCAACGTTTTTGCGGCGCGTGCCGTTTTTGCATCATTTGAAATGTTTCAGTCTTCTTTTTATGCATCTGTACAGTAGGTCATTAAATAGAAATTGAAGAATTCCCAGAAGCGAGGGATTTCATTGCCGTGGGGGAAAAGCAGCATATGTACATTTATTGGAATGCGAAAGCAACGCATTTTTCTAAGCAAATCTTTCGATTAGAAAACGAACCACCATACAACGAACATCTCGTACCAAAGAACATTTCTCGGAATACGTTAAATGCGTTGTACGTGGCGTCGTTGCGATTCAAGCTTCCATAAAAATACATGAACACTCCAATAATATCCATGAAATAGTTGCAAGTTTCGTCGCGGAATAGTCCTGACCGGAAGACATAGTCTTTGTTCATTTCTGAAAAGCAAATGTAAGGGGAAGCGAATAAACCATTAATTTCATCTCTTTGATAAGGCGCCACGCAAAACAGTGCAAATTAGTTTCAACCACCTCGATTTAAATCTCATGAATTCATCTCTTGCAATGTTAATCTGCTGAAAAGGCAATTATTTTATAGTCGTGAATAGGTTAGGAATCCCACGAGTAAATTGATGGGAATAAAAATTAAAAAGATTACCACTTGATGATTTTGCCGCAGAGTCTTTAAAAAGCACTCATGTGTATCCCATAGCGTTAAAGTGAAGAACCGTATCCGTAAACGAAAAGTCATATGCATGAAAACTTTGGACACATTTGGTTTTTCGAATTTTGGCTGTGATTTAAGGGAGACAGCTGTGAAGATGAAAAGTTATTGATTTATAGAAGGGAAAATGCGTTCTATACACGGGCAAACCACGTTGATGTTCCCGAAATGATGCATCGTAAAGGGTAGAATAACATACGAAACATGTTTTGAGGTTATGGTCTGATGGGAGCGTAGGGACGGTTTTAAGAAATTCTGCTATTGAAAGGAGTTGATTCAACTACAGAACTGCGTGTCTTTGAATGTGATACTCGTATATTGTACTGTACATAAGTAAATACGCATTGGTTTCGCAGATTTCCGGCGACCTTGAGTATTCTACAAATTTGAGACTGAACATGGCCTAGCTGCTGTATATGTATATACGGTATATATATATATATATATATATATATATATATATAGCAAACTTTTACTATATGGAACTCGTGAGGAAGGTTTGAAATAAATATCAAACAAGATGCTTAATCATGAAACGTCACCTTCGAAATGAGAATACAATTCTGAAAAAATTGTGTTTGCTCCATTTCTTTCGGCTGTGGCTCGCAGGGAAGAGGACGATTTTGGAGCCAGAATTCCAGAAAGAGTTTGTGGGGATTGCTGATGTTTATGCAGTGTAAGGAAGAACTTTTTGTCGCCCGCAGCATGACATGACGGGGCGAAAGACGGGCCAAGTCAATCGACCGGGTTCTCGGATTCGCAGTAAGCACGCGAAACCAAAAACTTCTTTTCTGGGATGGCAAAGCCTATCCCTCATGTCCATAAGATGCGTCTGGGCTACGCTGTTCGCTATCATCGAAGCCTTTAGTCGCCACGCAAATCGTCCCAAAGCCCTTGGACAATTACGAGCAAAGCATGTTGGAGCTTTGCCAGGAGTCAAACGGGTCCTTGCATGCGCTTGAATCAGAATTCGACCGCAGTCGCTTCCTTGGCCGGGCAACAGGCCAAGGATACCTTTTGTTGCCGAGATGTCTTCCTCCTAATATGAATTATTTAGTCCACTGCATCCGGATGTCCAGATACTTTCAGCTTTTACAGCCGCGGAGTTTCAAAATGCACCCCTCGTGGTATATGGCGCAAATGCCACACGGATTGCGGGATTGTCCAAAATCCGTGCACAGCAATGGAGTGAAGCGTTCGTGGGAAACTACCATGTTCCTAAATTGAAAACACGCGTACGCCAAAAAAAATGAGACGCGCTTTTTTGAAGGATACGATTCCCGATTTGGAGAAGAAAAATAAAGTACTGCTGTACAACAGTTTACCATTGTAGTGCAATTCCCGGTTCTCAAGTCAAGGGTGATTCTGGGTGAATCAAGATAAGTTTTTGAAGCCGAGGAAGGTCTTGCATCAAAGCTACGAGTAATTTTACTGCAATGGTACCTAGCTGGATTGCGCAGTACACCCAGGAAACTGAGCCCAGGTACCTGAACGAGCGGCTGTATTCTTAATGGTAAAAGACTCGTTTTTGAAAATCACACCTCCATACCTTTCTCACCTCCTAATTGACTTGCGATTCATGACTCCAGGATTATAGAATCAGTGCTGCTAAACAAACGACACTCAAACTCTTTATACATTCTGCAGACTCTTCCCTGTAATTTTCAAGGTGGCAGCCACTATTAGTAAAAATATAAATTGAAAGATCAATGCAAAATTGAAAATCTTGTTCCATCCTTCAAAAATTCTAGAATGCTAAGCTTGCAATTCAATAAATAGCAATAAATTTGAACCCATCATTTTCAAAGTCAATTGTAATTTGAAACTTTAATTTAAAAGCGGATAGTTGAAACCTCAAAAATTATTGTCTATTGATACCCACCACGACTCTTAAGCTCAGCAACCTGGCCCTTGGCCACTGAATAAAATGTTAATGTTCACTGATCTTCCATGATACTAAGAGCAAAATCAAATTAAATATTCCTCTCTTGATTGTGAATTCAGGAAGCCTTGCCTCAAATATTGACCCAAACGTATCCTCACAGTTCGAATCCGTCGATTTGTTTGCTGATCTTGGATGGATATCGAATCCGGCATAAACAGTCGAAATTCCCGATTTGTTAATTCGGTTACCTGGGCTTTGTTCTGCTTTTCAATGGTTCTTGAAATTATGCCATGTTTCTCGTGAAAAAATGCTTGCCATTTTAGATGATCCGGTTTTTTCATCAACCCAGATAAACGGGGCTAATGTATTTCCTTATTTCATCCTTCCGTAATGTGGAATCCTTCAAATGGCAGGTCGAAGAATACAAGTTATTGCTTCTTGTAAGCGAATTGAACCATGTTACAAACTGTTGAATGACTTTTTTTAACATTTTGAAGTGGATCACGTGCGAATTATCGCCCGTCATCCAAGGGAAGAGATGAACTAAATTTGGCATATATGTATACAAGTTGAAGGGAGTCAACATCGCATTTCTGGGATGTGTTGATCATTTTTTTTATGTAATTCCTACCTCCAGATCGAGTCTTGATGGAAAAAAAGGTAAGGTTAATTTCATACCAAGACATTTTCCCAGGTAAATACGATTTCCACTAACTTTTTGCTTAGGAGTTTACGAAGAAACTTAGCCGTTCTTTGAGATAAAGTAGAGAGAAAAAATAAACAGGCTTGTCCTGTACATTCAAGAGTACTGTACATACTGTTTTCCTAATGTGGGGAATGAAGTAAATTCAATCCACCAGCGACTTTCAGTCTGATATCCGACAGAAATTGAATTATACTCAGGATTGAATTACATTGCTCTTCACGTCGCCAATGGAATTGAGAAGAGCATTTTCTGAAAAGCCCCTATGGGATTTCAAAAATGCCTGAAGCAGAATTTATTTTAGACGATGGAAACTGTAAAAACTCTTTTGATTCCGTGGGGTTAATCAAGTACAAGACGGTGCTTTCAAATGCGGAAAAGAATGAACTCCGTGAGAATTAATTCCGCTTTTCCGATGAACGGTATTATCCCTGAAGAATTTCAAGGTCTTGTGCACAATTTCCCCGAAGTTCTTCGGGAGATGCACGTTTTCCCTCGCGGACTTTCCATATCGCATGCGAAGGAGGTGATAATTAAATTTCCGGTATCCGGATGTTTTTCAAAGTCAGAACATGTGGGATGGGGGCTCCTTACGTTGATGAATGTGAAGTAAGCCCGTGCGGTTCACGTTTATTTTTGCACTCTTATACAGCCGTATCATGCTTCACGATCAGACGGCAAAGCCGCAATAAGTAATCAATGTCAGGATGAAGACCTTCTTTGAGCGTAAACACCGCAGTTATTTGTGTGTACAACGGAATCTGAAGCATGTCAGGTATGCTCAAAAAAATGCGACCGGTTCCGCGACCTGCGGTGATAACGGGCGACAACATTTCTGCTCGTGGGGCAATCAAATTGGCTGACGCGAGTTCGATTACTCGTGTGGTAAAAAATTGACGAAGCGCAGGAATAATGCTTTTGTGAAATTTTAGGATCACTCGTTTTTATTTTCGACGATGACGAGCTTTCTCGAGTCCCCGCGTGCTGAGAGCGAGTACAGGTGTCAGTGAACGGGATTCGAACCCAAAAGAACCAACCAAAATCTGGCTTTTGTAGCTGGAGAAACTATACCGGAGGCGCACTTTCTTACATCCCAGGTCTTTCAGCATTCGAGACCAGACCGAAAGACTTCGAGGACCTAAAGATGGCGATAAAAAAAAATGTTGCGCGAATTCCCCGTCTTCCTTCGGCGTCGAACAGACAAATGGTCAGGATTCCATTCCTCGAGAAGGGAGAACCGAATGGGAGTCGGCTCTCAAATCGTTCATAAATTCATAAAAATGATGTGGATTCCAGAGGGGTTGCATTGAAAAACTACCGGTTCCCCCCATCCCCGGATTTTCAGCCGCATTTTTATATTTTCTGAATCCAGCATATTTTTGATCTTCAAATGTATCAATGGGACTGATCTGCCCAGCATTGCTGTATAAAAGACACAACTGCTTCAGCCTTCAGTTTTTTTCCGAAATCATGGAATCTAACTTACCTGAATTACCTTTCATTACTGCACACTAAAATCTGAATTATTCAGGATCTGATTCACCGGGGATTTTTTTTTACATTAAATTTGCTGAAAAAGTATCAGTCTGTATACCATATAGATTTCATTTGGGCAGCTTTATTTCCTCCTGATCATCTGGGCAAATGGATTTAGAAATTTGCTGGTACTTCCGCATTATACAGTATTGCCCGATTTCTTATTGGATTTGTTTGGTCTTTGAATAAAAGTTGCAGATATGGTATACTATTTGTTCGTGCAAAGATTGCCGGCCATTCACCGAACTATCAGATTTTTAAATGTACAGTATCATGTGAAATCTTGGCTGACGTTTGGTATGTTATGCTGTCGCATTATCGTGGGCGTCGACGAGGTTGATGAGTTACATGAGGGAAACGAAGATTTGAAAAAAGCACAAAGGGGGGAAATAAGTTTCTCCGACATGACTGACTGCAGTGACAAACATGACGTAGCTGCCAGTCGGGTGATATTAAGAATAATAAGTGCCATTGATGTCGCTTGGAGGGCATCGATTCGAAGTCCGGAATAGGCGGTGGCGGAATAAGTCGCGACGGAATGCACGTCGCGAAGAGAAATCCATGCGACTGACTCCCCGGTTCCAAAATATACGGAAAGAATCCAGCCGAGTCTATGGACCAAGGTGAGTAATGTTCCCCGATGGAATAAAATGTGCGAGAAATGCAAAAACAGCGGAACATTGCCTCGGAAGGACTATCGATTGGCCCTCACTCGTGAACGGGGAAAGGAAAACGAAGCAAAAGAACCTTCCTCGCGCAGTGGATTGCTTCGAACTGCGTGCATTCCAGTCGAAGCTCACTACAGCGAAAGAAAATTTCACCTTTTTTTTTAAGTATTTTCCTGCACAAAATTTTGGTTCGTATCCGGTTATCGTCGATCGTTCAAGAGGGCATCGCTGGAATTCCATTGAATGAAATCATCATAATGCGAGCAATGTTTTCCCAGAATGCATCTACGAAATATATTACCTAACGCGCTCCAGGGGGCATCTTATGGATTGAACCAAAAGTCATTCTTCAGCGCTGTCGCACACGACTTTTACGAAATCAACCTCGTGCAGGCACACCTTACGATCCTTCGGCAAATTTCATTTTTTTCGTAGTTGTGTCCCATTTAATATGTTGGGTGACTTTAAAAAAGGTTGTCCCTCCGATACTGTACAAAAATTTCAGTCGGATGGGCATTCTTAGTTGTGCAATCAAAGCATGCCTTTTTAAAGGGAAACATGTAAGTTTGTGAGATATGCTCAATGTAGAACGTCGAACAGCTCTTTCGGGGATCCAACACATGTAATGTTTCCCCAATCATAATTTTTTGAATTACTACTTTCAAGTGTTATCAATCCCTAGTTCATTAAATAAATTGTGGTGTGTACTAGAAAATCTGCTGGAATATGGTCCTTAGAAGAAAGGAATAAAATAAATGTTGACCGCACATCTCAATGAACTCGAAACAAAAAATGGCAGGAGGCGTGAGCGGAGCACCGTACTTTAAAAATGAAAATCTAGCAAAAATTCCATTCATGCCCGTTAAGTTGGCATTTCACGTATTTAGACGACCTTACTTTCCATATTTGCGTTCGCCGACCTCTGTAACACAATAAATACTCCTTCCACGGAAAACGAACGATGAGAATTTCCGCCAATAATTTCGCAGTGCTTCATGATGGACCAGGTTTGCACTTTTTTGTCTTAAATAGGGATAGAGTGTATTTTATACTTAACTCTTGTAATCTTCACATCACAAAAATTTTGTGACATTTCCGGGACTGAATCTAATAACTTCTTCCTGAGCGAATTATTCGCATTTTTCTTCAAAAAATTGAAATTACTTTTCGAGGTATACCGTCAAGCTTACTGCCAAATCATCAGCGATCGGAATTGTGGCATGAATTTGATCACCTGGACTCAAATCATCTGAAAATTATATTTTCTCTAGCTTTTGTTTTTCTTCATTCATTTTTGACCGGTTCCACATTCCCAAGTTTAAACTCTTCATCGGACTTGAAAGTTTGATATAGTTGCGTGAATAAACACAGCACGGTTTCCGTGTGTAATTTCAGTATCGTCCAGTTATCCAATCACTCGATGTTTAGAGCAATTTCGTCCCGAATAATTCGGGAGATCGGCGTTCCACTAGACGGTTTCTGATTTTACGCCGACATTTCCCGCGAAGAAATGTGGCCGCAGTTCCCGGAGAACGGTTCTTCCGAGTGCAACACACGCCTTTCCAGACCGTATGTAAGCAGTGGGTACTGAGCATTGAAAACGGACATTCCACGAAAGGGAACACTTGTACCCTTAATTGGGCACATAAAAATGCAACTCACGGGCTTCAGAAAGCGGCGCTGGTGACGGCGACGGGATCGGCAACGCGCTCATCGACAGCGGTATGGACACATTGTCGCTGTTGCCCTTCGGGTTCGTCGCATAAATGACCAGAGTGTAGTTGTCCTTGGCTTCCAATCCGTCCACTCGGAACTGGGGCACGTTGCTGGCCAGCGGGGCGGAACTCCGCTGCACAGACTTGCCTGCGGAAACAATCCAAAACCAACATTTAAAGCCCTGGACGGGATCTGATGCTGACGAATGCCACGACTTCGCAGAGCCAACAGATAAGCAAACGTGGCCCTCTCCCGCGCTCATTTCTGCATAAGTTGGCCTGCCTCGAGCGGGGTTCCTCCTAGGATTCCGTCGGCTTTCCCGCAGATATTCGGTGCCGGACAAACGTTGATGGGTTGTGTCTCTTGGACTTCCCCAAGAGCAAACGCCTTCCTTACTTTTTTCTGATAAAAATAAACTCCGGCGCATTTTTCAGCCGTGGCACCGCTGACGCAGTTCGGGTGCGGCTGATGGAAACAGCACTTCGAAAATCGACGAAGAATACTCTCATGGTACGAAAGACGCACTTATTTTTAGCGCATTGTACTTCGATGGGTACCTCAGACAGAATTGTTAAATATAGCACAAATTATTCGAGCTTCAATGGATTTTTTCCCAATCTTTATTTTTTCTTAGTAAATAGTGCATCCTGCATACCCTGTATTTTTAAATGGAGCAGTTGCATTTACCTCAACTAGTTTTTAGGGCCATAAGCTTTAAGGTTCGAGCGAATTTCAGCTGATCAGTAGTAGCTTATCAGGAGGTCAACTTTTTCATCAGGGTGAACACAGAACAGTATAGTACAGTATCCGATTTCCCGTGATACTTGATTCTCAAGGCACCCGCGGTCCTTGGCGTTGAAATTCGGAGTTCTACCGACCTTTCATTCGAAGAATTATACAATACCGAGGTTCTTCAAAACTATTCGTCTCAGTGACTGAATGAGCTCCAGTAATAAAGTACAGTATTATTAAACATTGCGTTGAAGACCTCCTCTTGCAGATCGATATTCGAAGAAAGATTTTCGAAAAAGTGTTTTCTTCAGAAGTAACTCTTCAAAGCCATCTCCTCTCCCCATAAACATTCTACACTTAATGAAATCATTTTCCCATTTAGTTGTCTCAGCATTAATGATTCCGCAAATTAATATTCTTTTCGAGCTCCACAACGTCAACACAAAAAGTCTGGATGTGATTCAGGGATAATTTTGTTCTCATCCATTGAATTCCTAGAATTTTTCTCAGTAGGAAAACCCTTTGGAATTTTTCAGGAAATTTTTTATAAGTATAGGACCAGGCTTATTTTTGAAATACACATGGAGAAAATTGATACACCGGAATCCTTATTCACTTCAAATCTGACAAATAGTGAGGGTCAGTGATTTTTTGCTGTGCATTGAATGCGTTTTGGATCAACCTTCATTTGGACACTGCTGAAGTAGTGAGTTTTTGAAGATTTTTTAAAATTCAAAAATGCTTACAGAAGATGGCATACTCGGCTTCGAACCCTGATCTTACTGATCTACGTGACGCACTGCACTAGTGACAAGTAAACCATACTCGAATTTCTGACTCAAGGATCGATGCAGTGATCGCATGCATTCGACGCCTAATCCTTGAAACCTCCGTTAATGAAATTTCCATGCCTCTTCGCGGGCCATTCCTAGAGCATCAAAGGGCAACTTTGAGATGAAAACCGGGACTTCCTGTACGTAAGCCTTCCAGCTGATGCGAGCCGCCCATATCAGAAGCAGCAGCGTCCATGCCGGAACTTGGGCGTCCCGGATCATATTATCCGTTGTGTCGGCGCGCGATATTAACATCCCCACCGCCCACATCTCGCAGGACCGAGGTCCAAGCCTCATCAGTCAACCTCTCTGGCACAGGCACTAAATTATTTCTCCGTCAATTCATTCGGGCCAATTAGCATTCCGCTTCGACCAGATCGCTCTTTCACTCTAGGGATATCTTCTCTCGGAATATACCCTTGACGTTAACCCAACGCGTGCGAGTCCCATTGAATAGTTATCCACTTTGAGCGCCCACAGTTTAATATTCCGCAGGTTATGCGTATCTAGAGTCAGTCTAATGGTGAGATGCGAAAAATAGCCTCGAGATAACCTGATATCACGATTATCTTTTCATCTGACTTTGGAAAGAAGGTCTTGGAAAAAGCGCGCAGTTCGATTTGGTGGCAAGAAAAACGTATCTTTCAAATTATGGAACAGCCATTTTTCCATGAACGAAATATAGTGATCCACTTCATCTCCGTTTTCCAAAATCTGTCCTCTCTTGAAATATGGGCAATCTCATCTTCACGAAAATGGCTAGATAATCAAAGTATTTGTATACTTATTATTAGATTCGAGAAGCAATGGAATGCATGAACTACAAGAATGAATTTTGCGATATATGTTCTGAACGAGGGCTTGGCTTTCTGGATCTTAGAACGATCAGGAGTAAAAAATAATGATAATGAAGGGAAGAATTCGAAGATCAGAAGTAAGAACTTTTTTAATCTCTGGACCGTCATCAGCTAATTACTGAATGAAATAATGAGAAAGGCTGATTTTTGGGTGGTGTTAACAATTAAATAGAGTGTCCAAGCTTTATCGATTCATCTTATTCTCAGGTCTTATTCCAGGAGAAGCATCGCATCATCCTCATCTGTTGTCAAATATTTGGAAAGAAGTCTCTGTGTCATACAGTATTTCAAAGCTGCTCAACGTTTGAGATCACCATGAGGGAAGCATACAAATTTCCAGAAATAGAACAAAACCACGCGAACAGCAAACATTTAACAGTTGATTGAAATTGATAAGATCGAGGAAAAAGCTGAGGGCTCGTCTTGAATGGCACTGAATGATACCATCTATCTACTAGCCGAGATTATTGACTCGAATTCGCTGATTTACGGCGCAAATTGAATGAGAAGACACTTTTAATTGGATCAAGCTGATGAGTAAACGAAGGTCGCATTAAATTTTAAATTAAATTATAATCAGTACTTAGAAAGAAACTCCGGGGATCGTCGTTGGGACAAAATTTAATTCTTGCTTTCAAGTCCGCCGTTCGTCTTGACAGATGCTGTGGAAGACTAATTAACGGACTGCCACGTGGACGTGGGAAATCCGCAAAAAATGACTGACGGGAATAAGGATACAGTACTCCAACGCAAGCCGAATGCCGAAACGGTGATAATAACCTTGGTGATCATCCCGAAGATCGATTGCAACGAGGAGCACATGATATTAGGCCCTCGGAACTGCGCGCGGAAAGTGAGCCCAGGGATGGGAAGAAAACCGGGTCTAATTTCCAGCCGGTTTCAGCTTTCTTCTGCGGAGTCATTCCGGTCCAGGAAACGAGGAGCATTTTGGAGCCTGAGGAATGCTTCCAATTAAAAAAGGGCTACAGATTCCATGACTTCGGTGATGCAGGGCCGTTATTTCCAGGCTTTGATGCGCGAGGACGGGCACCGAGCATCGAGGGCAACGGGGCGCATTAGTCGTGACGTTAATTAGACTCGCTAATAATGCATGATCATTTCGATTTTTACCCCGACAGTGCGATTATTTCCCACGCCTTGCTTCAGTATCGCTTTTCATCCTTCTATTGTAGTGATACTTCTGATTATTCTCTCCAGTCAACTTTTTAATATATGCCCCAACGCTCTACACTGAAAATTATCTAGGCAATAAATTCAGGGACGCTCATCATAGAAACCCCCAATATCTCTTTTTCACTTTTTTCTTGATAGTTTTCAAAAATGCATTCATCTGTACCGTATTCCTTGACATACCGTTCTAGGCATTAAAATAATATTGCAGAAATTCGGTCGAATATTCTGCACATGCCAGGAAAATCTGAGAATGATGTACAGTATCAATGCATGAATAAATATCTTGATGCATTTATATATTCACCTCGTAGGTAGTCGCTTTTATCGCGCACGGATTAAATTATTGCACTGTATATGTTAAAGACCCATAGCAAGACAACGCCGAACGCCTTTGAACTCACACTGGGTGCCTGTTCAGGGAACCATGAAATTAAACTAAAACACGTTTCGCGATGCGGTGGGAAACCTTCAGCCTTCTTTCCCGCATTATGAGCATACGAAATTGAGGTACTAAAATTCTGCGGATCATTAAAGCGCGAATATGGCTCAAAATTCTTCATTCCGTCAGACCATTGTCATTGAAGGGTGGGAGTATGAAAATAGAGACAAGAAAGCCAACAATAAGATGCTTATGCAGTGAAAATTATCAGAATCAGACGAGGTTCCCGAAACTTCGTTCGGTGTTCGAAAACTGAGTCAGTTTTCCAGAACACGAGAACTTCTGCTTCGGCCCCCAAAATAACGCTGAGTTGGCATTCATCGCAATACACGAGATTTTAGCAGCAGTCAAGCCTTTTGATGAACTGTCAGAAGAAAGCTTGTCGCATGAGATAAGGGTCAAGAGCGAGAACAAAGGGCAGGTTCTAGACGCCCTCCACACACGAGCGAGATGACAACGAAACCGAAGCTGACGTTGGAACACTGGTCCTGTTCAAGCGGCATGATGGGACTGGACGGAAAAAAGAGAACACCATGAAAGCTGAAAAGTCATGCTCGCGATGGAATGCAACTCGGATGGTGTTTCGTGAATAGCAAAATCCGGGGCACCGTCGAGCCCCATCGAAGGCATCAAACATCGACAAGAAGAATCGTTTGTGTTCATCAGTGACGCTTGTCAGTGCTTTTGCAAAGATGGAGCAAGACTTCTGATCTGATTTCTCCGCACAAAAGACCCGCCGTATTCGACATTATTGATAGCTTCCTTTGGCATGTCTTCATGGAATGAGCATCAAGAAGTGTAGGAAGGATTGCAGCAAACGTTATCGACCGACGTCCGCCGTTGAATTACGCAACTGCATCTTTGCGACAGGATAGCGTATATTTTTTGAGGAATGTTAGTGCATGCCTTTGCAGAAATATGCATTGCCTCTCTATTCGAGTGATCTGGGCCAATTTCATTTGTCATGTTTATTTCTGCTACATTTCACTTTTCGCAGGAACAAGAAATCCCCAGGGTAAATACGCACGGACACAGCACGAAGAAAAATCCAATTGCCCAGTCGAAATCCATTGAAGGATTCAACAGCTTTATCTACTACTTTCTGAGCACGTTTAGAAGTACTTTTTCTTTTAAATTGCGAAGTCTTGCAATTTAACAGAATTTGTGTTGCTCAAGTCTTGCCAATAAGGGCTCGAGGGGATGGTTACATCAAGATGTCTTATGAACTATTCAATTACATTTTAAAAATCTCCCTTCAGTTATAAAAATGAATACGAGCATTCAGTACCTGCGGCAGACGGCCAATTTTTTAGATGTGTTTAATAAAAAAGTATCGACTATATAACGTATAAACCTTTCCGAGTCTTTCATCTTAATTATGGACAAGTTTGCAACTTTCCAAAAGGTAATGTTTGAGATTAATGCAAAATTAAATAATTCTTCCCTCCGAAAATTTTCAGAAAGCGACACTTTCGCTTCAGATCGCAGTACAGTGCAGTACTTGGAAACTACATCCCAAGATTGACCACATCGACCTCAAAGCCCAAAAGTATTAGGAAACTTCTCCCAATTCAAAATGCTGATTCGACACAACAACCGCAAAAAATCTCAGGATTGTGCACAGAATGAATTCGACCGTTCCCTCACTTGATCGCCTGATAGGAATTTCGTTTCATTCAGAGAGAACTAAGCAAAATGAATTTCTCGTAATTTCAGCTGGAGTGGCTTTATTCCAACACGGTCGACTCAATTATCTAGGTAATGGTGCGAACAAGTGAGTCGAAATTTGATATGATGGAAAATAATTGCTTGGTTTTCAGCTACTACGAATAGCGTCGAAAGCATTGGGTAATCGATTGAATTTCATCATCCGAGGAAATGATGTCATTAAGCTTGGATAATCGAAGTTTAACTGCGTGTACTGAGTAACGCATTGTATTTAGGAATTCTTGACCTATCGAGTAGTGTTATTCTATACTGGCTCCTCTTTTCCCGCGGATGTTGTTCCCAAGATCTTTCATCTTCAATGCAATTTTTTTCTACAGGTAGAACCAGGAGAGTTCGGATTTACCGGAAGCCCTCAAGTGAATTCCTTAAAACCCGGATCGCTTTCAGAGCTTGCGTGAAAGCTTCCCAAACAAAGACTCGGGTTAGAAACAAGTAAAACACTCTCACCTGTGCTGTTGAGCACCATCAACTTGTATGTCTGCTTCATTCCATTATCGTTCCCTGCGAGACACTCGACCGACAACGTGCCGATTCCCATCCGTGTCACACTACAATTGTGCACGGGATCCGGACGTTCTGCGAAAAAGGGAGCAGTTTCCGGTGAGGACACACAACGACTGGGATTCTCAAGAAACCACCACCATTCCAGGAAAAAGCTGGCTGAATGCTTAGCGTCTAAATTATCTGAAGCTCCCCGAAGTAACATTACCCAGTCAACCTTCATTAAAAACGCACTTACATCAGACCAATGGATCGTCATTGATGACGTGAGTCAGTGAGCCTTGAAATCAAAGCAACGAGGAAGAACTTTGAAAAGATGAAAAACGCTTATGTAACAGTTTATTCGAAATCCAGCTCTAACAAAACGAAGGGCCGCGTCAAAATGCTGTGCTCTCACCCAGGGTTCGGATCAGAGGAAGTAATTTGGAATGTTTCGATTCATCTGTACATTGAATAGGGTGAAGACGGATTTGCAAACAGAGTGAGGGAGAAGTGCAGCTGTTCAGCGCAGGATGTCTCTTTGGGTTGACACTGATAGAAGGAATCTGCTCATGAAACAGGCATTCGGAAATAAATTCCTGTTCTACATAATCCACACCCTTGGAAACGCCGAAACGAAGCCTTTATCCACTTGAAAACTGACACTCGGTCCGGTAAAACGCGTCCAAAGTTCCGGATATTCCAGGGCGCACAGAAACAGAGTGTCCAAAAAAGTGCGACCTCAAACCGTGCAACATAAAGCACAACTTGTCGCAAATAATTTCCAAGACATCCAAACTGAAAAATCATAGTTTATAACAGTTTTCAACTACTCCGCTCTAGTTGGGTAGTATTAGTCATCGAAAAATTACTTGCTTCACAGAATCCTGTAAATTATTTATGTCGATGACCAGGAACATTCATCTAGTTGATCAAGAACGGATAGACGAAAATTTCAAGAACGAACTGTCAAGATATTACTAATAAAGTACTGAGGAAACATTTGGTTTTTATTACACTGATTGAATGATGCCTAAAGAATAATTGAATATATAAAAATGTGTACTACGATGACAACATCAATAAATATGAAAACAAATGATTTAAAAATTGATCAGTTTAGGAAAAACAATGCTCAAGTTTAAATCATGTAGGTCACCCAGATTCGACACAAAATCTCAAAACTTAGGCTCGCCTTAATGCAATCACATCCTTTCCTTCTAAAGACTTTGGCACGGATATTTGAGTTTCTCTCGCACCTTCATGAATCATTTGATGAAATTTAATAAAAGTGTGTCAAATTCATTTGTGAATGCAGTAAAACTTGATTTTACCCAACTTCATTACTAGATACTCTCGCGCGGATAATCGAATACGGGAAAACGTGAACTAGCAACAAAAAAAAAACGGGGAGATAAAAAATTATGACGCCAATGTTCCCTCGAAATTTTGTTGTTGTTGCACAGATCATTCTCGTCAAGGAAAATTTAAAGGGTTAAGATAAAATTACGAAGCATGAGATTGTTCCATTTCCTCTGGATTCAGGACGTTGTTTGCAAGTTAATTCAATACACAGGTAACCTGGATAATCGAAGTTATCGAATTGCAAATGTTTCGTTTCCTTTTTCAATTGTAGAAGTGCCGTTTAGAGGCGTTTTCAATCGTTCCAGCAAGTGGGAGGAGATTTTTAATAATCTCAACATTTGACGCAAGAAAACTTCGAATATCTCTTGATGGTGAATCTAAATTCAGACATACTAAATTAAACGCGTAGTAAATCACAGCTCAAAAAATCAGAGCTCTCCTGCATTTGACACAGTGCTTTTCTGAAGCTGTATTGCGCATCAATTGTTTTACACTATTTGCTGTCTTGGATTTTTTTTTTAAGAAAAGCGTTGTACTAGAACGCACTCAGCTTTTTCGGAGCCTTCAAATGTGTTTTCAATAAAATCACGTCACTTTGATTAGGCGTGGAAGATTCTCTGGATGAATCACAATTTGTGCATGGTTGATTAAACGCTCAGTTATCACAAGTCGTATAATGGAAGTTCCACTGTAGTAGAGACGTTTCTAAGGCTATCTCGAGCATGCATTGCTTCACACTTGAGTTGGTATCCTCTTATTTCAAGGACAAGCGCTGTTTGGGACTACTTCAACTGTTCCAGCACCATGACAGAGAAGAGATTTCCCCGCGCAGTCCTCTCGAAAGATGGGCGAGGAGGATCCCGAGAAACCTGGGCGACGATCTTATTCTCAGCCTCGCAAGCAGGGCAGTCAATCGCACGGAGCCCGCCGGCAATTTTCCCGTCGTAATTGAGAACCAGGGCTTCTCCTTTCTCAGTGCCCCGAGGAGGCAACGTGCGACGCTCAACAGTGTATTAGGCACCCACTCTCAATTAGCCGTTCGAGAGGGACACGTGTTGGGCGTGCGTGGCGACACTCGTTTCCCTGGAAGGAGCCCTGGTTGTATCCGGCGCCATTAGGGACGCGTTGTCTGTTTTAATTACGTTCCTACGGCGCAGGGGGAGAATCCGCCGGATTAGCAAGGAAAAAATTCGCGGGCCCCTGAACTTTTCTTTCTTACACGCTCGTTACTCTCGGGAACTTGTAATTTAAAGGGATGCGGGAATTCCCTGATGAGCCCTGCTGATTTTCAGAGACAAGTGTTCGCGTCCCGGGCGCCGCTCGGGGAGACACCGGGGGTTTGTGTGGCTTGATTGAAGGCGCCATATCTCCGGAAGAAGGTCTCCGCTCTGGGAGCCGACGTGCGGAGCAATCGGCAAGTACAAAGACTCGAAAATCCCTTTCGTTTTTCACTAGGCTTCGGGGCATGTCATTTCTTATTCCGCCGATACCGGCGGTCTCTCTCACTGAGAGTGCACAGGATACTTGTCCTAAGAAAAGAAAAAATCAAACCGGTATTCCTCAGATTTTTTGCGATGCCGTTGCAAACGTTCACTTGCAATCGTGCCTGTGACGGGGACGGGTAAAATTGGGAACAGGTACGCGAGGAATCATCGCGGAATCCGGGCGGACATCTACAGTAGGGATTTTCTGCCCATTTTCTGGATTGCACCCCTTTCCATGCGGTGGAGGACAGCGGCGCCTTCTGGTAAAAATATAATATAATAATCCACCCGCATCCCAAAAATTGTTGCTTTGCTCCTATAGAGACTCAGAAGAATCAGAATCAAAGAATAAGTTTCAAAGGACTTGTACAATGTTGAACTGTCTTTGATTCAAGGAAATAAACTCTTTCTGTCCTTTCCTCTCCCAAAAAAAACAAAGCAAGAATCTATCATTCCATTGCCAACTCTCCGATTGAGCAGAGCTTGAACCTTGCATAAATTATTCCTGAAAGACGTGTGTAATTGTCTTGTGCGTGGGTGATAGTGTACTTTGAGATTCACTGAATTGTTAAAATCTATTATTGGGACAATAATGCACTCAAAACTTCTTGAAGCCTCTATGAAGAGGCTCCCAGCCAGTCTCAGAATGATTGATGTGTTTTACTATTTTTCCTAATCAACTTTCTGGTTAAGGAATTTCCTAGTCCTTAACACATACTTGGCATTGTTTGCGTACCACCTCCAGGATATTATGCATGATTTAAACACAAATTGATGACCTATGAACTTGTTCTCATTTCAAAATATTCCCCAAACTGTACTGCATATCCTCCCATAATGGTCCATGCTGGAGATCATCACAAGTGTTAGATTTTCTTTAATTATATTTCCAAGTGAGGCGTACATGTATCTTGCATCCACTTCTTGTACCAAATGCAACTCCCGGAAAAGGCTACTTCATCGCTACAGTAAAATTTTGCAGATCATGCGACAGGTACACAATCACCGTTGGTTTAAAATCCTTTATTTATAGTGATTGATCATTTGCACATTCGGTATAATTTCCAGAAAACCGACAATGTCCCTGAGGTATTTTTGAATAGACCAGTCCACAAGAGAGTTTATTGATTGTTACGAAACAATTCTGATTTTTCAGTATAAATGCAAAAATCGGCTAAATATAATATTCTAAAAAGAAACATTTCGAAAATTGCAAAGGTTTCGTGTGATATTAGGCCTATATTTAAAAAATTCCTCTCATTGTTCCGGCCAAGATAACTTATCCCAGAAATCACCGTCCGAATCTAGGTGTACCTGATGTATGTTTTCCAGATGCGCATAAGTACAATAGTAGAAGTTAGGCTGTATATACTGCATCACCCCAACTTCACCGTTATGGCAAACAAGGGGCCACAGAAAATAACAAGGGATCCTCGCCGTGTTTGTTTCCAATGATGGTGGCTAAATTAAGTGTTGTTTTCCCGGCTCCAGTTTGAAGTGCTTTGGTTTCCATGGTGCTGAACTCCATCAGCACCATTTTGAACGAGTAATTGTGAGATTCGTGTCCAAAAAAGATTGGACAATAAAGAAGGGAGGAAAAATTAAGGCATCATCCGTACAGACCAAAGAGTTTGCTTCCTGAGCAAGCAAAGGGAAACTTTTCGGCTTTGCAGGCAATATTGCTCGCACCTCGAACGAGGGAAGAAAGTAAAGGCATCCGCGAGAACAGCAATTATTGTCTGTCGGAATAAGAAGAACTGAGGGAAAATATTTTGTCTCTTTGTGGCTTATTTAAATTGATACAGGTAGTACTGTGAATCACACCGACATGGGCCCGGAAACTACGGGATTCCACCCATTTCTTTCCCAAGCTGCAAACACGCTGTGGTTGTCACTAGGATTTATGTTGCGTTCCTTCTTCTTTCAAAATGCTCCGCAGCACAAAGGTCATGTTTACGTGGTCGTAACTACGCTCTGAAAAATGCACAGGCTCGGGGGGAAATCCCTGCATTTTTGACTCCAGTACGCGTCGGTCCTCGGGCAAAGCAAATGCTCATCTGCCTTCACCACGTCCATCAACAAGATTGCTTCCGTGATCCAGACAGAAGAGGAACACTTGCCAGCCGGATAACCGCGAAGATCCTGCTCGGGGACGGAGGGATGCTGACGCTGACGTCCGGGCGAAAGCGAGAAGACCGCCCCGCGGTGGTCCGCAGCGTCGACGAGAGGATTTCCTTTTAAATCAAAGAAACGCCATCGACGCCGCCGTGGTGGCGAAAAGAAAAGAGCCAGGCAAGCGCGAGCCCCTTCATCAAAGCGCCTGCCTGTTTTTTTTTTTTTTTTTCTTCTGCATATAACGTGAAATCGGTCCCTTAATCGAGCCTTCCGGCGCACAATTTGTTTTCTTCCGCGGAAATCCGCATTCCTCCGTGAAAGGAGCTGGTCCCGCGCGGGGATGACTTTAAGCCCGCGCATTTTCGGTCACCGGCGAATCTGTTGCCGAATGGATGGGAAACTCACTGAGGCAGAATGTGGTTCGCTCAGGACGAGTCAAACATTGCGTACGGAACCCGTGAAAATGGAATAACCCTCTGGAAATTCCGCGGCCTTCGTTTTGTCTTCATTGGATGCGTCTCTTTCCGGACGCTGGAGAAGGTCAGGAGCAAGGTCAACTGAGTGCCGATGACAAATCAGCACTGGACGCAGTGTCAACGGCAACTTTCTGCTGTCGTACCCCATGAAAATAATTGCCTCAATACATGGTTAATTGGATGGGAAATTCGTCTGTATGTTGTGGGGAAGTTAATTATTTCAATTCTGAAATTAAACCATTAGAAATTTGAGAACAAAGCATAAAACGAATCAATTTTCAGGAGCCCAAGTTTGTGGATTTCAAGTTGCTCTACAGCTCAATTTAGAATCATATACCTTCAAGAAGTGCGCAACATTTATACATCAGACCAGCAGGGAAAGACTGAAATTTTCTGGTCTACACGCAGCGTTTAGTGTCGCAACAGCTCTTCATTTCTGTTCCAAGCCTTTCATCATTATATACGCCTGACAATATTCATTTATCTAATCCCACAAGAATTATAGAGAATGCTTGGGAAGTCCATCTCAATGCAAAATTGTGGACCAAAAAAATATTTCGTCTGCGAGAGGCAGAAAAACAAAAGTGGAAAGTAATCGTACTTTTTTTTAACGGGATCGGCAGTTTACGAATTTGATTCAGTTTGACATAAAAACAACCTCGAATAATCGCATTCAAAGAAACTCATATGGGCTTGGGGATCTTTTCTAGCTTTCTTCCATTGATTTACTTTTTCACAGCCAACAAAGAAAAATTGCCAAGGCATCTTCTGCTGAGCCAGTACCTCCATCAGAAGATTGCATCCATTCTGAGTTGTATCTCATAAAGTGTCTGAAGCTCAGTTGGGTGGTCATGGAAAGGGGGCCCCTGTTTTCGCCCCAGCGCAGAGTGAAAAAGGTTCATTCCGAGAAATTTTCGAGAGGGATTCCACGTTTTATGCACGGATTAATCTAGCAAACAATGGAGAGAACCCCATCCCCTTCTTTCTTTTCGATGGCGCGCTCGTGGCGACAATTTTACGAGTATGACGTTTTTCTCCTGTTGCTGTTCTCCCCCGCGGGAATCGACATTCATGCGCTCCCCCTAAATCCCTCGAGCGACAGGGACTCGATACTCACCAGCGTGAAAAATGGAGAACACGCAGGGTTCTTGTTGTATCCCCAACTTATTCTTCGCAGCGCAGATGAGGTCCCCGAAGTCAGCCTCGATTTCCGGCGTGAAGAAAAGAATGCTCCGGTACTGACTCCCAGCAACTCTTTCCAGCTGGTGGGGCTCTAGAGACCTCGTCCCGTTGTAAGCCCAGCGGAATGAGTCCGGGATCGGGTCGGCGTCCACGTCGCATGAAATGTTCACGCGCTCCTGGAAAGCGGCCCAGTACACTTTGGCTTCATTCGCGCACCTCGGTCGGTCTGGAAAGAAGGCAACGGATTCCGTGATTCCTCTCCTCGACCAGAAGGGTGCTGAGAGAAGGCCTGCTACAGAGCACTGTAGATCAGGGCGCTTCAGACAGACTAGCAAAAGTAAAAACTAAATTTATCGCAACAAAAGTACAAAAATACATTATAAAATGTTTGTCAGTACTGTGATATGATTCCTGTAATAAGCACTGTACTCCATTTTTGGTTTTATTTGCATAATCGTCTAAGAAACGGTTGGGCGTCAAAAATAAATATTCAAGCTGGCTTCTTCGTATGTTGAGGGTTTTAGTGAATTTAAACTCCTGCTGAAAAAATGTCGACTCAGTAAACCATTGAATGTTACATTGACAACACGAAACTTGTCGAGATGATTTTTTTCGATTGAAAAATGTTGTTCTATCTGCAACATTGTCGCTGAAAAGATTCTTAAACTGATTAAAGTACACGGTTACACATGAACTATCTGCATATCCTTAATTCGTGTCGGAGTCGCAGATATACTATTCTTAGTCAATGTGATAGGGGCTTAGCCTTAAGCTAAATTTCAACGTCAATGGGAGAAAATTTGAGCAGTACAGTAATCAATGAATTGGAAAAACACACATTGATCTCCATGCACCCAAGAAGTTCCGAAAGAGGGAAACGACAACTGCTGACGAAACTTTTCGAACGAATCCATGTTAACTCTAGTTCCCTGCCGATTACAGTGAATCTTGCGTTTTTCATTGTTCACTTGATGCACTTTTAAATCAAACGGGTAATTTTACTGTATGTAATTTTTTTTGAGAACTGGTGACCCCAGCAACTATCTCATCACTGAAGATCCCATTCACTTTATACGGGAATTTACTTTCATACGGGCAAAACCAACAAACCTGAGAAAAATACGTTTTCTTTGCAAGATTTGTCTACGCCCACGATACCCGAACCCAGTGGCATCTGAGGAGAAATTAAAGTCCACCGGGAGCCCCATGAATCCTTGATCTGTTTGCTCCAAGAGTTCTGAAGGTATGGTACATGCATACTGGTCGTAGGTCGTGTATTTTTCATTTCATGGTCGATTAAATTGTAGACACGCAATAGCCCATTAAAGTTTATACAGTATTTTAAATGTCTCAACTCTTCGCACGTGTATGTGGATGCATAATTAAAAACTTGCTTGCTGGAAGAGAGGTTGAAAATGGGGTGCTTCTGAAGTGTTCTTAAAGAATTATAGTAAACGAAATAATCAACATTTTCCTTTCCAGCCCGTCAAGTGACGTAGAAATGGCTTTGACGACGAGGAAAGTGTGACCGCGTTGGAATAACTACCAAGGTATTGTGCGTGAATTATTTTCAGGAATCCGGAAATAGCATGATACCCACATTTCACGGAGATGTGCATAGTTGCCTTGTGAGACCCTTCGGTGTTCCAGGCCAAGCACTGAAATGACCCATCAGCACGTCTCGAGATCCCAGTAAGCTGAAGCGTTGAGGAAGTCCTAGTCACTTTCCGCGCCAAAGTGTCTGGCAATTCCGTACCCTGGGGAAACAGGTGCTATGTGTAATGAGATGGCATAATCTGAAGGCTCTATTCTCGAAGTGCTACAGTTTATGGAACGCAAAATAAGCTCAGAAACTTTACATGCGGCATCGACATCAAAAGAGATCCCTAAAACTGTTTCGTTATCAGCTCAACAAAGTGTATTTTAAAAATACAGCATAAGCTTGAATGAACGGATTCTATTAACCCTGCATTTTATCAATTCTACCGCAGTTCAACTTGAACAGAGAATTCCCAGTTTCATGCATCGTGACTCGTGAGCAATATTTGTTGCTTTCTATTGCTTCATTTCCCTCAAATAGAAAGGAATTTCATACAAAAATCCGTCAATGAAACTAGACGTGAAGATGAGGATCAGAAATACTGGTATATGGAAATGAGGTATAAGCAGAAAATCTAAATAATCTTTACTGCACACTTTTTCGAGGCATCCTCGTGATTGCATCTTGGGAATCCGTGTATGAGATTTGTGAGCACATTGTTCACTAAATTTTTTTCGATCCTTTGGTAAACTTTCTCTGATATTTGAATATCCTAGATAATCGAAGTTTCCCCGTTTAATTGTTCTCTCAACATTAGGTACCTTCGAAAGACCTGACGGAAAACTCATTCCGGATCAAGATACGTAAGGTAATCAGCAAAACGTGTCGTTCGTAAGGGAAAAGGTATACACAGTATGCAGCTGAATCCGACGAAAAGCGTATTTTAAATGCATGCTCATTAATGATTTGTTTTTAGATCACCCGGTGATGAAACAATCAAGGGCCGAGATCAATTTCCGAAGAACACAACGTATATAGGCATGTAATGGAAACGCAGCAGCGTCACTTGATCAAAGGAGAGTTTGTCCCAGTTCTTCAGAAATTCGCTCCATGAAAGGTTCGTAAAACATGAGTCTGCTGAGGCGTTCATGAGGAAGACAAAAAGAGTTCTTTGACTTCATTTATAATTGCTTCATATCTCAGAACTAATGGCCCTTGATAAGATGAAAGCAAATCAATTGCGTTCGCATGATTCCGTGATAAGTGATATTGGCCCGACATCAATCCGTCTCAATATTTTTCATTACCGTAATGCGAAAATAAGACGAATTACAATATTTATCCAGTGAAACTGTATAGGACTTACGGGAAAATTGATACGTTACGTGAATTGTTAACCCCAAAGTTCACTCTATTCAGGCTGAATGACAAACTTTTCGGTGAATCCTCGACATTCAGACGAAACCCTCGAAACACTCCCAGCCTCAATCGCTTGCTCACTTGAAATACTCATTACTCATTTCCTAGTGCCATTCCGAAGAGTCAACAGTGATGAAGATGGCTGAATCATGGAGCATTGAGTGATTTTCCAGCTCTGAAATCAATGAAAATGAAACTAACCTCGAACTTCCAGGACACGTTGGTAACAGGAGGATTTGCTTTGCCCTCGCACGACAAAACAACGCTGTCTCCCTCGGCAATAAATTCTGGATTTGGTGCTTGAACAATTCTAACGATGGTATCCGGTGGGTCTAACAAAGAAGCAATTCAAAATTACATTTTTAGGACGCATACAGAAGTAAGCTGATTTCCAAAAGATAACTTCCCGATTCAGGAAATTTCAGAAATACAATTTGAAACAGGAAACACATCACTTTGGTTAAATTTCCATATCATTTAAATGTTCGAAACTTCTTTATTGCAAGAAAATCATTAAATTGTATTCAGTTCCCCTCGCATTGAAAATAAAATTTTGGGTCTGGACGCAGAATGCAGCTGACTATCAATAGTTCTACGCACACGGAAAAAATCTGGAGATTGATGAATTTTTCGTAAACTGATTACCATGAGAAATGATGAATTTCAGGTCGATAACTCTAACATTCAGGACATACTCGTATATCGGTGTTGAAAAATCGGTCGTATATTTCAGGTCCCGTAAATAAACCAATCAACACTCACATGTGACGTTAAGTTTGACTGAAAACTCCAACGGGTTCCGGCTCTTTATTTTCCGATTTCGAGCCGAGCAGGTCAAGTGTTTCCCGTGGTACCCGCGGGTGGGCACCAGAGTCAAAATGCTGGTCGTGATGTTACCATCGCTGGATTGCTGCGAAAGAAATAATTTTCGCAAATCAATATTCGGTAAATTTCAGGCACAGCGGAATATCTGGCCGATGCAGACGTCCGAGATTCTTGACTCATCCGAGATAAGAAAGTCAACAAAACTTTAAAAACATGTTGTGAAAAAAATACTGAACCCATGTTTTCCTCTTCGAACGTCACGAGATCGATGTCTCTCGAGGGTTGAAAGAACAGCACACATACAACAACAAAAAACAACCGCATACAGCATGGCAATTCTAATGAGATGAAACCAGGGCAAGGATCTTGCTTCTTGTCTGCTAGATTTGGAATGCACCGGAGTTCAAAAACGGTGGAATTTTTTTTTCAATTCACCTAGTTATTCCTTGTACGTGGGTAGCTCTCCGAAAAGATTGTAACGCTGGTGACATAAAAAATTAACGGACGGTTCGTAAAACGCATCTGGAAATGAAGCGTGCTGCTTGGCACAACATTTTCCTGGCGGAGCTCATGCAAAGAAATGACTCGATTACGAGTCGAACAGGATTGCTTTGGCTTGTGTGGCCTGAACGAGTTCGTGACATTGATGTGAAATGTAATTCGATGAATGCATAGACCCGTGCGCGTTGCCAAGCAATGCTGAAATTTCCATCAATAAATATGACGAGCGAATGATTGGGCTTACAGGGCAGTCTGTGCCATGGAATTTTTTGAAAAATAAAATTGGGTTAACAATTCCCCTGGCGATGGAAAAAATGCACCCACCTTGACGCATGACAATTTTTTTTAATGCTTATAGACGTTTCCAGAATAATGTTACGTTATGGGAGAATGTTTGACAAACAATTGACAATGCGAATAATCTTTATGTTGTTATAAATAGATTATATGAAAAGCAAATTGAGGATCGTGAAGTAGATTTCAGAAAACACAGATACAAGGAAAGTATGAGACTCGAGCAACGCAACGTTTATTTGTTTCAATTGAATGCTTTGGTTTATTTTGTATCAAAGGGAACTGATGCAGTTGCTTCTTCAAGTACTGATGCTTCGAGATCGGCTCTGCAATGAATATATCCGTGGGAGTGCCTCAAAAATCTGTCAAGAATTCGGGACAGTCGTGTCCCAGAAGGATCTGGCAACAATCCTACGTGGTAAGAACTGTACTTTTTTGCGGCAGTATCGGAAGTATATCCACCGAAACGAGCGAGATCACGGGAAATCCCGGGCGACATTTGACAGTCATTAGCGGCGGAGAATTATATCCTAGTTATTCTGAGGGAATCTTCGCTGGAAGACGAAGAGCGCGTCTGGAGATTTCTGATCACGACCTGTGGGCCCAATTTCCTTACCCTCCCTCTTCACCCTTATCTACATTTTCTGGATCATCAAGGGCTGATCAAAAAGTTTCATTCCCGTGACGAACGAATTTGAAAATGAAAAATGATTACGGAAGCAGCTCTTCCTTGCTTTAATGAATCGTGAGACTCGATGACCATTTTGGATCAGAGCGAAATTCTTTCGCGACCTTTTGAATGCATTCATTATTCTTGGAATTCGATGAAAATTAGGAAACCCTGCGAACCACGAGGATGGTAAAGCGCATAAATCCGATTACCTAGCGGATAACCACGTGTCTCGCTTCAGTAATGCGATGTTCGAGACTGGACGTTCTACGCTTGATCACGCGGACCCAACTTGGTTCTTGGAACAGAGGGAAGAAGATAGCTACTGTATTCAATTACCCGACGATTAATTTACGGAATCTACCCGTTTTGGGCAGCCCCTATAGGAGAAAGAACTGTGTTTAACAATTTAAATTTGGGAATTTTTTACGCGCGAAGCGTGGTTAAAACAAGAAAGAAAATTATGGAATTAGGTTTGTGTACTATCTGAATTTCCCTTCACCACTCGAAACCACTATTTTTCTATGTAAAAACACTTGAAAACTTTCCAACGAAGGAAAGCATATTTGTAAAGTCTACGAAATGCTTCAGTGTACAGTTCCTCGAAAATCCTAATCCCCTCCGACAGTATTAACCGTCTCTTTCAGCCAGTGTAGCTTATGTGCGAATATATAGAGTACAGGTGGAACCTCGCAATTCGACCCCAATCCGTTGCCGAACTAGGGTCGAATTGCGATACCTGCAAATTCGACCATAAAATTGTGGGACGGTTGAATTGTGGAGGTTGAATTGCGAGGTACCACCTGTATTAGCGTCACTAGTTTTTGTATTTGTCTGATTTTATTGCAGACGTGTTTGGCTGTGTTGAATACCGTCGGTGCACTTTCAGCGAATAAAGTACAAGATTTTTATTGAATATCAAAACTTGAATCCAGCAACTGTGTCAGCAGCAGGCATCAGGGCCTAGTCTATAGCCGTGAGTAGCTCATGATACGTTCGATCAAATCCCAAATACTGTAATAATCTTTATTCATAAAAAAAAATTGAGCGTGTTTTTTAAATACGATTAAATCATGGAGTCTCTAATATCCGGAAGAAGTGCCCAATAGCATTACCTGGGAGGTATACAGTTGAATAAAAATAATCTTAAATTAAATTAAATAGTACCTTCTCCGATATCGCTTCAAGGGTTTGAGAGGGTTCGAGTATTAATTACTGTTGGGAGTGATCGAGCTACATGAGATTAAGCTATTAACTGAAGCATGGGTTAAATTAACAGAATTAACATTATCATGCCATTTTATTTATTGAACCTAGGTCGCATCTTCGCAGAGAAAATTGTCTCAATTTTAGAGAAACAAGAAAAAGAGTAGCGTTTAATAATCTTTGATGGCTTATATCGGATTAAATACTGAAACTTTGTTTGATTGATGAGCTCAAAAATAAATAAATGGGAAGGCACCATGCTCGTTTACTTACCCGTGATTCGAAATCTCTCAAGATCTCGTCTCCAATCGACCAGGAAATAGTTGGCGGAGGTCTGGAACCGACTACTTCGCAAATCGCTTGATATGGGTGTCTTCCGGCTGATAGTGTCTTCGGCGATCCGATTACTTCCATTGCCAACGCCACCGGAGGTACTGGAAAGAACCAGAGTTTGTATTCGTTTTCATTCGAATAAAACGAAGCAAAGCAGTTCCGGTTATCCGTGACGCGGCGTTTTATCGTGACACAAAAGGGTCAGACAGCACCCTAAAGAGGTTACGCACAATTCAGAATGAAACATTGCTTCAACGTAATCAGCAGCCCAGTGTGAAATAAATGGAAAGGGCGAGCTGTTCAGAGCCCTGTCTAGAAAGCAAAAGGTGCACCTTGGGGAAGAGAAATGCATTTCTCGCAACAGCGCGACGAAATTACTGCTCATTACTTAAGGGTCCAATGCAAAATCCAAGTAATGCCAGCGAGCGTCTGTCAGGAAGATCATAAACCACGCATCAGCACCAGTAAGAAGAACGTACGATATCCATCGAATACGTCGATGTTTACCAACCGGTGGTCGTTTGCAGGAGAAATGCGTCGAGTTATGGCCTTAGAGGCTGAATTTCCCGGAAATGACACATCCAGTATCATAGGTAATATGAAGCCGCAAGGCGTCAGAAGGTTATTGTTGGATGCGTCAGGAAGCTTTCAGGTTCCACTCAGGTAGGGACAGTTGGTTGACCGAGATCCAAGAAAAGAGGCGCCTTGGTTTCTCTCCTGAACTCATTGTCACATCGATCATTTACTTGTGTCTAGTTGTTCAAGGCGATATTTCATTTAAGCATCCTAAAATTCTCGATTTCAACAGGGAAAGATTCCTTACATTTAAAAATAGACGCAGAGCTACTTTTCCAATTTTTTTCCCAAGAGTTCAACAAGAATATCAACACCTTATCTGTTCGTTAATCTCGACAACAATCGAGCTCAAGACTGAACGTGCATACTGTAATTTCTTTTTATGAAAATAATCTAAAATTCAAATAAAGAAGACATCGTCTCCGTTTTCGTTTCAAAGGTTTGATGGTTTCAATAATTCCACTATAGGGAGTGATCAAGCTAGAGATTCAGCTGACTAATGCAGCATACAGGTGAAATCAACAGATCGATACAAACCGGAAATTTTATGCATTAAAACAAGTTGCATCTTCGCAGGAAAATCAAGCAGAAGACAATGAATAAGATATGTTTGCTTCACGCAAATAAATACGTGTCTTTATATAGCATTGGCGTTTTCAAACTTGAATGCCGTAAACATTATGAATCGAAATATCCAGTCATTATAAGTATATCTTTCTTTTAGAACATGGTTCTTCCAACTTCTGGTGCAATTATCATTGCACACGACAGGGTGAAAGGTGCCACGCAAATTTTGAATGCAAGAAAAATGCGTGATGAAATCCAGTTTCAGATTTTGCGAGCTAGACCATGCGTACCACTGATGGTCTTTGGTACCCAGCAAACGGTACGAAAACAATACCATACCTAGACAATCGGTATTCGGCCGATGACGTACGATGGAGCATTTTCAAATATTTAATTTTTTCTACTGCGGGAAGCAACAAACCAGAATTTCTAAACCAGGACTCATTGGGGTCCTCAATGATCTGCAATAAGTTCCAGCGCGTGGCTCTGCTTCCGCCACAGTGGAATAAAATTAAAGTTGAATGCAGTGGTAAATAAGCGAAGAACTTTGCATCAATCAGCGTTGCCACTGTATTCAACTTTATTTTATTCCACTGTTGCGGAAGCAGAGCCTCGCTGTGAACTTATTGCGGATCATTGAGGGTCCCACAGTGGAATAAAATTCAAGTTGAATGCAGTGGTAAATAAGCGAAGAACTTTGCATCAATCAGCGTTGCCACTGTATTCAACTTTCATTTTATTCCACTGTGGCGGAAGCAGAGACTCGGCTGTGAACTTATTGCGGATCATTGAGGAACAACATAAACTCGAAAATCCCAAGCGTACCATGCATATTCCTCAAATTGAAAACCTCAACAAACGTTGTGGGTTTGCCATTTGAATATACTGTAGTTTCTAAAAACAAATCCGAGAGTCAAAAAGGGTGAAAGCCTTTGCAATCAACAATGTGATTTTCTGATATGCAGTTCCGTGCGTTCCTTGTGATTGTAAAGTTCCGGAAATCCAGCTTCCGGAAGCCGGTGTTCTCTCATAATAACAGCACGTAACACGCGCAGTCCAGCGGAGAATGCAACAGCGAAAGCCGTTCCACTATTTTTCAACCCCGGCACGAGGGTAAACGCGGAGAAATCACTGCCCACCGAGCGAAAACCGTCTTCGTATCCCCTGATTTTCCAAACGATGGCGCATTCTCTCTACTCCATTTCCTGGCCCAAATCCTTCTTGCTCTCGTTTATCCCCTTTTTTCTTGAAGCACGGCTTGAGTCTCGCCTGCGGATTTCGGGCCCGAACGTGCATGACGAGCCGGACCCGGTGCCACTTCCGGCGAAATTATGCACCGTCGAATCAACTCGTCGGAGTTCTTTCCCTTGGTGTCCCGGGCTCTTTGATGTAATCTTGGGATACGGAAAAAAAATCCTACCTAGCCTCACTACGTTTCCATGTGTCTATTTAGTCTTCAAATGAAAGCGGCAGCATTCGTGGGAGCTATTCTGGGAATCTTTGAACCTGCCCGGGTGTCAAAGAAAAATTGTTGGCGTACACGTTCAAGGAAGTTGTCTAGATTGTCATGCTTTAATGTACTGCATATAGAAATTGTATGACAACTTGAGGCTGTTAGGAAATATTGATTTTGGCCTTGATCATGATGAGCCGATGTGAAATTGTGGGATTTTTCAATTGGTCGTGCGCTAGTCACTGCTGGTGTTGCTGTTGTTTGGCACTCGAAAATTTACAAAACTATACCTGGGATTCGAAACAGAGAAACGGGAATTGAAATGTTATTCAAGAAGAGATCTGAATGAGAATGTGAGGGGCATTAAATTTTGAAATTGGATTTGAAATTTGTGTGTCATACAATACTGTACTCGTACTTGGATGAATAGCTGAAAACTCGGTATTGACTCTTCTTGATCAACAAAAAAGATTGACGAGATGTCCATGACTAAAAGTTTAAACATGCCTTCAATGATATGAATCATATGATTGGCCCCTTCTTCGTGAAGATTCAAAAAAAATGTAATGAATTGATTTTGGTCTTATTATTGAGTTCATAACGTCTGTCCTGATGTCTGCTTCCTGTCACCTTACGTGACCATGCCGTCGATCATTACTGCGATGTAGTCACATTGATGTCTTTCTTATTTATGCCAAAGTCCTCGTGTTTATCTTCGAAAATGAATTGTGGATTTCATGAAGCAATATGAATTTGGGGTTGAAATTCGCGCTGAGGCGGGTTTTGCAAAGATGGAATCAGCCGTCGCGGGCGAGAAAAATAGCGAAAAAATCAATGCGTTTCCCCCAACTCACACCCCGGGAGGAATCGCAGACATCGACACGCAAAGCCGACGCATTGCTCACGAACGCAGAGAGCCGGTGGTGTCAATCAACTCACAGGCATTTCAGCCACGCAGTTGCACTGCTTATTCATAAACCCAGTCTGAAGCCCCCCATTGACAGATATGGCCTTTTCCTTCGAACCCCTGCGGTCCCACCGGGAGCCACAGTTCGTAATAAGGCCAGGAATACCGACTTCGATCACGGATTCCCCGAGATTACGCCGCTATTTCCTCAACGCGGACTGTAAATCTTACATCATCCAAGCCGTCAAATGACTGAGCGTGGGGCGCTGCATGAGTGAGCCGCGCATTTCGTTGATTACATTGACTTCACGAGATAACTTAGGTTAAATTGGATTGATTCCCAAAATCGGACCGATGATTACTCAGATAGAGTTCGGCCCCGCGGGCTGCCTTATGATGGATCGGAGGAGCTTCCGCTAGCAGACTACATCGAACATACCCATCCTTTTTACCACCGTATCTCGGATGAGCTGAGCTCCTTTTCGTCGCATTACGCATTGCGAATATTAGAAAAGAACATCGGTGGAATGAACTGATCCTGGAGCTTTAGCAGACAAAAATGTTTCAACTCTCCGCATGAATATCCCAGACTTTTCAGTCCTCCCTTCATACGTGACGCGTTTCATAATTACAGTACCATATTATGGAATGTCATGGTGCTGTAGCTTCTTTTATCGTGGTCGTTAATCAATTGAGTACCGGCCATGTGTCAGACCAAAGTTTGTGTCCTATGCTCCGGATTATATGATAGAACAATGATTTTCCATGCATGTAGGATGGTTCGGTGATATAATATGGTCACCATTTTTCCATATTAAGGAAAAGTAATAATTGACGTGTGAACACATGGGCTTTCTCATTTGAAAAAATGAGTGTATTCATAAAAATAGCATCGCACTGCACAGTCATGTCACTGAACTACTTCTAGGAGATGTGAAAAACTCAGTCTTTTGATTCATTTTATACATTTTGAAAATAACTTTTTAAAGTTTGTGACATTTCTTGAACAAAGCAATTGAAAAAGAAGGATAGATCTCTTTCTGCTGTGGAGACTTTACAGTTGAACTCTGTTATCATCACGTCTGACTTTAGAATATATGTTTTAATCTTTAATTATTTTATCATCGCCTGGAAATAAACAAGTATTGAATGTATACCGCCTTTTCGCACCAGCAGAATGTTTGACTTCTTTGTGGTCTATCCAATTTTTCCAATATTCCAGATAAGATCAGGGTGTTGGCTTATGATTTTGTACATTTTTGTAGCGTTCAGTTGTTGACAACTGAGCGCTAGTAAGCTTCTCGTGAGCCTATATGAAAATGTCTTCCTGGAAAACCTGTGTTTGTGCAGCACGCTTTTCTGATCTCCACTGCGCCGATTTTTATTACAATGCCAGAAAAAAAGATTGATTGCATCTCGTTCGTTTGTTCCCGAACAAACATTTCCTCTGGGCTCTCACAACTTGTATCTGCTTCTTCAGGTTTTCGCGGGGAAAAGCTTCCCTGTATTCTTCGTGGATCGATCAGTTGAGTAACAAGATCCTCGCAGGGGAAAAGGGGGCTGAACAATTTCACCGCGCTTTCGCGATTGCATAAAATTCCAAGCTTTAACTCCCGAAAATCGGCTCGCGGAAGCAAGTGCGGTCCACGTCAAGATGGAATGGTGTTCGGTTGAATGTTGCTGAGAATTTCGCGTGTCAGTAGCCGGTCATTTCGTCACGGCAGGGTGCTTGATCTCCGGGAAATAGGTCAGTGTTTAGTCGATGTTCTGACGCCGTCTTCCGGAAGTCAAGGCAAAAATCAAAGAAAAAAAAAACAATCGAATAACAGCTTCACTTCGACAGCGCAATAACAGGTAGTCAGAGACGCTAGAAGTATAACTCTCCGTTTCAATTCGGCCGGATTATGTTGTCAAGATCAGAGATAGGTTGGGATTCGAAAGATATTCTCCTCGAAGTGTCGAATGCGACAGGTACGCTGGGATCGCGATCCGAACGGGCTGTATCTGGCGGAGAGAAGGAAAACCTTTTCAAAATGAAGCATAGCACGTAGCTTTTCAAGAGCGTTTATGTGCTTAGGTTCCGGGTCGATAGTAGCCAATAAGGAGGAACAATATCAGCTAGAATAAAAATCCGATCTTTTTCTCCTGGCGAAACTCGGGTGTCCGGGCGGAACTTCGCAGAAGGTTTGAAAAAAGGATACTATAAAGGTCAATGATGAGAGGATTTTCGAGAGGCTGCTTGAGAGTACGTGAGATGCCTCTGGTTTCGGCGGGCCCTTCAGCGATTTCGGATAAACTATCTTCCCTTAAACGATGCCCATTCAACACCTCGTCGGGGATAGACTTTCCCGGAGATATTCAGAGAATGCTCGCCGGGATAAACGTTGGAATCGCGGCTCCGGGGAGGCATGAATAAACTATGGCGCTGTATTCTCCATGTGGGACTTCGTGATGTTTGACAAAAGACCTTCGGAAGCGAGGACGAAAGTACTTGGCATGCAAAAGCGGCGACGAGCATTGTAATGCACAATTCTGGCATCTGATTGTTTTCCTGGCGAAACCACTTCATCATCTGCTGCTGCCGTGCATCGCATCCTCGTCCCTACGGGCACATTTCATGCCCATTCTTTTCTGCTCTCCGCTGAATTCTTGTGATATTCGAGTACGTTTTTTCCTCGCGTCGCGTGGGACGACTTCCGCTGCGGAGACTCTTCGCCTGCCTCCGATTTTCCCGTCATTTCTGGGGAATTTTCTTTTCAAGCTGCTGCTTCCATGAACGACTGTTCGCGATGTGACGGGTCGATTTTGCGGAATTTCCGGTTTTATGCCACCTGCGGTTTCAATCCGAAAGCGCCTGATTTAATTATTTACACAGAGAAATCCGGAGAACTGAGGAAATGAACTTGCTCGTTGGTTCGCTTGGGTTGCTGTGCCTATTCCAGGAGGGTTCCTGCTATCCAGATATCCAAGTAAAAAATATGTCCAGGTTAGGGGCTTTTGAGAAGTTTTGTAGGTACATACACGTTCATTTGTATACCAAGTTCATGTATCTGAATCCCCTAAACCAAATCAGTATCAATTATAGAAATTCTTATTTATTGTGCTATTTCTTCAATCGTAGCACTGCTGGGGAGAACTTCTTTCTCAAAATTGACATTGAGGGCAATCCAAGAGACTCGCTGCTAAGAGGAGAACCCTTTTCGGCTGTTCGGAAACTGCCTGCCATATTTCGAATATTTTCACCAAGATTTTTCAAGCAGGGTGGTCTAAATGTTTCAGGCCTTTGGAATCAAACGACATGCCATCGTGGTTGGGGGAAATTTGTTTTCTTTTGGGGGTTGGTATCATAGTTAACCCAGTTTTATTTGTATGCCCTTCGGGCAACTATACGGAACAGAGGTCAGAAATTATTCAAGTACAGTATTAAATATGTTTTCCGTTATTTCCAATTGTAATACTTTCTTCTTCCTCATGCATAAATTTTAAACTCCTATCCAGTACTGTTATACAAATGTGTCATGCCTGGCGTAAATAGAGCTTACGCGTATGCCAATTAGTTTTGAACAGGACTCCTGGCACAAAATTGGGATGCGGTCTATACAGCATTCGTGTTAACATGATGCTGTTTTAAAACAATGTCCTTTCCCACCGAAAAAAATGCAAATAAAGGAAGAGTGTTCTTGTTCACACACACGTACCCCTTGAATGACCTTGGACAGTCCTCAGCGGGGAGAGATTTGTTATCGTATCAAGGGCGGGTTCCAGTGCGTCCGGGGCGAGTTGCTTAATTCATGTGTGGGCGACCAGGGATTCCAGACTCACATACATATACTGATGTTCGCGTCGACAGTCCGTTAGCAATGTCGACAAAGGAGTGGTTTTTGCCCAATTCAGAGGCGACTCGCGAAGGGCAAGTTGATTGATGGAGCGACTTGAAGCCTCCTGAAGGAGTTGAAAATAAAAGAGTCGAGACGCGTGCGTTAGGCATGCCATAACTTTCTCGCCCGATCGTGCCTGGTTCCGCGACACGGGGCCTGATTCCCCATGTGACCGGATTTTTACGGGGTTTTCTTCACACTTTATGCAGCCGATGGAATGCGGTCAGTGCAGCGGCAATGTGACGTTCGTTCCACGGACATTGAACAAACCGTCATCTTCGAGGGACTGGGATTTCCATACAAATGAGCGAGCGCTTCTCACGACTCAATAGGTACGACCGAACGGCGAAGTGGAATCGCTTCAACAAACGATGATGGGAGGGCTGTGCCAAAAGTTAAGGGATCAATGCTTCGCCCAACTTCGAGGAAGCTGCTTCTAATTGTATACGTAAAAAAAGCAATGAAATTTGCAGAGCAAACAACCAGGGTAATTGCATCAATTCATTTGATATGCAGTAGAATCTTGACTGAATTTCTGGGGAAGCACAGCGGCCGGTTGAATTTCAGTAATATCATTATACCTAGAATCCATTTTCTCGTGAAAATTCGAGAAAAATAGCATGGGCATTATGCGCACCTGAAACAAGAGTCAGAAAATAAAGGGGGGGGGGATATATACAGTACTGTATACTGTACATGCTTTTTATCTGAGAAGAGAAGAACAACCGAGCATGAGTTGAAAATTGTTCTAACCCCAACTCTTATACAGAGATTTAGAAAATGTGCTGTTCTCCGAGATTATCGCAAATTTTAGAGGTCAAAGTTGAATGCATTAAATGGCTTTTTATCGTTTAAATATATACTTCCATCAATGTATTTTATTCATCGTGGACAGCAGTTGTTAAATTAATTTCGAAAACAAATTATTTTTCCGGAAATACGCTTTCCTCCTTGCATGAACTGATTTCGAAAAATATCGTATACCGGATCGCTCTCCCCTGTTAAGAATATTCATTTTCTTGGTTTTAAATTGTAAATTCAAGTTTTCCCGCGTGATGCGTGTGCATATAATTGGCGATTAATCATGTGGAAATGAGTTGATCGGTATTTTAGCATTCAATGACACCAGTAGATTGTTTTATTCCTCGCGGGCAAGAGACTTTAAACTCACAAAAGTGACGAAATCCCTCGAAGACGCTGGGATGATTTATATCCAAAGCATTTGAGTCATTAGTGTTTCTTACTAGGAATATGTAGGACAAATCTTTGGATAATTTAGAGGAAATCGGCGCTAATTCGAGAAGGATTGGAAGTTTTGATGAGGTAAAATTTATGGGTGAGCCAAAGGAGTAGATACCCCGTGTCGCCTCTCCGCAGCGGACCCTGGTGTCAATTCGGATGTTTGCCTGGATTCATCACATCCGTACGAACGAGCAGAGGGAACCCGGTACTAGTCCACCTCGATCCACCGGAGCATTCATTCACGGAATTCCTTTTGCCGACCCAGGGCCGACCCTCAATTCCCAGGTCTGCGGGAGATCAATGTGAATTACCGACTCACTTCATTTCTCGTGCACCTGTGTGCTCGGTGTTCGATGGATGGTCAATTACACGCTGGTGGGAGGTCGAAAATCGCTGATCAATGGAGGGAAATGTCGGGCGTCTGGCGACGCCCGTGTATCGAGCATGTCTGAGAAACCCTGCCAGGTTCGCTTTGCCAAAAATTCCTCCGCGGGCACATTTACCGGCCGACTGCGAGAGACAAAAGCCTGAGAGAAAACAATGCGTTGCGGCCCCGACTTCGTTGGCTGAGTTTTCTTCTCAGCTTCAGGCATAACCCGACAGTAAATGCTGTACCGACACGTCCATCTGGTTTCAAGACGTGAAGACGGCATACACTTTGGACAGCGAGTATAGTGTCCGCCTCTTACCTCTCGAGGAAACATGAATGGCGAAGTTTTTGACGGGCTGCCGGGAACTTTTTCAAACCTTTACATTCCGGGAACTTCATCTGGTCCGAGATGACCCTTCAACTCTCGAGTCGACGGTGCTGTGAGTCTCTGACCAGTCAAATTCCGAAACCCCGCTCTGCGCAAACTTAATGATTACTGTCTTGAAAGAGCGAAGCGATCCCTGATTCCATCAGTCATCAATTGACAAAAAATAGCTATGAGGTATAAAGCATACGGTACTGCCGATTGGTTTGAAGAAAACCATGTTTTCTTCAAACCAAGTCGGGCCATTGCTTTTCAAATTGATTTATTATATGGGAATTATAATCTCGTTGGAGCGGAAATCATTATAAAGAATTAATGCTCACAAAGCACTTTTTTTGTCCCAGCAGTCCGATAACCACAATGTTATTTTAATTTCGTTTTAAAGAATTTTCCTTAAAATAAGCATTGTTTTAAGCCCCAAACGCTTTTTGTAATGAGATTCTACTGTAATTGTCTAAACAGGTACTGGATTTTTTGGGGGGCAATTACATCTAGTTTTTTGCAGTCCAGTCTTTATATAAACCACCTATATTATGGAACCTATTTTTGAGCCCGTGAAAAGCTCCCTCAATTGGATCAAATGTCAGCTGCTCATGATTTTGTTTTGTATTCATCAATGGAAATTTTCATATTTTGTATCCTGGAGTGCTGACCGGAAATCCCCCTGGATGCTAAACTGGGTGGGCTTCTCAACGCCGATTATTCATTACTATATAGTAATTTGTTTTGCGAGACAAAATCTTTTAATATTTTACATTTCCAGAACTTCATTCAGGTCGAGATGACCATTTATCTCAAGTCGATCTCCGATTTGAAACTCTGACTAAAAAAAAATCCAAAATCATTGTCATCTCAATCTCCATCATTCTGATACATAATTTAACTCTTAATCATTTTTTTAATACAATAAAGTCATCCGTCGTCGAAAGAGATGTGATCGCTGTTGATTTCATGTACCATCTGGCCGTGGTCAAGCAAGAGCGGCCAGGAGGTATAAAATACAATGCGGTACTTTTGAGACGGAATTATGCTAAATTCAAGTTTCCTGTACAAATAAAGGTACAACTCTTGTACGCCTTTAGGAAGAGCATGCGCTTAAAAATTTATTTAAAAAGTGCGCTTATTCCTTCTGTGCCATGCTAGAATCATTTCAGTAAAACTACAGTTGAATATCGTATGCATTTATCTTTCTTCTGAAGATTCTTGAGAATTTTAGTGTGGCCCCTGTCTCTCGCACAAATTCGAATCAATCTCTTCGCTAACTCAGTGATCACCGCTAAAAGAAAGACAAGCTGATCCTAGTACTGTCGAGGCGAATCAATATTCTGATCAAGGAAGCGCGATGCAATGCAATATTTTTCCAGATCAGGTCGAAGAGGAAAGCGCATTTTCGGGTAAAGAATTTGTATTCGAAGTTAATTTAGTAACTGCTATCCTTAATCTTTAATTATGCAGAAAGTATAAGGCTCGTGTTCAAAGTGCTGCTTTTCGAACATGTTTTTGCTTCCTTTCATTATTCTGCAACATCCCCCTTTTAAAAGTGTTCAAAAGCTAACGTGAACCGTGAAAATCATGTGTACTGTAGTCTTATTCTTTTTCGTTCCGTCATATTGTCCTTCATCCTGCCCAGAGCTTCAGAGTAATTTCAAACTACTCTGACGCATTTTTTGGTGTAGCCTCTGAATACCAGCAATCTGGTGTATATTATGTCATTATCTTCATGGACTCAATGATCACAGCTTTCAGGGAGCAACGTGATACCAGCAGCGGCGTTGATTTCAATTAGTTGCAACCTGACCTTGGACAAGAAAGAGCGATCACGTAAAAAATATTTGGCCCATTCAGTTTGGAGAGGAAAGCGTGGTCTAAAGTAACGTTGTTTGCCGGACGAACTTATATGCAGTATATATCTATATATATTTTCGTATACTTCTTTGTACGGGCTACAGAGCCCCCAAGAGAAGCTGTGATTCATATCGTCATCAAGGAGAAGGCTTGCCAGGATCTCCTCATCCCCGCACAGGCTGCTCTGTGATTCTCGGGCTCGCACAGAGGCGCAGCAAAAGAAAGGGTCTCCTAACGAAGGTGTATATATTTTCTGGGGCACGTGATAACCGGGGATGCGATTGCAGAGGCAGTGGGCCCAGTACTCGGGCAACACTTGTGCGCGTGAAACATAAGCCCCGACCGGATCCGCGGCATTCTGAAGCCATTGATAGCACAGATATCCTCGGGGGGATTATCACAGGAACTTCGATTGGCATCGGGTATACGCCTTCATTCTACTTCCGTATCGGTCTTGATAAATCGATTCGATCTCAGTGAGATGGAAAGGAAAGAAAGCAGTGAAAACCTTGTGTATCCGGGGCAGGTTGAGACGCCTTGGACAGTGCAGAAGTTCACGCCTCAAGCCCAGGTTATTTCCTAATCGACGACTGACTCTGGTGTTCTCTCTCAGAGAGGAACTTCATTTCCCCAGGGGTGCCTGATGGGCATAACTTATCTGACCCACGACCCTGCGGGAGCCTTCCAGCGTAATGCCTCCCCTGACTGTGTCCGGCAAAATCTTGGGTCACTGAATAGACCGCAGATCCTCCTTCTATCGCCTCAAGCCCATTTCACACAAAACTTCCGGGTGTCAAAAATGTTACATCGCTGGAAGGGCAACAACAGATAGTACAACCGGTTGAAAAAAAAGAAGCATGAATGCGAAAATGCCACCGAGGCATTCTCCCTTTTTCCGACTCGTTGTACAGATACACGCGGTTTCCCACGCTGCACTCGTTTGTGTGCCAGAGTCGATTTTGCCGCAACAAAATAAGAAGCAAACAAAACCTCCCGCTGCTGTACTCACACCATATGGGCGACGATACCGGCAGAGGGAGGCGAAAAGCTTCATCGCTTTATGATTTTTCCACTGAGGCTTCACTTGAGGATTGAGTTGAAAAACACATTTTCATGCAAAGAACGTGGTTTTAAAAAAAATTTCCGAGTGGCGCTTGTGGAAAAAAAACCTCTTATTTGAGGCATTAAAGATCTTTTGAATCTTCGAAACGTTGAAAAGAGTTATTCGCTCGTGTACTGTCATCATATTTAAATACGTTACCAACAAGAGAAAAAGGCTCCCTGGTGAATTCAAGAAAAGAGCACTCATTATATTTTACTTATACTCGTATATTCGATGATCAGAAACTCTTCATAATTTTTTCCTCGACCTTTCACATCTTATACCGAACGGCTAATAACTCTTTCGAAAAATCATTGAACATTTTTACGATGGCCAGAAGGAGCTACTTTTTTGCATCGAAAAATATGAAGTACTCTTGGAATGGCCAACCGTCGGAATCGGAAGCTCAGAAAATGTTATCCAGGCACGATTTCTTTGGTAAGACGTTGTCATAAAGCTTTCATTCTTCGTTTGGGTGGACAGCCTCGATTAAATAAAACAAAATTTTCTGGGAAAATGACGGTCCGGAGAAGAGTGTCCTGACGATGTCGGGTCTTTCCACGCCGAAAGGACATTCTGGACATCTTTTCCGACGGAAAAGCATCTCAAATTTTGAAAGAAAAATTTCCAACCACATTTTTTTTTTTTTGATCAGTGATTCGGTGAGACACTTCTATAGAGAATTTTCCTCCCCTTACCTGGTTCTCAGAATAATCTGGAGACCGAAAACATATTTGGAAACCCGTTCATTTTAAAATTTTGCATTAAAAATTATGAATACCGGTATGTTCTATAATAATGAAATTACTTGTATTTGAACGGACCGGACTTCAAAGTGTATTGTGAAATTCCGGTTTTAGTCTCAGAGTAACATATTTGCATGGATCGGTTGATTTCCGGTGCCTGGATTATTTTCAAAATATGTATTGTTACTGGGGAAATTCTTAGATCCTCGACATCGTCTGAAACTTGGAATAATTCAGTACTAGTAAACCCTATTGCGGTAGAATATCAATCATGAATTTTAACAAACTCGTCGGATCAAATCGATTTTTTATTCTACACACTTTATCTCAACATCTTAAGCGAATCTTCAATCAAAGAAAATCTAATAATTGCAAGGAAGAAAGAAGGGGGAGATCCAAACCAAAGCTCTTGATGCGTTCAAACCTCTGCACAGCTGAGCCAAATCCTACTTAATCCATGGTCGTTCAAATTGATATACCTTGTATGTTTTTTGTGGCTTTTCTTGGTAGTCCCCGGCGATTCTAGGGTTCACATGGGAAACAAATTGTCACAAGAACGAATTTCATAGGAAGGATATATTTTTAGGTTTCATCACAAAAACCTACATCGGAAACTTAGAATATTTTAATTGAGGATTGAAAGGCATGCACAGATGCCATAAGCTTGAAATTTTGAAGTTGACTGAAACGATACTGAAAAACTCCGTTTCGGATAAGCCCGCACCAGGGACTAACGGACAGTCTATACTCGATATAATGGAGAAAGAAAGACAGAAAAAAATTGACGAACATAAAACTTTCAGCAGAAAATCAGGAAATTTTCTCAGGTGATTTTCTCGAGTTTCCTCAGTGTACAGTATTTTAAATCGGTTGAGTTTTTGACCTCGCCCGTTTGATCATTTTCATTTGAATTTCTTTGCAGTTCAGTGACAAAACGTGATAAATGCTTATTCACGTTTGTACACATCGTCCAGAAATTTCGAAATACGGGAATGTATTCGCGAGCCATCAGGTTGATATGACGATAACTTACGCGAACAGTTCCTCGTTGGCTTAGCTTTTAGAAATTCCGGACGAGGAAAGCGTTACTGCTTTGGATAGCGTTCTGCCAATTGAAACTTTTAGGGCTCTCTGCTGACGGATAAAGTGATACATAGGATAATGTACGCCTCGCATTTTGGACTTTTTGGCACATGGACCGCGAGTTTGCATCAATTACAATATCGTCAATGATGGACCTTACTTCGGATAGGAAATGAAGCAAGAACATATAAATCAACTCAAGCGAAATGGACTTGAATACGATGGGATTGTGTGTTATTCAGAAGTGCGGAAATTCGGTGGAAAAGCTCGTTGTAGAAAATAATTTTACAAGAGAATTGAAGCATTCAAAACTTTTATTAGTATTCATTTACTTTCTGAATAGCCTGTCGTTACTTCCCTCTTAGTGTTGACCATGGAATTTTAAAAAGTTAATGGAATTTTAAAAAGATTTTTGGAAGAAAATGTGTATGGTGATCTGAGAAAGATTGACCATTCTATGTAGCATTTTTGAGTCTGTTGAATATTTCTGTGATGATATCGATACAATCAGCCAATATTTACAGTATAACTCATTTTATTACTACAGATCAATGAACTCTTCAGATTACGGACTTACTACTAGAACAAGTCAAGTCAATCAAACATAGCACCGCGGTGTACGAGTGTTTAGAGTTTTTAGACTGTGTCATGAATTCCTTATATGACGAACATTACATAGAATAAATATTCGCTTCCATGGAAAAGCCCGTTAAATGGACCATAGCATTTAATTAAACTTTGTCAAGGTTTTCGAGGCTTTCAGATGATTCTGTGCATTTTTCTCTGAAAATTCCAATGTTAATCATTCGATTTTGTGTAGTTTTTGGAGTGGCACTCATTGTAGGAATGTGGAAGGAAACCGCACAATTTGTTGATCGACAATCTATTGATGCCAGAATCCAATTTAGCTGATTTCATGATTTGTTTTCCGAACTTTTTCCAGTTTGACATTCGTAAATTGTTTGCGTACATCTTGACGAAAAAAGGTGTGCCCTCTAACGAACCCCATGTTGAAGTGAAGCATATAAATTATTTGAGGCCCCATTGCTTCTAATTTTCCTTCTTGTTTTTAAATGAGCATTTTATTATCAGGATAGGCAACAATTTTCGCGCTGGTGTCGGTGTGAACACCGGGCTATACCGTCGGGGCTGCAATTTGTTTCACAATTTACCCATCACACTGGAACTCGGCGTAACTTGAGGATCTCGATCTCCGGCGCAGAGCGGGCACGTCCGCGATCACCCAGCTCTCGCGGTGATCCCCGCTGCGCATTACGACTGCTTCTCGTCGACGTACCGGCACGATTTCGACAGAGGATCCCCAAGTATTCATCATCCTTAGCGCGGGAAAGATCCTTTTGCTGCCCCCCGTCGCGACGCTAACGCTCGCGGAATCGTCGCGGAGTATAGAACACCCGTGTGAGGATCCCCTCCCCTTTTTCCCACCGTTTCCGATGAGAGAATGTCAAGAAGAACACAAATTGAGTTCTCGCACGGCCCGAGAACTCCTCGATGACATTAGGAGGTAGCCTGAAAGGCTCCTCTCTGGTTTTTTTTGTTTTTGTCCTGTTTTGTTGTCATAAAATTTGTTTTCATGCGTTAGCAGTCACTTTATCATTCAAAGAATGAAAACTGAAGGTCAGCTTCAAAGCCTGAGAGACAAATTTAGATCATGCAGGGAAATCAACTTTTTTTTGTGTGCTGTCAATTGTCATGCATGAATTTATTCCTCGGGGAATACTTCAAAAACCATTTTATACATTTTCCGCAACACCTCTAGAATCCAAAGAAAAATCTAATGAAATTATGATGAAGTATTTATATGATTATCGGCCGGACCTGGATCTTTGGCAGCCGTTACAAGACAAAACGACGGTGTTGACTGCAAATAGGGCACATTCTGCAACATGTTACATTCATCGTATTTTGTCTGAGAAAGTTCATAAAGAATTAAATACTGTAAAGATATGTTCTTAGGGACCCGAGCAACCCTATAAAAGCAAGAAACCGCAGGAAACCCCAGGAGGGAAAACTCCTTATTGCGTTTTCCTGTCAGGATTTGTGTCTGCTTGCTTTTCCTCTGACTTCATATCTTTACATCAGAATGATCTGGAAACTAGGTCAGCTCTTTTAGGAACTGCGGCACATCTCCTATTACCTCCATTACAGGCGGTATTTATGTCATTCAGCGTACATTTCAGGAGGAGGGAGATGCGCTATAATATAGCGCGAATGAATAGTTCCTGGAATTCTTTTAGGTTTAAAAATTTATATAAAAAAAGAATGAGAATTTGAAGTCTAAAAAATATTATACAAACGGGGATCGGATCGGATACTAAGAAGATTATGTGGTCGTCAATGGGAAGCGTCGTAGCGCGCCCAAGGTCGCAAGAGAAACTCTGGTTGAAGTATTTCCTCCGACAACATCAGACGCATCCCGAAGATGCCTTCGCACCAGATCCGTACGAATGTCACTTTTATGTTACTGGAATAATCTCGGGGATACTCACGGTTTAGATCGATGGTGACGTCGGCTGAGGCTGGTAAGCTAATATTGTTATTCGTCGCGCGGCAGGAATACGTGGCGTGCAGAGAACTCCTGTCCAGCGAGCGCAGGGTGATCGTGCTGAAGATAACAAGGTGGTGACCGGTTGTCGCTTCCTTCGTGACGATGCTTCTCTTGTCCATGATCTGTCCATCCCGATACCAGCTCACTGTCGGCTTCGGTCGTCCTGCGAACAGCACAGAGTGTGGAATAAGCACATGCCCGGGACAACTCAACCGAGCACGGCCCGACTGATCGCCACCCAAGTGACCGTCGTCTCTGTGAATATGATGGAATTGCGCTTCTCTGTGTACGGAACCGAGGTTTCGAGAGAGCGTGGATTCAGCACATGCCTGTGACCTCACACAAAGCACCGTTTCGCTAGAAATGTGGCTTAATTCCTTGTCTGTAGCGAATTCTTGGGAGTCTGTAATAACCAACATCAGGGACAACCCGACTGATCGAAATGACCCTCATCTGCTGATTTGATTGCATTGATTGCACGAACAGAATCAACGATTCCTGAAAGGGCTGAATAATCTAAAACACGATCGTCTTCCGAGAATTAATCGCGCAATTTTCGGTGACATATCTTCAGGGCTCCTCTCTCAAAACAGCACACAATTCAGTGTCAAGTTTTCCAGGGATAGTAAAATCAGCAGATTATCGTGAAAATCTAACCTAGTGCCATCACCCAATTGAGTGCTGCACAGCTGATCGCCTCTATAAATACTGAAGAATTTCTTCTCTTCACCTAATCGAGATATTTACAGCATTGAGCTCCGCGCCACTTCAATCAATGAGCTACCGTAAATTCGGCAGCGACTGCAATTCATTTTCACCAAAGAGGTTTTCACAGAAAACCTTTTTTACATGAATGCCTACGCCCAGGCGTAGAATGGACTGCCAGCATTCAAGTACATGCTTGTACTCTATTGTTTTTTTGATCGGAAACGATGACAAACTGTTCGTAAATCAATTAGAACTGTCAGCTTATTCAGCAGGCGATTAGTTGGGTCTGGAGCTCGATGGCAACAGACACAAGCGACTGAAACGCGCCTGACTCCGAAGAGTAAAAGAAATTATGCGGGCCACGCGATGCATGAGCGACGGTTTGAAACGAATTCACCCACGATTGCCGAGGTGGTTATCGACAGAGACCTGGAGTGGATCAAATAATTACCTGTTCTGCATTCCATATCGCACTCTGATTTCGCGATTGCTGCCAAGCAGCGGGAGACAATTGCACCCGAAGCAGAGCTGCCGGTATTTCTGCGACGCGATCCGCGAGACTTTGTATTCCACGAAAGCGGGCGTCTTCGTGTGTGCTTCGAATATTTCGAGCCCTAACCCAGGCTCTTCATGAGCTTTTCCGTCCTGAATTTCTCTCTTTTTCAAGAACAGAGGAAATCTTTCGGCTCTTTGAAATCACGAGTGTGTACGCATTGCACTCAGTGAGAGGAAGGGAGCTATAGTTCGTTAACCCGGCTTGTATCCACGGGGATCTGAGCTGTTCGATTGAGGCGTCGAGAGTGCGTTTGTTCTGCTACGCGGGTGTTGACCGCTAATTCATCACAGACTCGGACCTTGTTTGCAACGAAAACCATCGTCGATCTCTGACTCGCACCACATATGGCAAAGAGCTTTTCAATCAAGCCCGGGACTAAAAATGGCCACAGGACGACGCTTCGTACCGACGTAACTTAAGGGCGTCCATATCCTCTCTCGAGAGCATCACTGAGATATCGTCTCAATTAATATCCAGTAAATGTTTTCCCCTTTCTTCTGAAAGTTAGTTATTTTTAAACAGTCAAAACGACAGTGTCATTAAAAAATTAATATCAAAATAAAATTCACAGCACTCCAAGTGTCTCAACCCATCTATAATCGTGAGGATTCGAGGATTTCATTGTACATTTTTCCACCTTACCTGAAAATTTTGGCTGCTGAGAGTTTCACGTATACAGTATGTCTTTTTGTTGGAGGCTCACTCACCTCAGCTGTATTCATTATGAAAAAAGTCACTGAAATTTCGCCGTTGTGGCTTATAGACTTGTTTATTGGGACCTTTTTTCAGCTTTACGAACTGGAGTAACTAAATTTGCAGGACAATATGTTTGGCCGAATGCAATGCTGAGTAGCTTTTGGGCCGGACATAGGGCGTCATATGGTGACATAGGCATTGTCACCATATATCGTGGCTTTTCGCAGTGTTCTTCACGGAAAAAAGTGTTAGTCGAGGTTATTTGTCAATTTTTTCCGGTGCCCTTGAAAAGATTATGCTGAGAAAACTGAATCTTCATCATTGAGTGGCACAAACCACATTAAATGGCCGTCAGATTCAATTTTGGAGCAAAAAAGAGCAGTTAAAATACAGTCTTAAAATCTCGAGTTGGAAAAATGTTATACTGTACTGGAATTGACGAAATAAGATCTGGATTCGGATTCCATTAAAAATAGATTGTAAGCACTCGTTCCCCTCAATTTTTTTATTTGACACCTTGAGTAATTCAATGAATGATTTGTTCCTATACTCGTTCCTTGGCATGCAGTATGCTCTTTTTTGTGCTTAAATTCTCTTCTGGAACTTTTTTCCGCGCTTACTCTTCTGTGACGGAAACAATGGGGTTCTCTTAAAAAATAAGACCGCATGAGATATGATTTTCGGAATGTGAGAACGAGATCTTCTGAACTCTATGAACTTTTTTTTAAAAAGCTTAGAGAATTTTTAAATTTCTCGAGGGTAACTTAATACTGTATTGACGGTGCTGTAACTTTCAAGATTTTTATTTAGTTTTAAATGCAAGCATGCCAAAACAATTACTGTGCGTTAAACTTTTCGGTTTTTCGCTTTTTCACTGTCACCAGCATGCAGTCGAGTGACGGAGAAAATTAGGACTCAATTAGGAGTAGAATTTTCCAAGCAGAGAACCTTCGAGAACTATGGTGATTGGTCCTCAGAATCTCCGAAGCAGTGAGGCAAAATTATCAGTTGAAAACGTAACTTTTGCGCGAACAAACGCACCCGAGAGGCATAATTTTGCATGGGAACATTTGAGCCGTCCCATCAGCAATGCAAAGCTCTACACGAGGCCAATGAAGTGGGCGCAATCTCGACCCTACGGAAAATATTCCCCCAACGGAATGGATCCCGGAGTTATTGCAGGTCTGATGAGCCAGAAAGACACTCCCCACGCGTCGTCGCAATCTGAACCGAATGATACGGAAGAGCTCTCGAAAGACGAACAGAGAGGAAGGAATGATTGCGGAAGTGCAAAATAAACACGCGGATCATCCGAGCAGCGAAATATCAGCACCGGACACATCGGACACCCGAAGCCCGGTCGTCGGTTTTTTGACCGACGGAAAACTCTTCACCGGGTTCGAATCAACTTGACAAGAGGCCATCCTCATCAAGAGAGAACTTTGTTCGGGCTCCAAGTAATGAACCAAGTTCGGGTTCCATGTCTGAGTCCTTCCTGTTCCAAAGCTTCCGAGGTGACGAGAGGCTGCGGAGCCTTCCTGACCCGATTGAAGGAAAACTCACCTCCGACGACCTTGCATTGCAGACTCAAGTTTTCCCCTTCCGTCAGGGGTCCCGCAACGGAGCCGAGGAAGTTCCCGTGACTGTCCAGGATCACCGGTTTCTGGGGTGGAACTGTTGGCAGAAAAAATATGGAGACCAGAAATGTCATTTTCGTCTGCTGGTAAATTGATCAGGATACGAGTATCTGCCTTCCTCACGGCCAACCAATTATGACCCACATTTTCACGACTTTCTCCCTTCACCAATCTAAAACCAGACGATAACTGCAGCCGGTATCATATTTAATCTAATATAGGCGCAAACATTAGATTCAAAATGGATCAAAATTCAGGTGTGCACAATACAGGTACAGTACTCGAAAAAAGCGAGAAAATCTTCGAATATACGCGTTTCTACATTTTTCCCGAGAAATGTTATATGCTTATGAGTTTCTCGTATGCGTTTTACGGATGAACCCACAATTTTCTTCCAAGGGTGTTCTTGATCGCGATGACTCATAGATTCTTTGTTCACAATCCCAAAATTTTAAATGTAACCCTCAGTGAAATGAAAGGCACGGAATGTTTTAAATGTTACGAAGAAACTGACGGGTATACAAGCGATATCGTATGACTCATATCATTCGCTCATCACAGTTCAGAAGCAAATGATAAATTCAGAAAAAGTTCTCAATACTGCATTATGTAGAAACATTCAAGGTAATGAATTCGAACGTAAAAGGACGTTTGAAAACAATATTTAAATTCTCCAGCCTCACGTTTAAAAACTATATTCATATTCTCCAAACCTCACAAGCTGTCATTCGAGACAGGTTCTAAACATTTTTGTGTGAAGTGTCTCTCTCTGATAATGTTACGCCATTTTTAGGGAATCCCTTCTTTCAGACCTACATGAGGAAAAAATGGATGTGCTCTAATGAATTGATAAAACGAATAACGTAAAAACGTTATCTGATACTAGATCTACTCGTATAAACTTTGAAAAAATTTGATCGGTAAAACTCGCATCAAAATAATGTACAGTACCTCAAATGTCTGGAGTTGTAAAATGCTTTTAATTACAACCTATTAAAAAATCTTGGCTGATTCCAGAGCTTTTTCAGACAGCCTGGCAAACGGTGAAAACGGAACCATGAAGCCTCGAGCTTTCGATTTCGTCACGCAACGCTCACAGATTATTGGCAATCAATATAAGCATATGAACGATAAAACTTCTTTCGGTGAGGCATGTGTCATTTTTGAGTGGCTCATATGCAGTTCCTCTTCGTCGAAAACGATTTTTCCTTGTGCTGCGTCAAATTGTTTGAGATTTAAAGGGTTTTTAAATGAATTTCTCAGCTGACGAAGGCTTTCGAAATCCCAGACGCAGTTTGTTTACTATGCGTGGCTTTCTCATCTTACTGCACTACTGTATATGTAAAACTGGTTTTAAATCAATAGAATCATCTGGGGAAGAAAGATAAAATTCGCTCGGGTCGAATAAACAATGTCACTCATATAATATGAATGCAATCATGAAGTTTGAGTATATAGCATGCGTAAATTTTGAAGTTGAACAGAACTCCTTCATCCGACCTAAGAACCATCGAGACATCTCGGTATAACATGTAGTACCCGAATACTGTCATGTCTTCACGCTAGCTCACTGTGATACAAGCATAAAAAGCCGTCGGTTAGGCTAATGAATTCGGCAAAGCATTTATTCAACTCTTCGTGGGAATACTTTGCGGGTCTTGAACTGGAGATGGTTCGCAGAAGCGTTAGACATTTGTCGACAACAGAATGGTTTGAGAGAGTTATGGAACGAGTTGCGGGGATTTGTAAAGAGTCCTTCAATGACATGCATTCAAAGTCGCGTCTGTGCTCGCAGAAGCAACGATAAATCAGGATGAAGTTCGGCGAGCGGATCGTGGCGGTAATGGCGGGAGAGCTTGTTCCGCTCTCTGACTTCGTTGGAAAACTGGAGCAGGGATATTCGCGGTAAGAATTCCAAAGCGAGAATGTCGCTGGAAAACATTCGTCTCTCTGGATTCCGTGAACTTCCGGTGCCACAAAAACTGCGCCGACGATGAAACGCCCATATTTCAAAACAAGAAAAAGAGGAAGAATCGCCAGTCGGTTCACGATGCTGTCCAAACAGACCCATTAGGGTGCTTTGCAATCTCTCAGTCCCCGCAGCGAAGGAAAACACTCGCATCGTCCAAGTGGCGTCCGCGGGCGCCGCACGCGATACTCGGATTCAGAGAAGCAGGACTTGGCCTCACGCAATGCAATAACGCACAACCGAATGCTCGCTGAACCCTTTCTGAGTGCTTCCCTAAAGCAAGCGCGGCATTCATCACTCGGAACATTGCGTCAAACTGTTTCACGGCAGCGCGCCTCTTCAGCCTTTTGTGCATCATGATCTTTACGGTCCACGGACCAGACAAAGCTGTACTTTTAACCATTGCTGCTCCGATCAGCTGCCGCCCGAACTTCGGCGAACTCTTTCAATTCGAAAGCAGAGGGGTTCCTTCTGCATGCAGGGACAAACAGGCAGGGGAGTACAGATCGCGGGCACTTCAGAAACTCTTTAATGAATGTGTCATCAGCAGCAGAACTTTGACGGTAATGAAAAAACTAAGCTGTCGAGTTCATGAATATCACACTGCTAATTGACCACGATTTCCACGTGATAAAAGGATTCGACATATAAAATTTCAGGATCTTGAGATCGAGGGACAAAGCGTTTCACTGTGAACATAAATTAAAGCCTTTCTAGATCGATCCGTGACTGCAATAAATTGAAAATAAAACTTTTCAAGGACCTCCTTCACTTTCTTTAATGGCTTCTGAGTCAGTCTATTGTCAGAAAATACTCCATAATAAATTTTTGTAGATGCATTAAAATAGTTTTTGAAGCTCAAAATACTTTCACAATCATGGAAATATCTTACCAAGAACCAATTAATGACCCGAATATAAATAATTATTTGTCGTGAAAATGTTTTCTGTGCCTGAATCCGAAGTACGGTCAGGCTTTAAAAATATATCTCTGAGGTAATTGAGGAATCACTGGCATGAAATGTTTTTTAAAACGTATGAGGCCTTCGAGGAATCGTGAAAATTCATCAATTATTTTATATCCTACGTTTAATTCATGTGCTGTATATTAATTAATTAGTGAAATGGAGCAAGTCGAGAATCGGTTACTTGGAGCACGAAGTTCTGAAAAGCAATCAAATAAGTAGCTCTGTATATAGCGCCTCGGAAATTGACAACTGCATTGGAGTCATGTGCAGCGTGGGGAAATTCGGTACTGCACAAGCATGTAGAAGTTTACTGTACATACGTTCATGGCGTAATTTAACAAAAATGTATTCATGGCTGAAATAAAACTAAAAACCAAGTTACGGATCAAATCCATCTGATTTTATTTTATTTTTAATCTGATGGGAATGGAACGAACACGCTCCTGGACCGAAATCCAGACAGCGAAATGTCCAGGATATGTTGAAGGTTCCAGATTTGTTTTTCTCCCACACGAATTCGACGTATATAGGGGATGTTTCTTCTGACGTCAACATACATACAAGCGCTGAAGGACGCTGACTTTTCTTCTTGGTTTTCTCCATTCGAACGAAGTTCTGTCGAGAAGGGTGGCATGTTTGCGTAAAACAGTAGATTAGCATAGGATGTATTGGCTGGCATCAAGCTGTATGTAATGGTGTACTCCTGGATACTGATTCAAGACTGCTCTGTCTACAAGGGAACATGTAATTTATTGAATAATTTGGCTTGCAGAATAGCTCATTTGCCAGCTCTGGAGGATGTTGAAGAGAACAGGAAGTGTACAGGACCGTGAAGAGATACATGTTACTGCAGTACAGTATTCGGAAACTTCAAACGGCGAATTCTAAAATAGTGTCAGCAACTTTCTGTATTAAATGTAGTGGGAGGTCAGGAAACTCACCATGCTATGGGATGAAGTGAGTCAAAATCAAATTTTAAGGAAAGTTTTTTCTCGTATTTTGCGATATTCCTCCAACTATATGAATTGCAAAAATCCCCATAATATCTCTGAAGAAATACATTCGTACAATGTTGCATATTGCCGAACACATTCTCAAGAGCGGCTCGCAAGTCTTGTTCACAAAATATACTCATTTATTTAAGCAAGATATATGTACATCATATGCCGTACAAAAAACTTCAATGCCACGGTATTTTCGTATAAGTACACATTAATGTCTTGGACACTCGCCTACTAAACTGTGCCTAACGCTTGTTCCACGGCGAAAAAATACGTTTCGAATTGAATACTGTACCGTAGAATTTTGGTCACAAATTCAATTAGCCATGTTTTTTATTTCAAGAGCAGAGGAAAACAATAGAAATAATTTGAGGCGCTCAATTTCCTCCAGACTGACCTGTTCCATTTGAAAATTGTTTTTGAATATGTTTGCAATGCCTAACTTGCTGATATCATTTTAACTTATTGTTGTTTTTAATGTCCCCAGCACAACCAGTGGATTAAATATTTTTCTTTCGTGACACAACTTCTGGTGCCCCGGTTTAAACTACGGTATTCGGAAATGCACTGGAGTCTTTTGAATGAGAGAATTCCTTGGCAGTTGTCTTTCGTGCAAATTCTATTACTGAAAAGAAGTAAGGAAAAACAGCGCTTGAACAAAATTTAATAAAACCTTCCCCTGAATACTGCTGAATAATTTCACGTAAAAATCTCTGCCCGACTTATTTACCCTTCATCTAATCCTCCTGAATAAATAGGAAACGAATATGTGCACACTACAGTATAAACGTCAGATATAAACAAATATTGAAGTCGGATTTCTCGAGAATCAGATGTCAACACGCATGCACCACGGAATTCTCAAGGGAATTGTCGTGATAGCTCTTATAGGAAATGTGCCTTTTCCACATTTGAGATCCATGGGAATGTCGATAATATATTGCCAGGTCATCACGTAACGAAGTTTTTCATCCCCGCCCATTTTTTCCCATCATCCAAGTTATTTGACTTTCTGGGCGAAGACATGCTGCCTAGGCGTCGTAGGCTCGATCATGAGACACCATAAGCCCACGTGATAGAATTTCTACTATAGCTGGAAAAAAGCAGGAAAGCCTAAATTACTCCGCAATACGCACATTTTATGGCTGCAGTAAGTACTAGCCTTGATATCTGTTGAGAATCATGCCCTATAGATGCTAGGGAAAGGGTTGATGGAAGGTGCTGGCTGCTTGATAAGGATGATAATGAATGTCCGAATATGTCCGATTCCGGCAGCGTTTTTTCCGGCAGCGATTGCTCCCCGAGGAGCTCATCTGTTCTCTCACGGTCGGAAGTTGGAGTATCGTCCTTATCGGAAAGAAGACAAGCGTCCGGAGAAGGACTGATTTATCCTTCCTGTTGGCTAGGGACTTGTTGTGAGTATCGTGGGTACTGGGGCGTCATCCATAACCAAATATGACGAGTAACTGTTTTTCAAAGATTAGGAATTCCGTTCCTTTCTTCGAAAATCACCGACCTAAATCGAACGGGCTGTCCACTCGGGATTCCGTTATTGCAGTCTCAACTCCTATTTAAAATAGTTCCAGAATACTGTAATTCTGACTTTCGCAAAGTTGCACGATTCTATGTGGCTTTAATTGCCAATTTTTTATTCTTCAGCATAAATTCGTTACAATGAGATGATTTTGAAAAATTACGCGTGAGCTCATCATTCCGAATACTGTAGTAGGGTGATATCTTTCAAGCTCGACTCGTAGCATCCGGTAGGAAAGACCGTTTGACGTTTTTTTATATTGGTGAAGAACGTGATAAAAGTCGGATTTTAAAATGAGGAAATTATGACCACGCATCAAGAATAATGCTTTCAGGAAATAATATGTATCATGAATAATAGAACCATATGTAAAAATAATCAAGTGTGAGTAACATTTGTCGGTTATTTTCCTACAACATTTTAAGAACATTGATCTCAAGCGAGTTGCTTGTTATTGATCTCACGCGGCATAGCGCAAATTCTCAGAAAACTGAGGATACATGACTCATGTTGTATCACATTCAGAACTGGAGTTCCTGGATATCCTCGCATGCGAGCCGTGGTGAAAACCAACTGCAGCACAACGTCAGTTCATTATACTGTACTCCCTTTTCAATGGCATCATGATTCCCAAAAAAGTAAAGAACCCTTTACCGGTATTTGTCAAGAAAATGCAGTGGAAATTCGGATCCTCGCGGAGAACTCCTAAACGAATATTATGCTAAATTGAAGTGCCTGATTTCGCCGCTCAGGACCATCTCTGCGCGTGCAAATGTCATTGCGGCAAATCAGAGATGTAAGCAGAATGTGCTTGCTGCTCACGGTTAATGAGCGGTATGAATTCAAATTGGAAGTTGTTGTCTTGCTACATAAATGTTTAGCTTGATTCTTGAATGACCATGCAGGAAAGAACCCTTCATCAAGTCCTGACAAGAAACAATTCAGTGCTTTATGAACTTGAGGGGGGGGGGGAGCGTTGATGGTAGTGTACATAAAAACAGCCGCACATGCATCCGTATGAACTGTATGCTTTTGTTGTCTTGATGTTTTTTACAGCGCTAATTGGGAGGAAAACGTGAAAATTAGATTCCGTTTGAGAACAGCGACGTTTACCATGGATGTGCGGCATTTGTTTCTAAAGTAAAGTGACTTCGCCGGAAGGAAACGTGGCAGTTTCAACAACCTACTTCATCGTTCTTTGTTTCTTCTTTTCCTTGAAGAGAATTTTAAAATCCGTATGGCACGTCACGGGTGGCTGCTAAATTCAGCCCTTGGCAGTGAAGCCTCAATTTCCCAGAATAAGATGGTGCAAATATTATGCCTCCCTTCCACGCAATGACAAAGTCGTGACTGTTCAGCTGTTTTTCCAATAATACGCAGATATTTTACTTCCATCATGAACATGCTTCTCAGAGCGGAGGTGAATAAAGTATCTACTGTACTCGCATGTAAAACGCCCTCGATTTTCAGACGCACTTGATATTTAAGCAGTCAAATGAAAAAAAAATTTATGGAAAATTCGCTACAGCAGTTCTCCTCCTGTGCTGAGCCCGAAATGTGTCTGCAAAGGGTTGGCCGGAAGAGGACCCAATTTCAAATGAAAATATGCACTCAACTGTAATGCATTTCTATGATGAACAGTAGATGCATGTTTTTTTTTATTGATTTTCAAGCAAAACTAGCCGTGAAATAAATGATCCCGGACTATGCATCGCTTCAATGAAATCAAGCGAAAAACGTTTCCAAATGATTCCAACATTTAAATCTTTCAGATATTGGTTTGTAGTTCAGATTGGGCTAATTTTCAGCGTTATGACGTCCAGCGAATGGATGAGATGACCATTTACATCTTTCGCCCAATTTGAATATCCCATGAAAATTTATTCTGATTTGAATTGAAGACACAATGCCAGCAATCATACCGATATTCTAATATTAAAAATTGGGACGACAGTAGACCTAGAAATGCTCCATTGGAAATCTCAGACAGTCCATGAACGTTAGTTCGGTTTATTTCTGGAAGCTGTTTGCTATTCGCCGTAATAGTACGTATACTCAGGGTGTCTTACTGTGCAAGGCATATGCCTTGATTATATTTGCGGCGTATATTCGATACGTGAAGAAGTCGGCAGATTGAGTGCATTAGTTGCAGACGAGGTTCGCAGTATGAAGACAAACCACCTTCTGCTTCCGAAGCAGATGCATCAGGAAAGAGACACGAAGAAAGATCACTTTTGTTGCTGAATATTCCTCAACAGACTCCGCCTTTCGCAAAGAGCGAAGCTGTGCAGTTTTTCCTCCCCCAGCTGCGTTTCTCTGATCACGATCTCCCAACTGCACACGCGATGGCTGAAGCAATTTCATTTTCCCAGAAATTGGTTTCTAAGATGTCTGATCATGAGTAACTATCCCCGCCGGGTTTCGGACGTGCTGCGCATTCAAGACACGGAAATTGCGTCGTGAAAATTCAAGGGAAACTCTTCTACCTGCAATAGGATTTCTACCCGACGAGGAACTCACTCCTGGTGAAATTTCTCTTCGCCTGATTTTGTTTCTGAGCTCGTTCCCCCAGGAACTCCGGACTTATTAGACGACGCATGACCATGTTTAAGAGCGACATTCACTGCGGTGCGAGAAAAGTTTCTTCTCCTAGAAAAGCACGTTCACGTCGTCTGCTCCATCTTAGCTTCGTCATCAGAAAACTCGCTCCACTTGGCAAGGAATCATATGATTCAAGACCAGCTTGTGGTGATATTTTCCCAGCTCGTCGCCAGCTGTCGATTTTGCATATGTGATTCCCAAAAACCATCATCCACTGCGTTTGATGCTTCAGCACCGTCCATCTATTTACTCATAAGGGTATTGAAGGCATTCCGATCCCCCCCCCCCCCCCCCCCCCCCCACACCACCCACTTCTGTGGTGCTAATCCCGAGATTCCTGGTGATACCCCGGGATCCCCCCCTTCACCCCCGGATCTCTCGGAAACACAGGTGTGTGTCTTCCCTCGCGTCCGGTTCCTATAAGGGTATTGAAGGCATTCCGCCCCCCCCCCCCCCCCCAGAAAAAAAACGTAAAATTTCGTTTCGAACTTGGGATTTTTGAGGAGAGGCCGCAGTGACTCTTTGTACAGTATTTCCTTTTTGCGGCGCTTCAGTTTTTCATCACCTTTCGACTAAGGCCGTGTGATCAAAATAATTTAAATTTCTACGCCATTTTTCTGGCGACGCAATTACTGTTATATAATTAGTCAAAGTAATTTAAATATATCTCAAAATTTTAATTTTTAAAATGTTTAACTTTACAGCGGAATGGGCAGATTTTCTTTACTTCACGGGCCACTCAAACTGAGGATGAGCTCAATAATCTGGGGGTGTTTCCTGGGGTATAACATTTCTCCAACGCTCGTCGAATGGGATTTCTGCTACTGGATGAAACTCCGTTTGGACACGAAGATTTTATCTTGAAACGCGTATCATCAAGTTTAATTTCATTACTTTACCTGCATCATGGTTCTGCTGATGTATACTGTAAAATATTCAGTGTTTCGCTCGATTCTTTTGGAAATTCTGCACGGCGCACGCCGTCATCCAGGTTGAGCTCGAGCTGGATTTATTTCGAAATAATGTGGAGTAGATACACAGATGAGGTGTAATCCAATGAGCAAGCTGCTCACAATTAGCAGATCACTCAACGCTAATTGAGGATTCATGGAAGAATTAATTTTCGAGCCTCGGATATGCTTTCGCAGCTTATATGGTACGCAGGATGTGCCGCGGCAACGTCGGCATTTAACGTACCTTCCGCGGTTTCCGTTCCATATAACAGGAAGCTGGGCTACATTTTAATCTTCTCCCCGGGCAACACCGCGATCAAGACCCACGGCATCCCGCAATATCCCAGGACCGGATCCGCGTTTGCTTTGATGCTCCCCGAGAACCAATCCGCCTTCCCACTTTGTGGAGAATTGAAAAGGCGACCGCTTTTGTTCCTCGTGGGCTCGGATCCGGAAAACGGGTCTCGACTGTATCTGGGCTGATTCCGGGCGAACGGTTCCACCCGAGAACTGGAAATTCTTATTTCATCCACCGCCGACGCAGAGACGTTTTATCCGGCGATTGACGTTCAAATATCTCATGATTCTTTTGCACCCGTTGAGTTATGCCATTAATTGTCGGGACTCTGGCGGTCCTTCACGCGAGTACTTTTCCCTCGACAGCGTCAAGATCGAAACAGCCCCCACTATTGAAGAATGTAACATTGAAATGCTTTCTAGTACTGTACTACTGATTTCCTGGCCCCGACCATTCAGTGGGAGGAAACCATTAGGATTCTTTGAAGTTTCAATGCACCCTCATAGCACTGAACAGCACAACAGTATGCGAAGTATCCGAGAACCGCTGGTTGGATTCCCAAGAAACTTCTCCAGACACTGGGTAACGCGGGACAATGCCCTCATACAAAATATCATTCCAAACAAAAACTCGTCACGTCAACAACTTTTCAAATGTTTTTGGAAAAACAAATTTTCCAGGTCGTGATCCGTATGAGGAAAAGCGATGCGAAGCAATAAACATTCAGATTTTGAGCAGCGGTTTCAAGAAATAAAAAAGCGGCATATGCCACCAAATTTCACATGCGGGGTTCGTCCTGCGCATCGTACGAAGTTATTTTGCCTCAAAAAATAAAAAAAATAAAAATAACGGACTGGTTCTTAAATCAGACGAGGTAAGAATAAGTGGACCATTCAAGGAATTAAGGAGGAGTTCGAACTCTTTAAAACTCGAACGTGGAAATAATTTAAAATGTAGGCCGCAAGATTAACATGTTGTGTAGGCTCCAAACCCACATTCTCAGTTCAATTTCAAAGCAAAGCCGGATTTATAAAAAATTTCGTCAGAAACCCTTTCAAATCTGGCATGCAGTTAAAATTCGGTTAATGGATAGCTAACATCAGAAGGCAGTAACCATTAGACAAAGTAAGCTTTGGGTATCAAGAATATCAGGAGTGGAAGCTCGTTGCAACCAAGCAGTTTTGGCTTGAAAAACAGTTGCTTTATGATATAAAAAATCGTTATATTCTGCATGCAACTTTAAAGAAATATGGTGCAGTACTATGCAGGGACTGTGAACAAATCTTAATATGCAGAATATCGTTAAAAATAGATGCGTTATAAAAGAGATTCCAAAATGTTTTGCCGTTTTGAAACCAGGGTACAGTGTAGGCCGCATGATAAAACTGAAGTTAGGACTACAGGAGAATATCTCGTGCTCAGGCGGTATAGACGAATTTTTAGGTTTACTTCTTGAGAGAAATTGCGGCCTACACTGGCGAAAATATGGTATGCTTTAAACTGTCAGTTGAGGAATATCTAACAGTGGACATTAACCACTGGGCAAGTAAGCGTTCAGTATCAAGTATTCTTGCCACGGAAGCCCGAAGGATCATGGCGTTCGCTCGTCTAGACAAGAATCCACCATATCTCGAAATACAGTACACTATTTTGAAAAATAAAGCTTGTGGTCAACATTTTAGCCCCCGAGAATAATTGTCTGGAAAGAAAGAAAGAAAATCCCTCGTGAGAGACACATAATGTTTTTTTTTAACTTTCGCTGATGAGATTGGAAGGCACGAGCACAGAAAAAGAACGAATTTGGTTTCTGTCTGCGCTAATGGTTTCAACTTTTCCCGGTGGTGAGTTGATGGAGGATTACTTTAATTGAATTTATTTCCATTCGCATCCAGAAAAGCGTCATTCCGAATGCGTGGGCTCCAGTAGCTCAATGGAATCCTGAATATGAAAATAAAAGAAACAGCTGGAGTTTTCGGTTGATCGAGATTATTCCGCGGTTATTTTCTGCATGCATAATGTTTTTGCATTTTCACTGCATACTATTATGTACATCTCGCACTCCACTCCATGTGTTTCGATATTTAATTTTTTGTAATCAACACCTGCCTTAAATTGCGTGCGTTCGTTTAAATTGTTGCGGGGAAGAGATTCTAATTATCCACTTTGTTTTTTTTTTTACAAAATAAAATCAGTTATTCGTTGCGTATAGTATTTCGTTCATTACCTCAGCTATGCAAAACGAGGAAATGGGGTCTGACATTTTATTGTCTTCAAAATTTACGCGACGAAGTAGGAGAATCCGCGCCTATTTCATTACACGTTTATACTGTACGGGTCGGAAAATTTGATTTTAGTGATGAATTGGAACTTTGGTGGTAATTTTCACTGATGGAGAACTTGGAAGCATACATAAAAATTTTAAAAATCACACAAGGCTTTCAAAGGGGTATTTTTGAAACATAAAAATTCCAAGCGTTTCCTTAAATATGAGGCTGAAAAGGAAGACCGTAAGGGGAATTTCTAATTTACGCAAAATTGAAGCATTTAGATTTTAGAAGGCCTAGTGAATTTTGAAATCTTTCGTTCAGATGATCAGGTCAGAGCGATAATTTTCATTTTACTTCAAATGGTACAATTTTCAGGAAACTGTTGTAACATCATGAGGACTATAGAAAAAAAACCGCTCAATCATGTACATATATTCGTGCAGTACAATGAATAGTTCGTTTTTATGCTCCATCAGATCGTGCTTTTGATTGTCCACGAAAGACATTTGTAACTTATCGTCTGCAGTCTAAATATACAAGGAAAATGATTGATTACAGCAGTTACTCGAAGTATTCGCATAGGACCCCTTTTGCACACAAAAAAGCCTAACGAATTTGATGGAGTCTTATATTTGCATGTGAATCACATGGTTAATTTTGGACATCCCAGCCATATAAATAAAACTTTTGTATATAATTCAATGAAACGAATCCGTACCACCATTTTCAGTTCCAGGACACAGGAGTTGGACTTTCGATTTCAATTGAAAGTTTTTGAGGAGAGTAAACTGGTGATGGAAGCGTGAGTGGAATAGACAGACTCCTCTAATTCTGAATATATTGAAAGTGATGTACGAGCGTCCTTCCAGCAGTCGCACGGGTTTCTTTTCTCGGGCACAGGCAATAGAGGTGCGTCTCATGCGCAATATGATATTCGTGCATACGCGGTAAATTCTAAAATGATGGAACATGTGACGCAAATATTTGTGTACATTTGTTTTGCCAGACTCCGAGCGGAAACCGGGCATATACAAAATGCCTCAGCTCCATCAGCCAAGTTTACAAGGCGAGAACGCGGCATGTAAACTCGGGCTCCGGATAAGATCACGGCATGACAGAAAGGCATTGTTGAAATTAATGCCGATGTTTCGAGGCCCGGAAGACGCGGTTTACCTCTTCCGCACTCGCAGCATCATCGTTCACTCGTGATATTCATCCCACGTGACACACGCGCCAACTTCCTCGTGTTCCGCACCGCGTGCGGGGGTGACGACTGAGAGAGGAAGGAAGGAAGAGATCCGGATTAATGATGACTCCAACGCTTCCGGAAAAGCAGACTTCTTCGCCTCGGAATTTCGGCGAGAAATCCGGGGCTTCCTATCGGTTCCCTAGTCCTGCCCCGATTGTCAAGCGGGATAGATACCTGAGTTTCTTGAATTGCTGCCCCGTGCATCGGGGGCGTCGTTTTCTCGGTGCTTCAGCCTGGAACTCGCATCGCCTGGATTCCTTGCGATAAATCAGGTTCGGGGCATGGTAAAGGAGTTATGGAGTAAAGCGGAAGAAGACACACAAAAGCTCGAAGTGCTGCAGAGTCAGCAGCTGTCGAGTCATGTTGACTTATCACAAGGGTTTTCATCGTGCCCGCCCTCATACGCAGCTCAGCATGGTTCTTCTGGAGGGATTACATCCAAATCCTGGGTAATTCTTGTATCAACACTAGGACATAGACCCTGTTGACGACGTGTCCAGAATACGACCCGCCATAATTTGCGTCCTGAAAATCACCGCATCCCTTCGTGCCAATTTTCTTCTTTCTCCCGAGCACAACTGTGGATTTCAAAGACGTGAGTTGTTCGTGGAAACGAACCAAGTGAAGGAAGGTGATTTATTCTGCGTTGGTTGGAAAGGAAAGCTGCATAGGATGACGATTATTTTGCATCGCGTATTCGGAAAGAGTCACGAGCTGCGCGAGAGCATGCAGGGGTAGCACGATTCGGCCACCAAATCCGGCGGAATTAGAATTGATTGAGGCAATTCGGCAGTGAACATCAGGTTCTCGATCACACGAATATCCGTACTTTTTCTAGCCATGTGATCACGCCGAAATCAACAAGTAACGAATACCGAATTTCCCCAGCTTTCTTCAACACTGTACTTCTTCACGTTTTATGAGGCCATTTAAACTAAGATTAATTGCCAAATAATTGTATTCAGCGTGGTACTAGTTCTGGGATTTTTTCAAACTTTTCCCGTTTTTAATTCCGGTTTCTGGACTTCGTCCCCAATTTCTCGGCCCCTCGACAGCATAAGGGCTTCAATATTATTACTGTATTAAGTAGTGAAATGAAGATTCAAATTTTAGATCTTAGGTTCTCAGGGGTAGAACCTCTTTTATCCAGGAATATTTTAAATAGATAAAACACAAAAATGAAATGAAGTGTTAAATTTTATTTCACGCCGTTTCATCTTCAGGCGATAAAAATGCATTTTAAATGTGAATAAATGTAAAATTAAGGTCAAACGGAGGATCGCAAGATATCTCACAAAATATCAGAAATAAAACGTCAAATATGCATGAAATGCTCAGATTAGAAGTAGAGAAGCAAATAGCTACAGATTATGAGCTTTTGGGCGACAAAACAAGACAATATATCTCAAGAATATGTCGTTTTTTTCGAGATTTTCGGGCGTCGGTGTAAAAGTTTCTCATTAGTGAAAATATTCAACTCACGTATCTTGTCACTAGCCCGAATGATCAAAATTCACCAGATTGTCATTTGATCAACTAAAATGATCCCTGTGCTATATATCCCTGAAATGTATTGAAATCCATCGGCATAATATTCGTAGGAATTAGTGATGACTTCTCAAACTTATAAAGGCTTGAAATCAGGTAGATATTCGAAAAAGGCACGCGAACATCAATTCCATTAATCAGGAGCCGATAGTCTTTTTAGCCAAATAATAAATTCGACCACGCCTCAGATTATTCAGTCAATAAAGATACAATCATTTGGTTTGAAATCGTCGGGGGCATGACAGGAAATAATCCACAGATTCGTCCACGGATAAATCTCGCTTCATCCACGGAAGTTGATACTCTGTGTTTCTTCAGTAATTTCGTATCTATACTTCTTCGACCTTTCTACCCACTGGTTCGTGTCCAACGCTTCGTCAGTTTTATTTCTCCGTGGCCAGGAAATAATCTGATCTCGCCTTGGCAGCTCGGACCCTCCAACTTCCCGTATTTTTTATACCATCGGAACACCTCTCGCTGTCAAGAAATGTGCGATTACTGGGCAGAGTTTCATTGGGATATATAAAAAAGCAGTCACCCGCCTTTCGCGGCATAGCAACGATACGCCACCATGTCTCAACGGAACTAAAAAAAGGAAGGCTTCAAACCAAAATTTCGTGGTTGCAAGAACTGCTTGAAGGAAAATCCAATCGTGTGTGTAGAACAACCTTGCTCACAAACGCACGCAAAAAATTTTTCATCTACCGAAGGACCTCGTTGCGCTTCCGTTCAACGAAGCTATGATTTATTTCCACGCCTGCCGAGCACCAGCCTCTAGATTCACCAAAACCGTGTTACTCCAAGGAATAAGTCGAAAGGATCCGCGGTTTCTCCGGGAAGCCTTTCGTGCCATTGAGGACGAGCCTTGGGGAAAAATCATCTCGGAAGAATGAAGATTAATGCACCCTTGGCAAATGTGAAGAATAATGACTGGAGGGTCGACCGCTAAATGATTAGGAGTTGGAGTGTACCCGTAGATACGTTATTTCTAATTTCACCTGCTTCGGGATGCATGAATTTCGCACTTTTCCCTTTTCCTAAACACAAAGGATGAATATAACATTATTTTCTATTGAGGAACGGGATATATCTCTGAAGTATCCAGAAAATGCATTCATCCTTGTAAATCAAGTTCTAAGTCCCTCCTCAAACAAGATATATTGATGTATTTTTGCTTATTCGTATATAGTACGCAGTCGTATGAAAATTACCGTCGATAATTCTAGGCTGTTCCTGGACAGGTTGATCGCGTGTTTGAATTGATGGTATTGTATAACCTTCGATGGAGTTCGAGAAAAAACCTGGAAAGCTGAAGCATAAATACTGTACTATATTACACTGATCGTATGTCAGCCCAACCTTTTAGATAGTTTTTCCCGGCGCCTGGTTTGGATTCATTTTAAAGAGTTCTACTCATTTTGAGTTTTTTGAAAACAACAATCGATTGCAGGGAACAATTCCGTAGGAGTTTCCTTGCGAAATTCTTGTTTTTCACACCAGCGGTTGATACAGAATATAACTTGCAATATACTTGGCTGCGGCTTGAACTCTGCATATAGAGTCTTGAAGTAAAACTGCAGGATAGGTTCTTTAATTTTTCAATCCTAAGCTGGGATTTTTTTTTCACCAGCCAAATGTTGCATAAAAAGCAAATTAGGCTCAGATTAGCATATCTAGAATCTGTATTGTAAAAAGTTTGGGACAAAAAAGAAATGTACGAGAATTCCACCAATCTGAGTTCATGATTTTTCATCGAAAATGCAACGGTTGTGTTCGCTGTTTTAATTTTTAGTTGCATTGGACTGATCTCTGCTGGAGGTTCAATTCCAGGAAATCTTTGAGAGAAACTCTGAGTTCGACAAGCCTCACGCTCAGGAACAGCATAAAGCATTCAATAAATAAATCAGCAGTGACAGAAGGGATTCTTGGCGTTCCGCATGCTTTTCGTCGGTCCTCTCCTTCATTTCACGAGCTATTTTCAGTTTTTCAATGAATCATCGTGGGAACTGTATTTTTCTACTGTCCCATGGTCCTACTGCTAGTCCTAGAGGTCTCTAAACATCCATTTTACATGCATAATATGCTCACTTGCAGTTTTGCGCCCAGAACACCAACAATTGAGCACTAATGGGGATGTGTCCAAGGAACTGAGCAGTTTGGGTCATGAGATAACAAATGGAGGCTCTGTAGCATCAACCCGGAATTCTGAATTCTATGGAGAATTCATATCAAGCTATTGTGCACATTTTGAATTGCACCATTCACCAGTCTGAAGAATCGTCCTATTTTATTAATCCCATTCGCGCTCTTTCGCACAAATATGGTACATTAACAAAACGCAAAATAGGGAGGCTGTGGACATGGTGCAACGTTTCAAAAATCTTGCACGACTGACTTTTTTTTTTACTTCTGCACCGGAATAAATAATTGAACATTCATGACGATCAATATTGTCACATACATGAAAATGGTCACGTGCGTCGACGTAATCAACTCTGTATGCATTGTAGGTTTACTTCCTCGCGAAGTACATCAATTTTCGTATCTGTCAACTTTTCTGAAGTGCCGCCTTGTGCAAGATATAAAAAGGCACGATGATCATTTATTTCCATTACATACCGGGATCACGAATACAACAGGCCAATGGCTCGCGCAAAAGTGCGTAATTTTTCACCGTTATTACGGTATATCGGCTTGATTAAAGTCATTGAATGTTGCGCGAACCGATACGAGGTATGGTACGCTCTGGGGAAATAGGGGAATGCTTCATTCCACGAGTCCCACGAGATTCCTTTGTTTAAAAAATGTTGAAATCATAAGTTCTGAGACCAACTGCTGGGATACTTTTTTCAGTGCAGTACCTTTTCAGCGGGATACTTTTTCATTTCAGGGCAGAGATGGAGGTCTTTCATGAAAAAGATTTGAATTATATCCCCACATCATTTGAGGGACCCGTCCGTTCTGTAGAGTAGTGTAGAGTCACCATACTCTCCACAAATTTCTGCATTCCTTTTCAATAAAGCTCCGTTGATTGAAAAAATCAATACGATACCGCATTGAAAATGTAAGCATCCATGCTCATGAATTTTAGAGCAACCCAGTTCCTTTATCAGGATCCCAAGTCATTGGGTCGTCCCAAGGCATAAAAAAAGCTCTCAGTTGTGTGGCAAGACTGCTCATGAATTCCAATCTTCATCTTGATAATTACTGTCTTATCACTAGACATTTCAAGACGTCCATAATTTTAAAGTACACTTTTTTCCATTAGAACGCAGTCTCAAAACCAGAATTATTGTCGCCGATGCTCTTTTCACTCCTACCAAACAGGATTCTACGGCAATCAGATCATCAACAAAATTATCAAGAACGTCACCTTCATAGTCTCTAGATGGGAATGATAATCTCCAAATTCCATCAGATGTTAGTTTTTTCATATCCTGTTTGCATGGAACACGTGATCGAATGAAAACTCAGATATCAGTTCCGATAGCTTCCAAGTATGTGGATTCTGCTCTGGCCCCAAACCCGCACCGACCTCATTTCAATGAGAATGGAATTTTCGCACACTCCAGCATCAATTTTTCACCCTCTCCCTGTGTTCTTGAGCGAGTGGGATGAGCTTCGTTCAGGGTGAAGGATATCTTATTCGCAAAAAGCGTGCAAGCGACAGATCGTGGCCATGATCCTGCCACGAGGCGAGCAGCAGAATTCTCTACCACAGACCTCAAAAATATACGCATATACGGATTCCAGAATGTCAACCGTAGGCTATTTTAGGACAAACGATTCAAAGTCGGTTACATTCCTTCCCGATTTAATGAGACGGTGAAGTCTCTATATTGTCCTCACGAAAGGACGCTGGCCTTTGTTGAGAGCCCTCACATCACGAAGCTAGAACGAGGTGTGAAACACTGTTCCAAAACGAGGCACGACATTTACGAAAATCGTTCCTCTACTCCGAAAGATTAGTATCGAAATCTTTTCCTGAAGACGGTTGTGAAGTCATGTGCTAAATTTTCAACTCCTCCTTCTTGACCTCTACGTATCGATAAGTAGGTATTCGAAATCCACGTAAAACAACTCCCGGGGAATTTTCCCGCGAATATTTAGGTAAACTGACGTAGAGATTCCTAATATGTAAACTTAAAAAATTATTTTCAAAATGTAGAGCTTTAAAAAAGAAAATGAGACTAAACAACGATAAGTTGTGCACCCAGTAAGGTGCATCCTCATCGCTGTCTCGTATTTGATTTTTGCAAATGAAGAGAGGTTGAAATGCCTCCCTCATCATGTAAAGTTCTGCACACATGAAAGATGTCGCGCAATTATGCAGCTTTCCTAAATGATAACATCCGGCGCAAGGTATAAGATGATGCACTTTTCGCTCTTTTATTTTAAAATCTTCAACTGCACAAAAGGCACACATGTTTAGATAAATACCGATGACATTTGAGTTCTGTAAAATCCTCATGCACTCCGGTTTATGGTTTTCTATTGATAACACGTGAGAGTGGGTATTCATCGCTTTGGAAACGCAATTGAGAAGATCCAGTAAGTTGGATGAGAGGGTAAGATGAATCTTATCCGGTCTCTTTCGATATTTCGGCATTCTAAGAATCGCCGATGGCAACTGTCATCCTTCGTCACATATCCGAGCAAATACCTGCGTATCCTCCATTATTTATGCTGTACCCGATAAACTACACATTCTCTTGAGTAACAGCAGGTCCAGACGCAATGAGATAAATTTACAGAAAAAAACAAGAATGAATATTAATTTATTATACAAATAAAATTCTAAAATATCTCTCTCTCTCTCTCGAATAGAATGAATTCTTAAAAATAAAGTTCCGCGAAATACGACAGATAGTTCAACTGTTTCGTCAGTACTTGAAAAGAAGTTTTTTGTTGTCTACTCTAATGAGCCTGCATCATTCAAATGCATGAGAACTCAATAGCAATAATTAAAGGAAGCCCTCGTACTTTTGCTGTACGTTTTCTGGAGTTGTTGTCAGTGCAGTACTTGGAAAGTTCTCACTCACCACATTAAATTTCAGGGCCACCCTTTCCTTATGCCTTAATGACACTACAAGTTGTCAAGATTAAAGAAGTTCATTGTCAGATCTTTAAGGGAACACATATTTCAATTGTTTATTTGCACTCGCACTGCATAATCGAGAAATATTCCTTTGCGGCAGGGGACTTTTATTTACACTCAATTCTGCGCTTCACTTTCTAATCCGTTTTTTTTCTCTGTATATTTCAAACTAGATAGGAAAAATTGAAACTGTTGACAGAAGCTTTTTCAATAGTATGGCATGAAATGGTTATCCTAATCCATCATTCAAGAATAAACATAAGCCTGACAAAACTTGTAAACCAAGCATCGTACGAGGGCCTACCCGACACTGCATGCAAATGTTTTCGCTGAGGCTCAAATTTTGCGGATACGTATATCTACATACGCTGTCAAATAAATAAAATTCTGATTTTTCAAGCAGACCCTTCAGTTTCGCGGGGGAAAAAACAGCACTCGGGATAATCCGTAACCCCTTCGGAGGAAAACCCCCAGCTGGCAGCTGGTCATGAGAACCCTCGTTTCACTAGGGTTGATTGTTCTTTTTCTATTTCCAAATCGCTGTGCGAGTCTGGAAAGGGATTTGGTAACATGTGCTGAAAATGCCGCGAGGGACTGTCGTATCATTTTTTCCCAATGGCTCTCAGACCAGGGCATGCCCATCTCTTTTGACGGGTGCATTCAAGGGAGACAGCGCGAGCTTTTCTTCATCAGGCGGATGAGGATGACAAAACACATCGACCTCTTCCATCACACGGCGAACTAGGATCGGGTCAGGAACTTAACGTCGCCACAACTCAGGCGTCGCCTACAATGTTCCTCGATGCTCTACACTTCTACGGGATAGAGTTCCTAGGAATTAGCCAAGCATGTGCACGTTTACAGCTACCACGGGACCCTCGAAAGACACCCTGCCTATATAGACGCAAGTAGACCCAACTTGGGCGTCCCGTAGACTGGAAAACTGCGTCGTATGTCGGGGATAAATTCCTGGGGTCCCAACTGGTTGGTATGTTCAGAAGTGTTCCGCTGTCTGTACCGATTGCACGGGAAACGCAAACGGTAACTGCCCCTTCACATCCACGCCGGAAAAAAGCAAAACAAAAGGGGACACGGATTGAACGAAACGCGGGCAATTTCCCGTAGCGAGATTAGAATCCCGACAGGGCTCGGATTGTGGAGTTCTAGAAGAAAACATCGCATTACCTGAAATTTTATGTCCTCGAATCTCAAAATTCAATTCAACTTCAGTCGTTTCTGCCGAAGCTAGAAATTTTAGATTCATGGCATTCGAGTTCTGTCGTCGCCTCCGAAATTCCAGCTCATTCCGAACGAACAGTTGGACGTTCTTCGCAATGATTCCATCTACAGCAATATTTCACTATACAACGTCTTGGTTCTGGTCCCCTGGATATTTTCTGAATATTTCAGCATTTCCTTTACAACGATGTTCTCTGCACAACAAAACACTCTCGGCCTGTAGTGCATCAACTCTTCGATTCTGTCAACACCCAATTTTTGGAAGCAACATTTTTTTTCGCATCAGACGTTGCACGATTTGTTTAAGCAGCCTCTCTTCGACGATATTCTCGCGTGAAAAATAAATGACTTTTCCTGTTCCCAGTTGAAATTGTGTTGTCGGGCATCGTATAAAATTTGTATTTTCCGAGGTTTGGTGGACGTTGTATGAATGTGTGAACTGTCCCTAGACTCCCTACACAATAATGTTCTCTGAGCAAATAAAAAAGCAGCTTTCCTAGAGGATAAACGCCAAAGTTCCGCCCACAGTGATTCTCCTGTTCTAATGTTGGCACGGATAGGTTTAGAACAAAAGTTCAAGCAACTGATACACAATATTATTCCTAGTTTGACTAATGTCGCTTTCGTTCCTGGAATATTATTGCAAACATTTGTTCACACTTGTTGAGCAATATTCTTTATGCCATACCTTCTCGTAGCGTTTGAGTGGACCTTCAATGCACGCTAAATGATCACAATGATATTTTCTGTCAAACGAATGCTGTTATATATCTTAAATATCGTGATAGCCTGGTCCAACAGCCCTATGTTTATGCTCATATATCAACGTGTTTCTCTCAATGTCAAACGCCTCAATCTTTCTGGAAATTCGGGCATTGCTTCAAATAACATTTGCTGGAATCTGTACAAGAGACCAAAAAAAAAAAGGAGGCGTAAGTCACAGTGATGCATCGTTAGCTCGGAACTCGGGCGGAAAAGCGTAGGATTGATTGTAAAATCCATACGCACCGAGCTTGGAAAGGATCACTCCGAAAATGGAATAAAAAGCAAGATACCAGTACGAGCTTATACAGCTACAGTCCGCTCAACATTTCCGGCTTCTGGAAAATAATCCGACTGGGCACAAACAATTTCATAACTTCTGTCGTCGAGGAAGTCGCAGTAAAAAAAAATTCAATCCTTTCAACTAATATTGTAACTATCATATGATCGCCGTTCGGAAGCATGCTCAACATATACAATTTTCAGTTCGTTCTGCGTAGAGTTATAGGTGGAATTCAAATCGCCAGGATGCCTCTTATCGTAAAAATAGCCACATTTTGGCACAGTCTCGCAATATGCTGCGTCGGATTTAGCATTCGGCCCGAAGAACGCCAGCAGCGCAGTTTGAATCTGTGAATATCCAACCATATCTCCGGAGGATTTCGCAAAAAATTCGCGGAATGCACGAATAAATATGTGTTGAGAAACCGTAGACGAGAGAGTAAAATCTAGCGTTTCGGTCGGAAGGACCCAGCGGGTTACCTTGGACAAGCCCAAGTACTTACACGATGCAGTAGTTATTTTTTTTGGAGGTTCCGGATGATAGATCGAACCCACAAGTACCCTGCCTGAAAACTATGTGCATTTGTCTACGGTTCTGCTGAACACGATTTTTTATTTTATTTATAAGCTGAAATGAGTTACTGATCGTCTGAAAGGATCGATCACGTCACAAGCACAATCTCAGTTAATATATATTACCGCTATCAGGGTCTAAATAAGTGTTTGGAAACGAAGTAGATTGCTTGATGACTGTCGTTGACAATCACCGCACAGCGTCATTTGCGACGAAGCATTGCAAAGCGTTCTGTACATCAAAAGGCCGTTAAGGTTCTTCCTGATGCATTTGCGCTCCTTATTAAGCATCCATTTGTGTGGCCTGGAGCCAAGATCGCAGGAAAATGATGAGTTGGAGTAAACGATTCCTTGGCCGTGACAGTCTTCCTAGTACAAAAGCGTCCCAGGTCCGCCAGGGGATCGGAAAGTGCAGCGAAACAACAAATCGCAACTACGCAAGACTCCCAGCGGGAATGAAGATTGGCACGTCGCAGCGGGAGAATATTTTTCAATTCAGTTCTCGTTTTACGAATGGCACCCGGTATTGCCGGAATCATTTTCGAAGAATAGGATGGCAAAAGTGCATGAGAGCGGAGAACGGAAAGAAAAACTATCGGGTTCTTTCCGAGAAAAGATCGCGGACTGGCGCGTTGCTTTCGGAGGTATTTTATGCACGTTCCGCGCGAGATCGCGGACGTTCCCAGTTTATTGTGATATCGTGATGAAGAAAACAAAACAGGTGCTGTTGCAGTACGTGACCGACCATTGAAAGTGTGACCGCCCTTGACGCTGACAATGTTGTAGGACGTGACCAACTTCGAAAACTACGAACAACCGTACTTCATTCTTCTGAATAAGGATGATTCCTTACGACAAACGCCGATTTATTCATTGTTCGAGTTCCTCCGGCTTTACTTCAAAATAACTTTTTCATTCAGATTCCTCATGTCATAAATTATGTAGTGTTGCTGTATCACCGATATCATATCCATCTGTTATCTACACTTCACTTGCATTTATTCTACATGTCATAGAATCAACAGTTTAGAATCCTGTTCGCCTATACGGTTTAATCATGTTAAAGTAGTTGAATTTTATTTGAATTATTCGCTCGTTTATATTTTATTGTCGCCAGTCGCAGTTCGGGATTAAATTAGGGCATCTTGCAAAAAATGCCTCAAATAAACCTGGCATCAAATTTGAATTTTCTGCAGCATTCATGAACCGTGGATTGAGTTACAGCAGTATACCTGTACATGAATAAAAAAACTTCCATATTAATGGGACATGATGTTGTTTAGTGAGCTTTTTTGGTGCTATATTATTTGTTTAATATTTATATCCCTCGCTTCAAGATTGAAATTGGGATTGGCTCTGAAAACAGTAAGAAAACAATTATCGTTGGGAACGCAGACACTTTTTTTCAGAAATTTGTATCGGATAATACGTCTTAAATTACAGACCAAATTATTGAGCATTTTATGAGGCACATTCTTTTTATTTTTAGAGCTAAAAGGGCAAGTGATGTGGTATGAAGATGCTAGGGAGTCCGGTTGCCATCCTTGCTCTGTTGGTGGATCACGTCGTTGTAACACAAGTGTACAGTATTTTGGTCTGGCCCGCATTGGAAGTTTGGAATAGAGTGAACGAAAAACGGACGAGAAGAAAATCCTGTACTTACTGATGACCGTAAGGTTGTAGAAATGGTGCTGCGACTGTGAGTTGCTGAAGTCAACGTGACATCGATAAATCGCGCCATCGGATTCGTTGACATTGTGAATCGTCAACACGGCGACAGAAGATGACAGCACTCTCAGATGAAGGCGAAGTTGATCGTCCGACCAGTGGATTCCCATGTCCAAAGGCAAATCCCGCAAGTCATAGCTGGAAATGATACAAAAGTGAACTCAAACATCCCTGGATAATATACTCCGCATTGGTGGAAGCACACTTTCAAATCTTCCCGTCGCTTCCGCGAATTGAGCCCATGCTAACTTGAGCAGAGCTTGAAATACGCATACAATATACGGTTCTGATCACCGCCCGATACCTTTCATCTATACGTACATTTTACAGTATTCCCACGATGATGTTCAAGGGGTTGTCTTGTATTTTCATTACTTTTTTCTGGCAAGGGAGTCGGACGGTTTTGACAATATGTGCTCCACAGATGCGACAGAGCCGAAACAATATTCGCACGTCTGCATGTAAGTGGGGCGGACTGCGGAAAGAAATTCTGTACATTGTATCTGACAGAAATTTAGAGATTCCCGGGAGCTACCGCATGCCATGAAAGTGAAAAATGAACATATTTGTTTCCACGCGTAGAGAAGATTTTTACATGAAAACAGTAAGCGATAGAGTTTGCTTCGTCTTTTCATCTCTCATCTAGGGTCGGGTCACAGCTTGGAGGGTCATACACCATTATTGCAGAATGTGACTAGTTCTGGACTAACCAGGGACCTTGCCGTGGACAAACAGGAAATGCGGAAGTCCCGCCTGACGTGCTCCACAGTGCTGGTAACACAATGCAATTCTCCGCCTTCCGAACAAACATTCACATCTGTCTGTCGCCGTCCAGCAGGTTATGCGTTATGTTGTTATATTTCTAGGGCTGTAAATATGATTCACCGTTTTCCTCAATGGAAAGAAAGATAGAAAGGGAGTGATTTACATAAGAAGCTTTCTTATGTTTCTCTCCAACTTCTCCAAAATTTTCCACAGACAATAACCACGATATTTCATCTTCTCGGATCTGAAATATCATTAAATGCTTGCTAAAAAACTGACTACGGAGATCCCGTTTGAGATTTTTTCTCTATAATTTCATTGCGTGAGAATAAAGGGACAAAAATAATAACTCAAATGTTTGAATATCCGTGCAAGTGCACGATGAAGCTGTTCTAAGCGAATTTATTAGAACCTAATATCTACTTCATTCCATAAATGATGAACTTCACTTCTCGGGAAGACTTTTCAACACGACGAATTGTGAATTCGTATACCGGCCGTACCTGTATAGTATTGGCCAGAAAAGTTAGGTAAATTACTGACATGATAGTGATCATCCGCCTTCAGCGTCTTCTCTTTCTATCGAGATAAATTAAAATATACAGTAAGTGCTTGACAATGAAATTACTATCGCTTCAAATACGTTGAATGGCGTTGATATTGAAAAGCATGTTTGGAAATGCATAAAATGGTCTGTTCTGGAGGAATACAATTCGTTTTCTCTGATTAGATATAAAAGAAGCCATTCTTTAGTTCCGAATGTGTAAAAAAAAAAAAGCATGTGAATCGCGAATATTTCTGCGTGTCTTCCCGTGTTCACTCAGGCATGAAAATTGCATCGGGATAACTTCAGATGCAGCGCAAATATAGCTTTTCTCCTCGCTTATTTGATCCATGTCACCTTCGGCTTAAGCCCTCATGAAATACTGCGTAACCGTCCTACGCTATAGAAGAGAGATTATATCTAGAATAAGCTAAGAAGGGAGAACTCAGTGGAGAAACTCGTGAGTTTCGCTAATATTTGGTGCAAGTCGGCAACTTTTCAAGGAGGGAAATTCTCGTGGCTTCCAGAAGAAACTTTTATGTCTTCTATCTTGGTCTCAGCTTTCATCCATATTTCCTCTGCCCCGTGATTTTAGGCACTCTCAGTTGTTAAGCTGACGCATGCTGGATCGAAATTTAAAATATTGTGTCTTCTAAAGTGAGTACATATATATTCATAATTCCACGACTGACACGCTTCCTCTAGATTCAAATTTTGACATCAATTTCTGTCGAGAGGATAATGCATCGATATGAATCTGGCATTATTTTCCGCAACATATTCAGACGTGGTTTATTGAGTTATGACTCGACAGCTCGACAAAAGAAAGTGGGCTAAAACTGACAACGCTTTAACGCATATCAGATGAGAATGAGTATTAACTTGACTATTATAAAATTCGAATCTGAACAAAAAATCTGAATCGGAAGATGACCTTGGATATGTTAAGACGCGTCACGGGAAAATAAATACACGACGAAGGTTTTGAAATCAGAGTGTGTTGATCTCCTGAAAAAGTGTGTTCCTCAATTGAAGCTCGTTTTATTGCGCTTATTTTTCTTGAATATCAAGTCAGACGACGTTCATAAGCCTGAAACGCGCCATGCGATGCGAATGCAGAGCGGAAAATCTTTTAGGAATGAACACTGTGAACATGCTGACTTTTGGATTTGACCTGGCTTTCTGTGAGACCACGTTGCTTGGTAGCAAACAGTGGATCGATGGAGTTGAAGCAGTAAGAAGCTTTAGATTGTTACTGAGGTCTCACCTGTAAATCGGCTGCAGTGAAGCGCCGAGTCCACGATACCACAGCAACAAGAGCGGCTTATCCCCCGGAATCCCAGATCTCATGTCGCATGGAAATTCCGCTTTCTTCTGGATGAGGGCGACGATATTCGTAATATTACTCCCTGCAAAGAGAAGAGAACCAACGGGATTTCATGACATGACTACAGTATAGTACAGTTCAGCTGTGAGAGAAGAAGGAAAAATGCGAGAATTACGAGGATCTCATATGCGAAGCCGGCTGACTACGCAACTTCTCTTGGATTTTTCTGTCTCGAGATCCTCACAAACCACAATAACGTTATGTTTGAGGAGTGTCTGGACTTTGGGCCGTAAATTCGGGTTCTAGCCCATGGCTTTTCAGTGGCATTTACTGGTGGTACAGCCGTTGTGCAGGCATCTGGTGGGTGATAGGCATTATTGTTCTGAACTTTAGAACAATCTTGCATACGAACTTGCCCAATGTTTTGGAAGAATGAAGACAGGTTGTAGGAGAAAATTTCAGCTGACACAAAACCACAAAAAAAAACCATGAACCTGAGATCAAAATACGAGGAATGGTTCAAAATTGTTTCAGCTCCTCCAAATAATTTTTCTAGATGTCCAAGTTTCTGAATCAGAGGCCTCAAATGTCACGAGGACAACTTGGAAAGCAAGCACGAAGATTTCCCTTAGGTGCAACCCTCATTCAAGCGACTGCATGCTTGCTCACCAACTGAGATTTGAGGGCAACCTTTCCATTCAGCCCAATAACCCAAAATGTTCAAGATCAAAGGATTTATTTCATGGGTTTGAGTGATTTTCACGCAAAAGCATTTCCAAAATTTAGGACATTTTCATACTCAAACAGGCTCCTTGGAAACGCCCAAAACATGCACGCATGGCAGGTAAACCGCGTTTTCTCACAGCGATGAGGTGCACAGTACTATAAACTCCCTATCTCTTCTAAATTACAACTTGAGTGAGCAAACGCTGAAAAAATTCCGAGCCGGTACAATCGCATACTCCATCTATCCAAGGATCCGGCAAAGGTAGCAGAAGACTCCTGAGACAAACAGCACTTGTACCACTGGTATTGCTTGACTACAGTAGTGTTCTCCAACGTTTTTGGGCCCGCGGACTGGCAAAGTTTAGTAAAAGGTACAGTAGATAGCCAAATTTTCATAAAATTATCTGCTGGACCGTTAAACCTGCCACGAAATGTTTTCAAACCAGCAGAAACATTTTTTAAATACTTCTAATAGTGTCCTCCAAAAAATTCATTTAAAAATCAAGTTAAGAACCAAATAAGCAGGTATAGATATCTATTGAGCATTTAAGCATTCCCGCAATCTTGAACGCTTCAAATGTCTTCAAATAATTAGAAAGTTGGGTTCGAAGAAAATTGTCATTGAGGGAAAACTGGAAATACTTTATTTTAGCTGGTGAAATTTGTCTGAAGTGTTAATAGGAGAAATAAAAACCAGCGTTTATTTTTAATCAGATAGCTTAAACTGCCATTGTCTCCCCAAAATTAAGAATAACAGTAACAGACTTCATCGAAATTTTTTATGCATTTATTACGCGGAAGAAAATTCCCCGCGGCCAACCGGAAAAAATTGTTTGCGGACCAGCGCCGGTCCGCGGACCACAGGTTGCAGACCAGTGGACTACACAGATGAAGTGATCCACGAACGCTGCTATATTTCAAAAGAAGTACTGCAGCAAAAACTGCTGAGAAGTCATGTTCTAGTCAGACAGAACGTTCGTTTGCGTGCTCCTCGTTATCCCGTAGGCAGACTTAACAGCTAGAGAGGTGCTTAAGAGTGTAATTACGGGGTCAGCAGACATTTCCGACCGCTCAGGAAACCCGTTCGGCAGGATCCACGGAAGGCATGTTATTCAAAGATCAGGTTTCCACTCTGTCGTCTCGACATTGACGTCGAGAGGGCGAGGAAGAACGTACTTGGACGGGGCCTGAATTATTCCGAGTAAGTGTGTCAGTGACCTCATCTGAACAGTCAGCGTTTCTCGGAGCAGGCGGCTCGGGGCGGAAATGAAAGGAAATCGGAAGTGGGGACCGAGGAATGCATGTACGCATGGCATGCAACCTCCGGGGAAGAAAAAGTGCTTCGGGCAACAATAACGCGGGGGTTTCGTCGGCACCCGGGTCCGCCGTAGGAGGGAATTCAAATTGAAAAAGCTTTCCGGCATGTCACACGGAAATCTTCGGCGCCGCGACGCTCCCGGCTTGTTCGCGAAAGCGTCGGTGCAAAGAGCTTTGTCATCGGGCGGATTCACTTTGCAAGTGGCACGAGGAATGGGCTGCAGAATGGCCCGGGAATTCATTGCGACTTCCGGATTTCCGGGCAACTCGCTATCACAGCGCCAGACAGCGTGGAAGAAATGAACCTGGAGCATACAGATAAACACCGGACTCTATTTCTCACACCCAACTTTTCAGCGCCCATTTGTCACGATTCCGGTCTCGACCCACAGGAAAGAGCCCCGCGTCAGTAGGACGCCGGATTTAGGTCAGCAGAATTTTAATTCTCGGGAGACAGCCGGGTTCCTTCTATTTCCTCCCGGAACACCCTCGTAGCTTTTCGCCACTTCCGTAGACAGCGACGCTCGGACGTGACAACTTTCAGCGAATGCCATGAATAGGTTATGAAGGAGCCGCGGGAAAAGAGGACCAGATAACAAACTTTGGGCCGGCGATGAAGCAAATGCCGAGCTCGATTCGGAAACGATGTTGGAATGTACCCAATTACAGTTCATTTTCAACAAACGAACTTCCATCTGCTGCTCGGCATTTACACGAATTTGAGATGCGTAGGATGCCATCGATTTTAAGGTGAGCCTCAATCGTTCTTCGCTTCTTCCCTTTGAACTGTGAACATGTTCGTAAATGTTCGCAGACGAAGCGAAGATCCAGTTGCACCACAGCACGACATGGAAACTGTTTTATAAGAAAAATTACGAATTCCACCGAATGTTTAATTAAAATGTATCCTGGAAAGCAAGGCATTCTGACCACGAGCTGCAAATGAAGGCTTGCTTTTTTCATTGAAAGTAAGCTTGACATTGAAACTTTGACTATTTTGTCACTTTGAAGAGATTATTCAGAGGAAAATAGATCACCGGAAACTTCTCAACTTGCACTTCCAGTTGTATGCATCTGGTTCAAATGATGTTTCAGACCCAACAATAATACGGATAGAGGCACACTTTCATATTTTATGATCGTTTAGAACAATCATCCGAATTTTTTTGAATTCATCCGAGATAATCGTAGGATTCATGTGATTTTATAAAGCAGAGAAGAACATCTTTGTGGCGATCTAGTTCCATTGTCTCTGAAAGATATGCCTCAAGTTGTGCTCAATGATCGTGGATGCGGCGGGATTCTTCGCAGATTACATTCTGGAAAGTCCAGAACGCCTTAAAAAGTTTACTTTGACATTTTTCTGCGGGCCGCGGGATCCTGCTATCTCGAATGCCTGCGGGACGGGGTAGGAATCGGAATTTTCTATACAGTACGGCCGACCTGTGTTGGTTATTCATCGTGTCAATACGGTTATGGAGATGCAAGTCGAGCCATGAGCAGAATATTGGTCAAATGCCGAGGAAAGTAGGCAAGAAATGAAATTAAAGCAAAAGCATGTGAGACCCTGCACGTTTTTGTGGAAGCATGGAGTTATCAGTAGGAAGAGGTTCGCCGCAAGGAGAAAAAGCGTCGGAAGGACGTCCGGGGAAAACCGCACCGTCTTCCATCTCAGCCCCGATTCCTCGGCTCATGAATCTCCTCTGCTCAAGCTTGCATCTCCTCAACATTTCATCAGTCTGGTTCCTTTCGAACCCCAGATCAGGTTTCGGATCGTCTTCAGTGGGGCAGAATAGAGTTATCTGCATTCTAACCAGTAGCCCCTTATACGAGTGCACCGATGAAGTATTTAGTCGTGTACCGAAAGAAAGCAGCTGTCGACAGAACTGCGGCGACTGGTAGTAGTCAAACATTCAAGGGTACCACAAGTGGAACTGCAAGAGATCATATGTAGTGGTGGTGCCTTGGTTGCGGGCTTTAACGCATTCCACCATGGCTTGTTCCTATCCGAATGTCCGACTCTCTCCATCAACCTCATGTTTCCATCAACCGCGTATATAAGCCTATACCAAATGAGTAATCTTCTCGGTCTTTCTAAAAATTTTATTAAATTTAGGACCTTTTTAACACTAGACACATCTGTAAAAAACGTATGGACCACGACGTGGTCCATAAACGTGGACCACGTTGGACAATAAACGTGGACCACGTTTATGTTTTTCGGCAAACGGACAATTATACGAAGCTAAAGGAAGCTACAGAGAGAAAAAAATCGAGTCGATGACGATGCAGCTCAAGGTGAGTTATATGATGCCATTTTGCGAAAAAAAATTTATCCAACAACGAGGAAGCTGCGCTTACTCGTGGCACGATTTCATTCCTCCTGTTCAACATGAATCAATGGCTGCTTCTGTATGGGCGGAACATTTTAAAATTATAGTACTCCAGTGTAGAGATCATAAATGCTTTTATCATGTTTTTTTCATTTTATGTGAAATATCACGCAAATTAGATAGAATATGTCCAACGATTATATACATCTCGACATGTACTATACGTGCACTACACATTATGAGGAAACGTACGGGTATTTTTCTTTTATTACAGCCAGTGTGTGACAAACTGACGATAAATCTTTCGAAAAGTGCTTTCTGAAAATACAAATATATGCGAAGAAAATGTGTACTACACTATATATATCCTGAGAAAAATGATCGAATCTTTGGAATATTTTTCAAATACTTGTTCGGAGATTTCATTGCATTACTAAGCTTTCTGAATTTTGGAGAATGAAGAAAACATCGAAAAATAATAATAATTTGTCATCCAGATGCATCGTAAAGATACGACCTGCATCATTTTTTTATAGATAGATCGCGTTGAAAAAATGTATGAATATCTCCCCTTTTTTGGTAGAAAAAGTTGCAAAAGGGTCACGGGAACGAGGAAACATTTAGGAAGTTTAGATCGGAGTAGCACGAAGAAAAGCCGGAATTTCATCCTACATTACTATTGAGGGACTCGGAATTCTACCCCTTGCATTGACCTGAAATGGAGGGCTGATAGAGAGGACCCTTCCATAATGTAGGCTCACTGGTAATATTGCTCCAACCATTTCGCCATAGCTGGCCCTCAGTTTTGCATTCAACTATTTCCCAATCATGACCAGGACACTGCTGAGCCTCGACTATCATGCTTACTTCATTAAAGGCAAACAAGGCCAGCATGATCTTCACAAAAACGTTTTACAGCTTCTTGAGAATGTTTTCGTTATCCAGTAGTAAATAAATTGAACGGCAGCTGTGGCCTGAACTCCGAAGCCATCGACTCGGTCGCGCGGAAAGCACGCGTTGGTATAGGACATACTGTACTTATGAAATATAGATACAGTGCGAACATGTCTTACTCGCTGACCTACAACAATCACTGAGGGAGAACAGAGCAGGATTCCTGACAGGAGCTAAGATTCGCTGACCCGGCGGTAATCACGGTTCGCGTATAAATCGGAATCTCTGCTGTTCCAGGAAGTGGCTGAATTCTTTGTGCTCCGTCGACATCCGGAGAAATGCCATCGACAATTTCCTTTTGTTCGCAGCGTGTTCTTCTTAGTGCTGACTTTGATCATAAAGACATTCGTCATACTTATCGCATCAGCACTTATGAATTATATATCAAGTAGGCTTAAAAGAGTCTTCCAGGATCGTGGAACGAAAGAATTCTCCGCCCCGCGAAAGCTTTTTCTTGTTCATTCCAGCCGAAAAGGTATCCAAAATTTCATGCTGTTATCCGTCGAGGAAAACATGTGCTAAGAACCAAGTTAGCCGTCACTCCTTGCAAGGTTTCATGCGAAATTCTCTTTTAATTGTTGAAGGAAAAGACCTTAAGAAAGCCAGTGTTGCGACAACTGTTTCCCAAATTCGTGATTTCATGTATCAATTTAAAGTATATCGAAAAGCTCATAAGGGTTTTTCTTGATACTTTCAAGGGGAAGATTGAGCTTGCATCTCAATGAGAAGTAAAAAGAAGCTCAAATCCAACATACAGTACATCAATGGGAATAAATGACTGATGCTGTTGGGCATTGAAACCAACAATGAACGGATTTTTTTTTATTCAGAAACATTGAGGTGCTGCGAAGCCGGCTTCTCTTTGTGGAGACAATTTTAGAAAATCTGGACATGGTGCTTGTTGCTCTTTCGGCAAATCAGCCCACAGCACTTCGTGAATGAATGCAATTTTAAGCAGGATTGATGATCTGAAAACGTGGGCACATCTACTTTCTGTGCGATTCGTGTTTCTCATAGACGAGGTTCACGACGCCCCCGAAGCTTCTCGGATTTTAGCAAGTGACGTTGAAAGTGGATTAAATCCTTCAGCACATGGATATCAACACCACTACCCTTTCAGCGACCACATTCGAGCATTGAAGTACTTTGCCAGAAATTAAATGCCATTCGGTCTCTTATGCCTTTCTTCTATAAGCGCACAGATCTTTCAGAAAGATTGCCTCCGCGAGCAAACATTTAATCTTCCAAGTAGCCCAGAGATGTATTCAAAAAGTCGTAGGACGCACTGAGGTACAAGTTCTGTTTACATAAAAATTTTTCTTTTGGAAATCAGGACGTTTGAAAACAACTTCCGGAAACTTCATTTCCTGTTGGGCTACGAACCAAGAAACACAGGTAGGTCGTCTATGAAGAACAGATATTAAGTTGAAGTTCGATTTCCCTGTGTTGGCCGCATTCGTTTCCGGAAAATTTCTGTCGAAGCGGCGCACTTTCGGCAACGGACTCACAGAGAAATCCTGCGAGGACGAAAACTTTCGCCAACGCAACCAAGATCTCTTGGTGGTACCAAATAGAATAAGTAAGGAAGAAGTAGATCTGCCAAATATACCTGAACTTGCAAGGAATCTGTCAAATCGGTGAAAACATTCCGACTGCGTGGAAACAATTCTTTCATCATGCAGCAGAGAACGCGGAACATCCTCGGCATCGGATGCACGCAACGTTCCGGTTCAATCGAGTTACACGAAATAACTTTATTCGCAGAAATCTGAATCGTACCCCCAAGGAAATCCCGCCGCGTCCGGTTTTTGTGGGCAACAGTGGAGGTCAGAGTTGTTCCGGCACAGAACAGAATCCTTAGGGGCGCGCGTGACCGTACATACACACCATCGCATGCTCTTCAAGATCCCGCAATTTAACTCCATCCTTCGCATGAATGAAATACTTGTTCAGATACTCTCTTTTTCTTTTAGATTACCGGCTTTTAGAAGGAAAAAAAATGAAAAGAAGCTGTGGCTCCCGTGGGCATATGCAGGAAAGTACTTCAGAGAGATAAAGCGTTCTCGTTACATAAACCCACCTGCTCTTCCTTCAATGAAACCAAGCGAGTGCTTTCTAGTCTGTGAATTCAAATGACGCTTGTGAAAATACAATTGCTTTGCTCCACAACCAATCATGCCGACGAGACACGGGGTTTATTCACTAACTACGCTACTTGTAAATGCTTGCCGCCGGAGCGACTCAAGAGTTCTCAACTTTTCGTTTTTATTTTTATTTTCATGCCTCATAACATATTGTTCCGATAAGAGATGTTCTGTAAATTTCAATTACTCCCTGAGCTGATGAAAGACGAATATAGCGAGCTAAACGTTTTGAATACATTGAATTTAAAAAACGTCGTTGAAACTTGTGAAGTAATAAGTGTCACAAGCCATGATTGCCGCTGGTTTCACCATTAGTGTCTAACAAAGTTATGATTCATCCTTGATTTTCACTTGACGTTTTGCATTGCTGGCTTGAATATTAGGCAGATATGTTGCTTGAATCATTATTCCAACCGAAACTGACGTAGCATGGAACTTAATTACGAGTTGATCTTGGTCCTGTGAATGTTACAGATTATAAGCTGCAAAAAACACATTCCAGATTCAAAAGACGTCTGATTGCTGAGGCATTTGCCCAGCCTCTAATAAGGAAATTTAATTTAAAGTGCAAATCTATATTTATATGGCTGCAAAAATAACTGAAGCTCGAGCATTCTCACTCTTTGGATGTTAAAAGAGGGTCTTATTATTGTCTCTGATCACGTTATCAAATAACACAACTACACACACAATCAGCAAATAAAATCAAAAAATGTGGAATACAAACTTGCTTAGTGAAGAAATAAAATCAGCAAAGGAAGCATGCTTCGCTTGAGGTGCAATTTCCAACACGCAAAATTTCGAAGCACATAACTCCGGAAAATTTTCATTCAGAAATTTCCATGACTTTTTACATGAAAGCTAACAATGTTCTCTAACTTTTCTCTAGTGATATAAAATTGATCCACCTGACAGATCTTGAGATATTCTCACTTCTCTGAACCTAACTTTTTCTTTGGTGATGAGAATCTAGAAAACCTTAATGCCAGATTCTTAACCTGCTGATGCACAAGCTGTTGGTGCTAACAGAGACTTCAAAAGCCATTGTTCATAAATGCATGAATGAATTTATTTCTGCAACATGTAAATGCCACAGACACTTTATTCTCGCGTTTTTTATTCCTTTGGAATTCCTGAAAAATTAATATATGCTTGAATAGCTAAAACTGGTGCTTATTCTACAAAAAAATGATTAATTGATCAAAGTGACAGCTTACTGTGCACCAGGAAAAATTCTAAGAATAATTCTAGGGGAGTGGAACCGCAGCTTTTTGCCAAGCAACCAGTTTCCAAGAGCCTAGTTCTTAATAAGGCACTGAATGAAGCAGCGAAATGAGCTCGAAGATAAATTTTCCAGCGCAGTTCATGAATTGTGATGTTTTGAGGAAATGCGAGGCGTTGAAATGAAAAGAATCTCAAAATTTTCCCGAGTTTCACAAAGAAAAGGCAAAAAAATTATTTCCGCAATGCAGTGTCTATTTTCTGCGCATTAAACGGCTCGAGGGAAACTTCTTACCGGTTGAACGTTGAAACTTTCTGACAACAATACGCCGTTGTTCCAGATTGCGTCCAAGAAAGTTTCTCTCCCTGATTAGATATGGGGGAAAATTCGGGATGAAGCAGGATATTCGTGTCTATGTTGATCTGAAAAGCTTCCTGGAAAGTTTCAGAGCAAAATTCTGCGCAGCAATTTTTGCCGCCGTGGAATCGATAGTGCACTTGTCTCTTCGCGTTGCTCCTCAAGAAGCGGAAAACACCTCCTTCAAGCTCCAGCTTCGAGGCACCACATATTGCCACTTGCAGGGAATCTTTTATGTCAGATTTTCAACTTTTTTCCATGCGTTCTCTTTAAGACACGCCATGCAGCCGTACCCGGCGAGCAAGGTACCCAGCAAAATGCAAGAAATAATTTTTCTGTAGAATGAGGGCCGTAGTGCTTTCCGCAAAAGTTCTGAGCCGGACTACAGTACTTTGAAATGAACTATGTTTCCGGAACGTGATGCGCCCGAGTTGAAACTTCGCAGGGTGTGACATTCGAACACAGTAAAAAAAAAAAGAGTCACTTGAACTTTTAAAAAAGATAGCATGCATGACGAGATTGCGTTTTCTGTGGCGTGATGTTGAACAAAGAATTAACATTTATGACTAAGGTGATGACAGAAGAAAAGAACCCAGTCAAAAAGTGGAATATAGAGAAAAATATCCCTGAAGCACCTGCATGCGGCCAATCTTCCAAAACATTTTTGCCACTTCTGAAGTTTATGTTTTGTTTCAGCGAACATTGCTTGGTTGTGGAAATACATAACTACATGAAGAAATGAATTCAGGAAATCATGAGTAATAATTTACGATGCTCGTATTCTGGGCACATTCTGATTTAAAAGGTGCTTCTCTCTACTTGAAAATGCCCTGTTATACCTTAGAAAAACTAAGAGAGGTTCGAAAAGGGACAATATCCAGTCAAATAATCCACCATTGCGAGATTTCTTTCCTTTTTTAATTTGTCTACAATTCTCCTAGCTTATGGAAAATCGCTTGAAATTCCGATGCGGACGTTTTCCGCATTGATTCTTGCAAGAATGGCCTAAGCCTGCTTGTGCCTTGCATGGGCAAGGTTTCATGCGAGACGTCATAAACTAACCAAGAACCCTTGTGCCGATCAAAGAGCACATTCTCGCAGACTAGCCTTGTATCAAGATTGCGTCGATGCTCCAGCTTTGATTGTCCCGAGATAGCCAGCGAAGAGCTCTCGATGTGGTAGTGGTCGGCGAGAATGTGATTTATGGCTGAAATAGAACGCGACTCTCATGCTGGCGGATGAAATGGGTCCGGGTTCTGCAGGATGATAGTGTTTCTGGGGCATTGAACCCGGGCAACGCTTCCCAGGCTGGTTTTGCATAAAACAAGCCTCGTTTCGAACGAGGAGTTGATGGGGTCAATAAATCAGCATTTACGCGTCGGAGAGCTAGAAAAGCCCGGTTCTCGCGTTGTTGGGAATCGAAATGGGGTCTCTGAGAAACTATTATCTGCATTATTTTTCGCCGAGTCCGCGATATTTGTCCCCAAGACATGTCGCTGTCAGCCCTTACTATACAAGAGGGAAACAATAAACGCTTTTCCCTGGCAGCCCAGGGTCTGAGGAATATCCATTTCACCAGCTTCGTGAAATACTGCAATTCGTAGCAGCCCTCTGTTTTTTTTTCCTACCATGCAGTACCTTATTGAATTGCTGGTTAGTAAGTAATAACTGTGCGGAATTTTTCTATTTAAGACAGGAACAACTTAGAACTGACGAAATATTTTTAAAATTAAACAATACTTGGCGCGTCTCGGGACGCGCCCACAGCTGCAAACCATCCCTTTGACAGGGCAACTCGCCGAGTCCGCGATATTTGTCCCCAAGACATGTCGCTGTCAGCCCTTACTATACAAGAGGGAAACAATAAACGCTTTTCCCTGGCAGCCCAGGGTCTGAGGAATATCCATTTCACCAGCTTCGTGAGATACTGCAATTCGTAGCAGCCCTCTGTTTTTTTTTTTCCTACCATGCAGTACCTTATTGAATTGCTGGTTAGTAAGTAATAACTGCCCAGAACCGACTATACGAATTTATAATTCAATACCATATTTCCGAATTCCGTTTGACTCCGAAAAGACACTAGTCCGAATTCACCACATACTAAATGTCCATTCAGATAATTAGAGCTTTCGAGCTTATACAAATCAGGCCTCAGTAAACTTGTTCTCCACGGTCGAGAATACAGATCCGAAACTCACGGAAATGTCCCACTGACGCATTATATTCAATTGTGAAGCCCCGGGAAGAACAATGTATTCAATTCATAATTTCTTGGTCCTGGGGTCGACACTAGTATGTGAGGATGGCTGGGGATTGGCTCAACTTCGCAGTACAGTATTACTACAGCAACACAGAAGTGATACAATGCCATGTTTTGCATACAAGTATTGTGGCTCTTGAGGCTCTTTCTTGAAGTTTTACAGCATTTTTTATGCCTGGTGATCCGTGGAAAGAGACGCGGTTTCCCGATATTGAATGTCTAAGTAAATGTGTCGAATTGGGGATGAAAAAATCCCATTGAGTTCTGGGGTCCAACTTTTTGTAATACATGCAAATGAGTGCTGGAACTCGGGACTGTTTGAACTGATTTCGTGATAAATCGATACAGAGCTTGGACTCTCATTGGGGAAAGTTAAGTTTAGAGTTTATTCGTTTTCAGCTTATCTGTTTATCGTGAAGAACTTTTGATTGGTCGATCTTTTATGTGGCAAAATCAACGGATTATGTGACTGCGCCGTCTCATCCTGTGATCTATTTTAAAGCCTTTGAATCGGTTTTTGTCGAACATTAAAGGTCGCACAGCATTGAAATATCAATTTGTGGTAATATGTGATCAAAAAGGAGTAAATCGTTTCATGACGTATTCCACGCATATTGATTCTAGTCATGGCTAGATTTATCCATCAATCGAAGCCTAATTATCCATGCATTATTTTATCGTACAATTTAGTACTGTATGTCACAAACTGCTATCTTCGCAGTATGCGAAACTAATTAAATTTCTCAGAATCCCTAATGATTTCTCGTATTTCTCGTAGTTTCTTAAATTTAATTTGGCTTTTGCTCATTATGATATCTTGATTTCATCAGGAATTTTTATTTCATCATAATCATAATAATTTCCAATTTTTTTAGCATCCGGAAAAAGGTATTTTGACATTAGTTTGATGCTGAGTTTACTCGCGTACTACGCGCATCCATCTCAAATGGAAATCAGGATTGTTATAAAGCAGATAAAAAAATTTCGAAAAATTGTATTGTAAAAGCCATGTCTAATTTTTCTCGCTCAAATTTAGGAAAATAACGCGCGATAAACAAATACATTTGGTACGGTAATTCGACTACGCGGCGAAACCCATGTTAGGAGGCATGACTACAAGGATTTATGTATATTTTAATTTCCCAAATTGTACACGCCTGTCCATGCAGCATGAAATTCTTCCGGGGAGTAATATATTTTCTTCATGTGGAGCCTAGAGAAGTGACTGAACATTCCAGGAAAACTCTCCGAGAGGCTGAAGTGGAAGAAAAAGAGGAGCATTAGCCATTTAATCCCGATTATGCAGGGCGGACAGACGTCACGGAAATACACTATGCACCGAGGATCTTGGCTGCGTAAGGAAGGGCTTTCTGTTTTTTAACAAACGTGCTGGGGAAGACTCGGAATATAAGGTCGCAAGGATGACACGAAAGTAGTCCACACAATCGTGGATTATTGAAAGCGTGAAATTGAATTTTTCCCAGTCGTGCGTTCAAACTCCTATGCGGAATTGCCCCGTTCGATAGAACCATTCAGAAAAAGCAGGGGTTGGGGGACTCGGGGGACTTTACTTCGGAAGAAGCTGCATGCTTAGGATTGGAGTCGAAGGGAAATGTGATTTTTTCACGCCATTATTGCCACACTTTTCCCCAAGCACTCTGCATAAAGATCTGTAAACTGTGGGTGCGGCCTATTCTCGAAAAACTCGAGAATTGACCCCCATCACTATAAATTGCGGCCGATACTCGAAATCATTTCGAATTAAGAAAAATTTCGTCAAGGATAATACGATCCTCAAACACGCATGATATCGGAAGCATTTTCCCCCATCTTGCTATGTCTCTCGGAAATATATCTCGCGGAAGACATTTTATTTAATATATTATTTGCCAATCCAATGAGTCGTGATCGTTCAATCATTGCAATTCGCCTGATTATTCTTGAACCGAATGAAATTACTGTACTGCGTTTGTTGTGTTTTATTCACGCTTCAAATCCACAATTTCTGATGTTTCAGAGGCATTGCCGGATTTATGCGTAAATGGACAGTTCGAAATCAGGATGCGGCCTATATTTGAAGAAACACGGTACAAAGAGAGAATCTCTGAACAAATTACAATTTTTTTTCGGAGCGTCGGAAAAAGATGACCCATCCTGATGGGAGAAGCTACTACTCCGAAAGAAAAGGTTTACGAACTATCCCGAATCTTGTCAACTTATAATCCTCTCAAAAGTTCCCAGCATGTCGTTCATTTCAAGTTTCATTTTTATCTCGAACCCTGCATTATGAAAAGAAGCTTCTCCTTGTCCGGGTTATACATAGAATGCCGCTCCCCACGCTCCAGCGCATCGAAGATATTTTTGGAAACATCCATTAAAAAAAGTGCAACCTGCTTTCTTACATATATGGCATTTCTTTTTTGGTCATTCATCCCACTGATGACCCCTGAGAGTCTATTCAGGCCATTAAGCATGAAGGTCGTAAAATGTGTTGCTGCTTTTTAACTGACGATGCAAGTTGTGACATACTGTATTCCGCCAACTTGGGAGAAGAACCGCGGCATGAAATGATCCTCGCACGCGGAAACGCGATTCGACGAAGAGCTACTCGTATGTTCGCCAAGTTGGCGTCCTCTTCAGCAGAAAAGTCGTCAAATTTCCTGGCTATTCTCCGCGGTGCAATCCATGCCCATCCCGATTCCGTGCTCGCCGAAGCGTAGCATCCTCACCCCTTTGTCTGGGTGAGCGTTGAGGAGCCAACCAACCTTGCCCAGTTGAAGCTGCCACGCAAGAAACCTTGCCGTCGGCTCTGGCATAAAAAGCCGAGAGGCATTTCCAGATAAACTACGAAATGCCCGGTTTTGGGCACAAGAAAGCGCCTCGCGATCCAGCCCAGATTTCCTTTTTCCCCTTCTTCATCCCGTCGATCAAACGGTAAGGGGGAATCAGTTCACGCTTTCGGACCAGGCGGAAGGCGGAATCCGAGAAATCCCTTCCTAATTGACATCCCCTTTGATATCCACAAGCCACGCGCTTCCGGGGATGTCCGTCCACCTCCGAAGATGCTGGGAGGCCGCAGATTACGTGACGGCGCGGTCGGATCGATCCCACTGCGATTTGTTTTCTGTCGTGCTCAGCATCCCTTGATCCCTGTGCGGATCAGCTGGTGATCCTTGGCCGGCAACTATCTAATTCATCTGCCCGCCCATTCCAGCACTACCGAAAGCCGAGCAATTCCATGTCTTATTTAATCAAACACAGCAGGTAATGCAAAGAGGGAGAAAGAGAGGCTACCTCGCGCTCCAGTATTTTCGTGTTCTGCTTTTTAAAGGCTACCCGTGTGGCATAATTCATGCCATGGCTCATAAGCCATGCGGGGTGCAATTTACCACCGCTTTAGATTGAACCATTGGCGGCTCTTTCGGCGGGGTGTTTAAATATTTAATTGTTAATTAAACCAATAACTACATCATGAAATCAGACGTTCCTTGCACGAAAATGGATGAAACGCACTTCTTTCTGCTTCAAGATTATTTCAAAACGTACCGTCGACGGAGAAGCATATATTAGTTCTTCAAATATTTGTCTTCGAATATTAGATCCTCACAAATTTAATAAAAGACTCGGAATAAACATATGAGAACTACTTAAATCTTATGAATTATTGTTCGAATACTTTTCATGAAGTTGTCAACTAGAGCAGGAATCACATTGTGAAATTAGAAGTTTTTTCCTCCGGCGAAAAGCATGGAGGAAATTTTTAATTGTTCCCATGACGTGGAATAAACATTATCTTTTACTTTATTTTTTCTACTGAAGCTTCGTATACTGCAAAATAAGCGGTTGAAATTAAGAGCAAAAATTCTAGGAATAACCATATAACTGTTACGGCGAAGTTTTCAAATGGTGACTTTTTAACTTGACAATTTACCAATGAACGCTACGATCGAACGCTGCTGAACGTTGATGGGAAACATGGGTCCATTTCATGATCAGCTGAATGCTGGAATTTCTTCGTGGTCGGAGAAATTAGCAATGAGGTAATTTTTCAGTAAATTCATAATTTTCTATCTGTGCGAATAGTCAGCCATATATTTATTACAGGAAGAGAACAGCTAAAATCTCAGGAACCTCGAAGCTGAATTTATCAAGGATTGAGACAGATTTTTTTAATAAAATGTAAAGTCCGACATCCAAGAATACTGCGTATGAAATGTCAGCGGAGTTAGGCGGAATTGTAACGTCTCTATGGTCCAGAAGTAAAATTGCTTTATAGTCTCAACATCGAACCATTCAGTTTCGCTTCTTGTCTTGTGCATTAGCGAGAACAAAATCCTGAAGTGTTGCTTTAATCAGTTAGAGCATATATAAGAAACGATCTCCGTTGGAGTGGTGTGTCGTATGGTCGTGACATTCTTCACTTCTCATTTCATGGTACGTGGCATTGTGTTTTGCAATTCCGAATAAATGAACCTTGCAGGCGTGGCCGAGAAAATTACTCTTTCGTAGAAGGTATGGTCTCGAGAGGATCTTCTGATGTCCTCACAATTGGTAGACAAGAGCAAGAGAAACGGAACGTTAATCAAAAATCTTCAGCCCTCTCTTGATCAACCAGAAGCGTATTCCATCCCAGTAGACTTAAATTGATAACGTAAAAATATTTTAAAAGTGATTCTGAATGTTTCGAAAATGTGTAGGCTGTTTACTCAATAAGAAGCAAAACGCCACATGTAGCTAGGACGTTTTAATAATCCAGATCCTCGGATATCAAACCGAGAAGCGCTGAATTTTGAACAAATGACAGCACTTTACTGGCCTTCCAGCAGTACATTCCAACACGATTGCAGGTAATACTTGAAATAAAAATCTCGTGAATGTCTACCACAAAATTGTCGAGCCCTCTTGGCATGAAGTACACGTGCAACTGGAATTTTTCAAGAGACACCAGGGAATTCCTGTCGACAGAAGCTGGGAGAACATGGATTAGAAACGGTCACCGGGTGAATTTCATTTCGGGGATGAGCCAGTTGCGGCGAGAAACGTATCATATGCTGCAGCGGCAAGTGCAGAGTGTTTTCTGTAACTCGGGCTGTCATTCAAGTCTCGTAGCAGCCCATAATGGGCATCACATGTGAGGATCTTTTGGCACCCTAACGGAAGTGTCACTGGAAGAACGAAGAGCCATCAACGTGTGTCACTGAAGCGGATGTGATCCGGATTATCGCGGAGCCGCTCCGCAAATGCGAAAAATTTTTCCTATGCATCTCCTACTAGGAAGCTGAAACCCCACTTTATATATCTAACTAATGTTGAAGCCAAGATTTTTTTTCAATTTTCACTTCAATTTAGCATCAAAATTGCAAAACATGCAATTGGCGCGCTTGACCGTCGATACCAGGTCACGATAAATGCGCTTTGTAATCATTATCGGAGTGATATATTGACAGACAATACAGTCCCAGAGAAATTCACCAGCTTGATGAAAAAAAAATATTTGAGGTCAGCACAACATCCGGAAAAGTGATCGGATCGCTTTTAATGACTCTATTGCCGCAATTCGATGCCTGGACGTTAACATTTTTTGATAGGCGTAATAAAAATCCCCCATTATTCCATCATCAGAAGCCAAGCTTGTCGAAATCCATGAATGGAGTGTGTCGGCCTGTACAAAACCTTGAAATTTGGGACAGGTTATTCCTGCTTGCAATTCCTGGTAAGAGCTTTTATTTATCATCAATACCGAGAAGTTCCATTCAAACAGCCGCTATTCCTTCCCGAGAAAAATCCGATTGACAAGAAAAACCTTTCAGCAGTGAATTAAATGAAAAATTCTTTGTGTTTATTCAACAAGAAAAATACCCCCCCCCCCCCCCCACAAATGCTGTTCAGTACTAAAAATTCCGAGCTCGAATTTCTGAATACAACGATGTTTTTCCATCAAACAATTTCTTTAGTTCCACCCACGCAATCGCAGCGAGAACTCAAAAAACATTAAAATGAACCTGGAACGCTCAACTTCGAAACGTATAATCTTTAGGGAAAAGTAGGCATACATTACCACAGCATTAAAAATCTTAACAAAATTATTTTCTACAAAAAATACGAGGATTATGCTGGTCAAGGACTACTGCATGCAGTTTCAAGAATACTATACAAAGTATACATTGTTGTATGAATACTCTTGTATAATTTCACAGAAAGGACGTGACAGCTCTCGATATACGACTCGTCTCAATCCATGGAAATGTGTGAAGTGATATCAACGATGCTTTATTGACAAAAAGATTCTCAAGTGATTCTTAATCAACTTTAAAATTGCAAATAAAAATGAATTATTAGATTATAGGTTTTAAATGCTTAAATGATTGCTAAAGCCAAGCAAACACGGCAAAAGAAAGCTAAAAAACTCTACCATCTTCTAGAATAATAATTTATATACTAAAAACGCGATAAATTGCACTTATTGTGTGATCAAATAGATTTTCTTCTTTCAGCCTGATAAAAATCAGCTTTTATGGGAATGGAATCCTGTGTTTCGCATAACTAACATTTTACAAAAAAATGTATCCAGTAAAATAATATTTTCATCAAGTAGCTGTGGAACACAATGGCATCTTTTTGTTTTTGTTATTTTTCTATCGCGGCAGAGGAGTATGAATGCGAAAAATATTCTGAACTACTCTAATGCCCTCTTGTTGCACTCCTCCACACTTGGCCTTTTGTAATTGGGAGAAATAAAGTAAGTACCTTATTCCCGAGTATCCAGGAAGAGACTCAAGAAACTTTCGAAGTGCCTCGTTACAAAAATGGTCCTACAGTACGGATATTTCCATTGCACTTCTTCAACCCAATATCATTCCGGCAAAACGACCTTAAAATTCGAATATTACGGGCAAAAATTACGGGCTTGCAATAATTATTTTTTCTGGATCTCTTTAATTTTTTTTCGAAGGAAGTTCCGAAGGTCAGGTTATTTGTAGAAAATTTTTTATTTCGTCGGTATTTTATTTTTTGGGAAATTATAGAGAAAATGAAATTTCGTTTCCAATATAAATTATTTGCTTTTTCGGTACCCACGCGCTGACGACAGTTGTCCAGGCGAGGTACGTGCGAATATGCGTGCTCTTTCCTCGCGACTCGACGGTGTGTTGCTATAGAACCATCGATGTGAACATTGTCTTCTTGCGGGTGATGATGTCACCCCTTTAAGGTAGAAATCGGAATCCTTTACCACGGTCCTCTCTTCCTTTGTTTCATCAATGGGATCGTGGAAGTTTGGCCCTCTCGTGTCCATTTTCCCGTTTGGAAACACGCTCAAATGGTTCTTCGGAGCAACAGATTTTGACTAAAACAGAGGCAAGATTCATTTGGGAAAAAACGGTTTGTGTATTCGTAGCATTCGAAAAGCAGACTTTAGTAAACTGGAAGGGGCAATCTGTCTTTTAACTGGCATGACTGATCTTCAGATGAAGCGGGCAAGATACCAGAAGTTTTGACTCCGTGCTCTGGGAAACCGTAAGAAATAGAAACAGAATTAAAATTTTAAAAATATGCAAGAGACAAAGACAAGGACAATTATGTAGCTGTCCCGAAGAAAAAAAATATTTTTCAATGGAACACAAGCTTGTTTTACATCTCCGAATTTTGGAACAAAATACTTAGTCAACTGCTATGAATTATATTACGGAACTGGTTCCATAGAAAGGTTCGTAGATTTACAAGTAGAATCCAATTTCCGAAGAGCTAGAGTAGTGTCGTAATTTTTTCCGGCTTAATTATGCTCAATTTTAAATAACCAACTTTCGCCTGGTGGAAAATTTCCTGTCATTGAAATTTGCGATTCCTCAAAGCCCCGGTGAATCTGGAAAGAGGCTGATGTATAATCGCATCCAGGCAATTAATTTTTTATCCGGAGTTACAAAATCGTGGGAAATCCCGACTTCAGACTTCAATGAACTTTTAGATCGCAGATAAGGTCTCCAATGAACTTGTATGCATAAGATTTAGATATTTTTAGAGCAACGATAACATCTAAATTAAGTTTCCTGTAGAATTTCAACACGAAATCACAAATCATTTACATTCTACGGTCATCTTGCAGTCAGGAGTTTTCAAGAATTTCCGAAAATTATTTCAAACTTGGAGAAACATTTCGAATGACATGCATTCGATCAATTCAAACATGGCCCAATTTCTTCGTATTTTTCTATTGACCAATCCGAATAAACGTCGACTTCATATTTCCATTTACTGGGATTGGATCGGACAACAATCCTCCCCAAGGAAGAGGTTTTTACTCGGGGAAAGAGAACCAAAACTAATACGCTCAAGAAAAAGAAGTTATTTCCAGAATGTGTTTCCCATCTTCGCCGAATTTATTCGTGCGGGGGAGGACGCTTTCCTGGTGATTGCTGCTCTTCTGTTAGGCATTACTTCAATGCCTGGGGAATTTACTCAACGAAATTATCCGGAATTATTTTTGTATTCTTTCGGACGGGGAGAAATCTCCTCGTTTCGGAGGTAAATTAAATGTCATCTGCGTTATAGTGTATGGAATAATCCCAAAAAACTAGCCTTCTGCATCGATTCCGGAAAAAAGACTATCTGCGCTGTTCCAAATAATCGAAAACCATGGGAAGTTGCTGCCTCTCTTTTTCAATAGACGAAGGAGAGATAGTCCGGCTCAATAGACCTGAAGGTCGCGCGGAAGAACGCCAAAAAATCCTGTCTGGAAGCACGAAGTTTCCATCCCGGCTTCCGCGACGTTTCATTGCATGACCAAAAGATGCGGAGAGACATGTCGAACTGTCTCCATAAATCCGAAAAGCACCGGAGTCTCTTCATCGGAGGAAGTCGCACATCAAACCATGCGGTGCTCCATTTCCAAAGACCGCCGGACCGCGAATGCTTCCCAGACACGCTTGTCTCACGCAGCAGTGGTGACCGTATTTCGGAGCACCCGTGGCGTGGGTGGACCCGTGGAGGGATGCGAGCATGAGACGCGACAGGACTAAACATTGATGGATTAATTCAGCCCTATCACGCGAGTTAGCAGAATGAGAAGCAGTGGCGCCGTTGTCACGCTCATGTGATCGGCTTCGATACAGACGCCGGCCCTGGGGAAGTGAAGGGCCGTCAGAATACGATACGATGTTTTATTTTCCAACTGGTATCATGCCCCTTGCTGCCCAGGTTCCGGGATGCATTTCCACTCATAACAGTTGAAGAAAGATTTTCAAACCGCGTGAGTGGCGATGCGTAATTTCCGCGCGAAGTCAACATTTTCATATATTTTCCACACTGCGAGAAGAAGTTAGATAGCTAACGTGATTGAATAATTTCAAACTTGATGTAAATCAGGATCTGTTTTCTTTTACTTTTTTATTTGCGTCCCATAAAATTTGCCGATGTGTTCATTGGACGTACGAGAAAAAAAAAGATTTGGCGACCACTGCATTATCGATTATTAATTCTGGCAAAGCAATAATTCAGAGCTTACCATGTTTTACAATTTCCTGTAAAGTCTCAATACAGCAGCGTGTTTCAAAAATGTATCTAAACCTTCTCCAGATAAGGTAGTGCATCAATTCTTCACAAGTACGTAACAATTTAAGGGGCATGATGCAAAGTTTGAAGAAAAATCATCCAAAAATCTGTATTTGTGAAATTTGGTTTCCTAAGAAAATTAGATATGTGATCGCATAATCAGAGAATATTTAAGAAATTTAGGAATTAATTTAGCTTGAAAAGGTGCACAATTTGTGGTATTACTGATGAAATGTATCTGAACTAAACCACTGCGGATACTTCTTTTAGTAGTTGGCTCTAAGTTCATTCATAATTTGCGAAATTTTGCCATCTATATGACCCCCGGATTCAAATCAATCAACATCTTCAACTTTTTATTCTTTGCTTTGAGGAATGCAAAGTAACCGAAGGGTTACAGTACTTATGTATGCCTGTACGACTTCGCGAATCATCTATCCCGTTCATTGAATTTTTCCACTTTTCCTTCTTTAATTTTGCGAGATATTGACCCTCGACATTTTTTGATGCGGACTTGGGACATTTAATGAAATATGCATATTCAAAATTTTCCCCGGCCGGAAGTGATTTCATGATAAAGCTTATGAGTGCAAGAAAAAAGATTCGAGTATTCCTATTGTAAAAGCTTACCTTTCTCAGCTGAAAACCAAAATCGGAACAGTTTCGCGTGTTTATGCTTTAAGATAGTACTGTATCTTGAATATCGTTGAGATAAATTGAAATTAATCTCAGGATCACCCAGCAAGGTATTTTTATAAACACTTTCGAAACATCCCGTCATGCAAGAATATCCTACCGATCCACCTCACAAGGCCAGATGGACTAGAAAGCAATCCAGTGACAAACCGTGTGCTTACCCTGGATGAGCAGATCCATTTCGGATAGAAAGGAGGCAGCCCTGGGTAGCAGAAATCCAAGGACGACGAAGATGGCTTGAAGGATCATTGCTGTGTCACCTCCAAGGAGTGATGCTCCCCCACGCTCAGGGAATGGAAAATAAAAAATAAAAAGCCTTCCCCCTCAGCGGCTGCAACGTGGGGAAGGACAGCCATACATAGTCAAGAATTCCCACCCTGTCCACTTCTCACATGCCCATGTACTTGGGCTTTGGAACCAAGGAGAGAATAAACACTCAATAGCCAGGACAGGACTTTCCTGAGACTTCAGCGCTGGGGCACAGGCTCCGCGTGCGATAACTGCGAGGGATCAACGGGATCTGCCAGCTTGACAGCGCCGGCATCTCAGCCACCCAGGTTCGGGTGTGGCGGGAATCTGGACCAGGCCTGGTGCGGCCATGCGTTGTGCTGGCAATGGTCCTATAAAAACCGTGGCTCAGCAGCGTGGACCTTGAAATATTTGACCAATTCCCTGCCGCTTGAGCATCATTTGAAACTCTGCACTCAGCAGCCCCCCAACAAAATGAAGAGTCAAGAAAAAACACTTTAAATAATCTAAATGCTTCACTCCGAAGTTATCTGGAAAGTGAGACCTTGTTCAAAATGTATCCAATTACTCATCGTAAGCTTTTTCAACTTTGAGTAAAATTAAAGAAAGTTGACAAAATTCGTGACTTCCATTACAATTCCGTAAATGAGTGTGTCACTTTTCGTCTTCTGCTGTCTGTTTAATTCGAGGTGATGCAGAACTTCCAATTTTGTGACATTTCAGTAAATTCGAAACAATTTTTGCTTCCTGTATACTTCTCATGACGGACTCGGGAAAATAAGAGAAAGAGACGTTAAATGGAGTTTCAAATGGGAGGACTTCTTTGTCAAGCGCGGCCAAAACCACAAGTAAAATATATGAGACATCAAGTATATCTGACGGGCTCATAAAAATACCTGTAAAAATGGGTTACGCCGTGGAATTTTGATTGTGGAAAGGATTTATTGAATTAAACTCGAATTTGGATTTCAACCCTCGCATTTTCAATCGTGGCGGAGACTATGTTTACTGATAATCCAGGCACGGGTGTTTCACTGAAAAGTAAAATACCATGTTTACATGTCAACCATAGTTACTTAGGATAAACAATCATTTATTGTAAGACGCACGACACATTTTTTTGTGCCTGAAAAAGACAAACAGGGGAAAACCTATGACTCACACTTTAATTTTTAAGGATTCGTGAAACAGCAGTTTTACGTACACATATTACCTCAAAATAAATTGCATACAATGTATACAATGGAAATTGATTTTATCTCATAAATTGTTCGAGTTCTGAGAAATTAATTATTTTTGAGATTATTCATGCTGGAAGGGGAACGAAAGATCTAAAAGTCCATATCACGCCATGATTTGAATAATTCCGTGAAGACTGAAAAAGGCATACCCTTTTAATAAGTAATCCAAACTTGATCGCGATTTGGAGCACAAATGTGTAGAAATTCATGAAACATATTTTCTCGTGGAATATGGTCAGCAACTCCGTATTGATCTTCAGAAAAACCATCCTGCTCCACAGGTGAAGAATGGGCCATCAACTAATGTCGTTCCTCTTACCTTTCTCAACTACCAGCGCAGGTCATCTCCACAGACGAACTATCATGTTGCACCGGGAAAGGTTATCACATTACACCAGTACCTGGACTGCATCTAAACCGCAGCCAATACCAAGCGTCTCGGGGATGAGCAGCTTGTCTGGCACACTCTTCTTTCAGGCTAACATGACACCTTCGCCGCAAGCCAGGACCAATCCAAATACTGTAATAATGAAGGAAGTGAATCATGAGTAATTTTGGAGGCTGTGTTCAGTACTACCGGTGCCGTGGTACATCGACGATCGCTCGTTGTACTGCGCCATTCCGTCTCGCTTTGGCACTCGATTCAGTTTCTGGCTTAGGCTTCTTTTCTCCTTTTTTCAAAGTTCCCCAATTCAGAACTAAGAGCCATGAGAGAAAACGTGAAAGGAGTTTCTCAAAAGTCTTGCTACTCAACAGCCGTCATCGCAATTGAACGAAGCATGAGGAGGTTTTCTCTCGAATACCAGATTAATTTGTTTTCTCAAATAATGGGAACAAATAATAAGTCTTCGTACCATTAGTATATCACCAAGTATTTGTGGGAATACGGTATCCTTTCCGATAATTGTTTTGTTTTATTTTAGAACCTTATTTTTTATTTTGCCTAGAAAGATTTTAAAATAAATAAAACGTTATCAGGGGTGCATGCTTGGAATATTTGCCTCAACGAAGAAAGCGAAAACTTTTTGCCATTCTAGAAGTCGGTCGGTCACAAACCCAACATCCCTTAAGTTACTCCGGAAGGAACCATGTGTCTCATGTCGTTATCCTCGTAATCCTCGCGGATTTCAAAATGTTTGGGTAGAAACTATTCTCAATAATTTTCCATGTGAAAGTCACGGCAAAATGAAAAATTGTAAAGAAAATATGCGCAATCAAAATGAAACTGTCCTGGAGGACGGAGATGAAATCCTGGAATAGTTTTACTGAAATAATTGGGAGAATTTGGGCAACTCATTGGCGAAACAAATAATACAGTACTTTGATGCTGTTTGTTTCAGGTTATTCCTGACTATCCCATTCGGGTAAAATTAAAGGTATCTCAAATTACTCGTACATCTTATCTTTCATCCATGTCATTCATTTTTTATAAGTACAGTACTGTATATGCGTGTGAAAAATCGGCCACCAGTTTCCATCAATGTGAATTGAAAATACTGTATTGTATTGTCTTTAATCTACTGGCCCACAAAGAAGCCCTTTAACAGGTGATATATTGTGAATACAGTACATTAATTGGTCGATTCTGCCCCAGTCTGTATCGAAAATTACTGTACCACGTCGCTAATGCTAGCACAAAAACGAAACAAGGGTTATCCATAAATTTTGATAAGTGTAGTTTAAAATGATGTCTAATTTTTACTTCACGCATTATTATGAGAGAAAATATTAGAAGGATCGCTTTAGCCCATTATAGGGATAAATTATTGACGCATTCAAAGCTGTAAAAATTCGTTCGCCGTCTTCAACCAAGACAGCGTCTTAAATTTGAAGTACTGTACGATAATCTCTGCATTCTGTTTCCTTAATTCAGGTATCAAAAATTCGATGGTTGCATATATTGGGAAACCCCGAGTAATTGAAGGAGAAGCGCGGTTGGAATATCCCCGAATAAATGGGAGAATATTTTTTAAAGGACGTTCAAAACTGTTTCTTCGTAAAGCTAATGCGCAGACAAATTTATTCCTGTACGAGTTTATGCGTAGTTTCGTATAAGTCGTGATTTTTGGTGGAAAGAAAATCTTGCGGTAAA